>VZTJ01001071.1:804079-991533 GCA_013397795.1 Orthonyx spaldingii
GAGGAGAGGAGAGGAGAGGAGAGGAGAGGAGAGGAGAGGAGAGGAGAGGATACAGTGATCATTTAGTTCAACTGTCTGACCGCTTCAGGTCTGACCAAAAGTTAAAGTATTTTGTTAAGGGCATTGTTCAAACACCTCTTAAACACTGACAGGCTTGGGACATGAACTGTCTCTCTAGGAAGCCTCTTCCAGCATTTCAATACCCTCTCAGTAAAGGGGCAAAAAGCCCCAGTTCTGTAGAGTTCCAAAAACTGAAGAGACTGCTTGTGTAAAACTGCAAAACTGGAATAGTGCATGATTGATTCTGAGCTACTGAGCTTGAAGCAATAAAAGGTTTCACTTCAAGTGCCAGTGATGAATCATGCTGAGCCTGGCCTGGGCTCCCCATCTGCATGCAGGTGAGAGCGCGTGTTCCCTGTTCTGCAGAGCTCTTGTGTTGTTTCAGCAGAGATCCGGCTTCAGAGATGGAGGAAAGACAGAGTTGTGAACCATGTCAGATTTGTATCTCCTGATGCTGCACTCAGACACCACGTACTGTCTTGAGGCAGAAGAGGTTTGTTGTTACACAAGAGGTGTCTGTCAGAGGACAGGAATGTCAGAACACAAAACTGGCTCCGAGAAGTATCTCATTTCCTCTGATATACTACTGTAACCTCTGATTTTCATTCAGTGTTTCTATGTACTTGCAGGAAAAACATATGTTCCAGGCTTTGAGTGTATTAGACCTGTGTGGCAAGGTTTTGTTAGCAGGGGCAGCTTGGGGGGTGGCTTCTGTGAGAAGGTGCCAGAAGCGTCCCCTATGTCCAACACGGCCAATGCCAGCCAACTTCAGGACTGACCCGCCACTGGCCAAGGCTGAGCCCAGCACCAACAGTGGGATAACATGACTAAGAAGGGGCAAAACTGCTGTGCAGCAGCAATCACAGATGGAGAGAGGACTGAGAATATGTGACAGAAGCAGATTCCCCTGCAGCCTGCGGTGCAGACCATGATGAGGCAGCAGTCCCACTGCAGCCCATGGAGGCCCACAGTGGAGCAAAGATTCACCAGTAGCCCATGAAAGATCCATACTGGATCACATGCCCAAAGGAGTCTATGACCCTGTGAGCAGCTCATGCTGCTTCAGCCTCCAGGCAGGAGGTAGAATAAATGGGGAGTAAAGTTGAGCCTGAGAAGAAGGGACAGAAGGGGGAACTTGTTTTTAAGACTTGGGCTTTTTTCTCATTACCTTACTCTGATTTGATTGGTAATAAGCAAAATTATTTTTTTCTCAAGTCAAGTCTGTTTTGCCCATGATGGTAATTGATAAGTGATCTCTCCCTGTACTTATCTCAGCCCCCACAAGGCTTTCAGGATATTTTTTTCTCCCTGTCAAGTTGAGGAGAGGGAGTGATAGAGCAGCTTGGGTGGGCACGTGGCGTTTTCTGGAAAACACACACACATACTCACAAAAACAATACGGTCCCTATTCCTGGAAGACTGCAATTAAAGATGCTAACCCTGCACTTAGCTTTACAGAGACAAATCTTAAAAAAAAAAAAAAAAGAAAAAAGAAAGAAAAAAAAGAAAAAAAAGGTAGAAAATCTTCTTGTACTCAGCAGCATTCCTTGCACCTGTGCAATTCCATCCACCTAAAAATTGCTGTGGGTTAAGTGGGTAGGCTGAAGAGGCTTCACAAGTCACTGAAACATCACAAAAGGGATGATATTTAGACATGTGACAAGGAACAACAGAATAGGATTTGGATGAGAGAGAAGACTGAGAATAACATTAGATGTTAGAAGCCAAAACAATAGTGCACATAGGTGAAACATAATGATTCCAAGTAGAGAAGACAGAAGATGGAAACCTCAGGGCACAGAAGATTATCTTGATAAAGTGAACATGTAGAAATGTGCACTGAGATACTTCAGCACTATGATGTCTGGACTAGAAAGAGAAATGCAAAGCTCAAGTTGACTGGTGAAGCTGTAAAAGGCCTGGAGGGATCTAAGAAGAGAGCTACCAGTCTAGGCAGCAGGGGAAGACATGATGGAGGAAGACTTCTAGGCACCATTTGCATAAGGATGCTGCTGTGATAAACTGTGGGAAAGGGTAGCCCACAGGGGAACCCTGGCAGCCCACATCAGGTTGTGACGTTTTTAATGTTTCCTTTGTTTGTATGATAAAGCAGCAGCAGAAGAGTCAGAACTGCTGAGAATGAACATGAAGGACGACAGCATGTTACTGAATCTGTGGATCTAATGGATCACTTTCATTACTGAAGGAAGTAACATCAGGGGAGAAAGAACCGTTTAATCATTCTGTGGTTCCTCCCAACATCATCTCTTGTATCCACCAAACTGCACAGCTCAACATATTTTTGATTTAGCCATACACAACTAATCTCTTAAACTAAACACAAACATCATAGCCTAATTTTTGAACAACTAAAAGGTGCACAACATAGTCATGGTGCAAATAAAAATAACAGCAGTGATCAAAAGAAAGCTTTTGAAGTGGGGAAAAAGTCAACCCTCCCCCCCCTTCAAATGCTTTTTGAAGCTGAAATTCATGAGCTGAGTTAATGTCATGACAAGTGTTTTCAAAATACAGCTTATGGGGTGATGGAACGAAAAGAATATTTGAAAAAACACTTTAAAAAGAGCTAAGACATAAAATTAGTCTAGTGTAATGACTTTTCTTTAACTTACTCACAATAAAGGAATAAAGAATAAAACAGAAGAGACAAAAGAAGTATGTTTTTCTTCAAAAGATCATAATGGTATTTTTTTACATTTTTATACAGAAACAATTTCCTGAGCAAATAAGTTCTTCATGTTAACTCCTTAGTAAATTGATTTAAAGTTCTTTCTGTAAATGTAGTTATTCACATTAAGTCAACTTATTAAAAACATGGCTGAAGAGTTTCACTAGCAATGAAAAGAATTCACAGTGCAGTCTGCTGAGTAGCCTACCTTTGTGAGCTGGGCTCAACCCAAAAAAATGCTACCACAAACCACCCTAACTCAGGTATTTGCATTGCTTTATTGACATTGCCTAATACTAGCTAATTCAGTGCCTGTGATGTGGAATTTTACTTTTGCTTAGCTGAAAGCATTTCCATCTTAACTCAAGAAATAATGAATAAATTTATGATCTAAATTTCATAAAGTGCAAGCAATGTCTAACGCCAGGACACTAACAGGTGGTCAGATCTCACTACAGCAATGTAAGATGTTACCACTCTCAGCTCTCAGCCTTCAGACCTGATCTTTCCTCTGTGCTTTCACAGCAGAAGCGAACACACTGCAGCTGCTCAGCCTAGTCAGCCACTCACAGGCTAAAGCAGCATCTAACAATCAAGCTGGAAACTGAAGGTTAAGAGAGGTTTTAGACCAGGTTTTTGACCAGTGGACTTCATATGGAAAAAAGAATACTCAGCAGGGTAAACCAAAGTCCCTATGTCAATTCCAAGTGCAATAGACTGTTCTAATATTCCTGCACACATATTTTGTAACAGGATTGTACTTGTGCTCAGACTAGAAATCTCAGTGCCAGTACATCCAGAATGAGCAGGGTGCTTTCTAGGGGTACATGGGCATTTGGGAGATGAAAACACCTTAGACAACTAAAACCGGAGTTCAAAAACATACTGCCAGGAAACAAATGATTCTACAGAAAGAGGAGGAATCAACTTGGTAGGAGGGGAGGAAACGTGGAGGCAATGTGTGTCATAATTCATAAGAAACCTAAAGAAAGGTTTTAGTACAGCCACAAAAGGAAGAGACCAAGGTGTGGACTGCAGAGCTTTTGAGTTCTCAGGAATGACCTCTCAGTTCATGATGCAACTTTGTATGCTTACTTTATGGTAGATAATCCACTCATCTGCTTCTATGTACTCTGCATAAACCCTGGTTTGATGAAAATTGGTGCTATTCCAGTTGATGTAATCTGTTCTTGTTATTTGCTTCATTTTAGTACAATTGGCTATTCCCGCTACTTTTGCTCAGATCAAATTTGTAGTCTTTATTCCAAGAAACTTCTACTTGCTGAACCATGTCTTTAGAAAGATAAAGAGTAATTTTGGTATTTTTCTGTTCCATTAGTGCAGTAATTCATCCTATAAACAGAAGCTTGTTGGGGGAAGATTTGACAAACCATTCTGTCATTTTAATTTTAGTAGGACTTATTATACCAGACCTATTGCTGAACAATTCACCCTCCATCTGTGTGATTTCTGTATTAAATATTGCCAGTTTCACATGGATGTCATACGAAGTTGTGCATTAAAATGATCTTTTCTTCCACTTACTGGTGCCTGCACTGGATTGTTTTACCCCCTCCTTCCACACCTCTTTTACAAGACATATATGCCCTGAATCAATCCAATTGCTTTTCCCGTTTTCCGTTCCAACAATTTTTTCTCAAGATCACCAATGAAAATATTAAGATTACTTTTCTGACTTAAACCAGCAGCTCTCTACTGCTATCTGAAGGAGAATAAACAGGACCAAACACAGTTGGGAATTACTTATTATGTTCAGCAACTCTGGATTGTTTTATTACCACCATATTTAAGATAAGAGGTACTTTTTTTTCTTTTAGCTTGCTTAAATTAATGTTTTTCTGCATCTGCTGTGGGTTTTGGATTAGAGGGGTTTAGTGGGGTTTTTCATTTTGTTTTAATAAGGAAGTTATGACAATCCACATTTATAAAGTAGTATGCTCTTTCATCAGAGCCTTCTCAATCAACAATTTTTCTAGTGATTTATCAGAGAAGTTACTGAAAAAAAAAATTCTAGACTTTTTGCAGGAAATGTCAAATGCTGTATTAATACAAAGTGTTTAGAGTTCTCTTCCTGACTGCAAAGTTTCTTTTAGTTTATTCTTAGCCATTCACTACATCTGATTAATTTTGGATTTGTTTTAAGGAATACTATTCATCCTTAAACTTCTGTTTATGATACTGAGAATTCTTTATAGAAATGACCACAGGAGGATACAACAGTGCCAAAGCATATTGGAATGTGGCTCCCTCTAGACATGCCATTTGTTTTGCAATGCAGCTGAGTAAGCCATGTATTCTTTTCTTGCCTCTTTAAGCTCCCAGGTGCTCAAAAAATTTGTTGGAGAATTCTCAGGGCTCGGATCCCTGCACAAAGAAGTTATTTTTATATATTTTATTTCTATTTGACAGATGAAAACATAAAGCAATATGTTTAAATCCTTACAGATACTGAGTTAAAACTGCTTCTGCCAACTTTTTTGAATGAGTACTCAGGCTGAAGCTCACATTTTCCATTGCACTGTAAAAACAACGCACAAAGAAATGCCACTAACAGGCCTCAATAAAGTAGAAGAGCACTCTCCAAGGACAGAGAGAAATTACTTATTTTTAATTCAGTCAAAAAACACATTTTCAGGTTAAGTAGCAGAAACACCAAATCAGCAGCAATGTATGTTGGATGTCTAATTCTCATCCTGAGGTCAGCATTATTCTGAAGTCCCTGGAGGAGCTCTCCAGCCTCCTCCTCTCTGCCTCTCTGCCAGCAAGTGGTTCCCTGTCAGAGCACTGGGCAAACAGAGCTAAAAAGAGAATCAGGAGTGTTCCTGCTGTACTAAGTAAATTAACTCAGGAGGATATTGATGAGATTACTAATTTATTTAACACATACATTGCATTCAGAATGGGAATAAAACTTCATCTGTTACCATTCATCAGTTACATATTGCCTAGGGCCATGAGCCCGCTCATAGCCTGTTCTTTCTCCTTGGTTTTGCCCAATTTAGTTTCAGTTTTCTTTTTCTCTCCTTTCCTGTACTTCCTTTTGGACTGAGAAACTTCAAACATGAATGCTCTGGTTTGTAAGAGCCAACATACTGTCACCTCACAACCTTTACAATGACACATGCCAAATTTTTTTAAGTAGAAACAGGTTTTTTATTGGCAGCTTTAAAAGTCCTCTACACTGTAAAAAGAATTCCTTTCTGAAAAATAAATCTGAAAAAATACATTTTCACTAGCAGCTGGTCTTCTTGACTGCCTAGATAACCTTTCTCAAGGAGAGGAGAGATACTTATGTGTGTACTGAGCTACAACTGACCAGTCATTTCTTACCTTGGGACTTTCATCAGGTAGGCTGGAAATAACTGAAGAGAACCATGCCAAGAAATGTGACAGCACAGAAACCTCTTTCTCATGAGAAAGAATCTATTTGTTTATATAAACTAAGATAAAGGTGTTCCTTTCTCATGGACCCAGGTGGCCAATTAGCTGCAAGAGGCGTACAGCTAATGGCCAATCAAGTGAGAGTCCATTTTGTATATAAAAGCTGAATTTAATAAATAAATTGACCTCTTTTGCCACTTGATCTCTCGCCTCTCTTTGTTTCGACATCCGCTCAACAGCGACATCGAAAGGCAAAACAACAAAAGTCATGCCTAATCCCTGCAACTTTCAATGTCCTTTTCATCTTCAGAGGTCTGCAGAATAAATGGTCCCCTGGATATGTAGATCACCTACAGGCTTCAAGAGAGAAATTATTTAGTTCTCTCAAGGACTATGGTAGAGGAAACTCGAATGTTGTTCAACTTGGGAGTCCTGAAGGGCATGCAGTATGCAGCCAAAGTGACAAAATCCACAGAGGATTGATATATTCAGGGAAAACAAGAGAAACCAGCTCAGAGCCACCTCCTCCTGTCTCAGATTAGACATTACTCTACAGGCACAGTTGCCATACCAAGTGGGATCACACTTTTGCACAGAAATGTTTGTGCTTCCCTAAGCTGTTATCATTACTCTAGTAAGTCAAATTACTGAAAAAAACTTTGATCAGCAGGTGCCTCTACCCCAGCTAACACAGTTTTCTATTGGGTGGAAAAGGGATTTACAAACTGCAGAGAAGAAAGGAAACAAGTCAGAGGACTGAAAAGTTGAAAAGTAATTTTTAAAAGAGGTGCGGAAAGGGACATAAAATAGAAAACAGATGGGAAAAATAAATAGCAATCAATTGAATAGGGTCAGGACAGAGAGAGTGAGGGAACACAGCTACCGGCCAGCACTATCAGGGATGCCGAGAAAGGGAGGCCTGAGAAACCTGGCCCTTCTCCTGCCACATGCATGCTCCCTTAACCAGGAGCTGAAGGAAATGAACTTTCCTCCCTGGTCTTACTGCTTTCAGGGAATCAATATGAATGTAGTACCACTCTTTCTAAGAAAGCACTTCACTCAGAGGGTTTCTTATATCTTTCTTGTGTTCAACAGCTGTAAAGTTTCAATTTCTTTGAAGACAGTCATTTTCTGACCAACTTTTTAATGTTTGCTTTCCCTCTGCTCCTTTTACATCTACTTTCTCTTAGCTCCTCATTGTCTTCTTCCTTTTCCCTATCTTCTCATGTTTATTCCAGTGCTCCCAGTCTTTTCCACTGTTTCAAGACAGTATTATCAACTTATCTTGAAACACACACTTGTGATAGCAACAAGAATTAACTGCCTCTTCTACCACAAGGAACAGATTTTTATGTAGCATTAACTTTAAAAGGGAATCAGAACATAGGCAATTCATTGAGAAGTTTACTTTTCCAATTAAATGGAAGGTTAATGAAAATAACATTAGAAGGAAATATATTGAAAACAAAAACAAGTTCACTGAGTTCTGATTATTGTTTTTTATGCAGTCTGCCTCTTCTCAGCAGAGTAATTAAGCTAAGGGAACTATGGCTAATAAAATGTCTATGTGATTCAGTTCAAGAAAAAACAATGTAAAGAACAAAGGGTTTGCTTTCACTCTTCGGTCATGGGAGTGGGGCATTTTTGAGTGTGGGACTAGAATATGGGAACAGATTAAACAAATAAGACAAAGCTTATTTATTTTTTTTGTCTTATCATAGTAAATTCCAAAAATTTAAAATTCAGCTTGGATGAAAATTTACCTAAACCCTACTTCTGAAGGCAGTTGAAAAGCTTTTGGAAATAGTAAAGGATTTCTTTTTTTTTTTTTTTATTCTATAATGTAAGTACCTTAATTCAAACAGCAATCTGGTGACCTTTGTGACTTCAGCCAAACCCTTTCACTTCTATTCAATATATGCAGAAAAAAATTGAAATGCCGTCATGTCCACATTTCCAGAAATATGCATAATTTCAACGATGCTGGCTTGTTTGTATTTTCCTTGGTTTTGTACTAGTTTTTGACAACTTCATGAGAAAAAAACAATAGATTTCTGGGTTAAAAAAAAAAAAAAAAAGACAAAACAAAATAACAAAACCACCTACATTTCTCAATTGGAAGCCATTAACGAGTCCTAATTTTACTCAAGAGCTCTAATTTTAGTCATTATCCCTGGGTCTGACATAACATACAACTAGTGAAATCCTCTTAATCCATCTGATGTCCCTGCACAGAAATAAACTGTTTCAACTGGTGATCAAGAACGTCACTCTCCTTCTCCGTTACCTGTAGAAAACCCAATAAATGTAGGCTAGGGAGACTACACTGACATGCCTCTAGTTGGACAGTATGTGTACACCTGCTTCTCTACCCATTGCATCAGAACATTTTGTCCCTCTCATCTATTTACATCCACAATACTCTGGAATGAAACATGTCTGACCATGGAAGTCTCCAATCTTGCAAAGAAATACACACCCTACTCCACAATTGGTATGCCTGGTAACCAGTGCAGTTTCTAAAGACAAGAACACACAGTGGGCCAATACAGAGAATTCCTGGTCTTGGTTGTTGCTTTTAATACTTTATCTCAACTAACACAGATAACATCTCAAGTTTAACATGGGACTTTTTGTCACAATACCTGTATGTAACTCTGTATTGCTATTGAATTATTATAATTTTCATAGCTTCAGTTATTCTAGAATTGTCACAAACTTTTACTTACTTGATATTTAGTTTTTGCCTTTGTGAGTTCAGAAAAGAAGCCATGCACTACTTGAGTATAGTGAATTATTAAAATGTAATTCTTCTCCTTCCTCCCAAGATATTAAATGTTATTTTGCATTTGACAAGACCTCAGGCTAGCTCAGTGATTGCCTTTGTACCTGCCCATGACTGGGAGAACAGAAGATTTTCTGATTATTTTCTCTACCAGTACTTACACAGTTGAGGTGGGACCACTTCCAGTTTGCAGAGACAGCAGGCAAGCATCTGTATAGAGTCCCAGAACAGATGCATTGTTGAATATAAACTGATACCATGAGATAAATTAATAATAAAAATATTCAACCATCAGATTAAGACCTCTTTCACCTGCCAAAGTTTTGATGTATAAATGGAATGTTTAATGGGCTGCATTAATATAATTAATTTATCATCATTACAAACGTACACTTAGTTTGTAGCTCCATTCCCTAATCTGATTTTTCCAATTAAATTGACATCTCCAGCTGACTTTCACATTCCCACTTGTAATAACTAAGTTCTCTAGCCTTTTAACCTTTAAAATCTTAAAGCAAATTAAATTCTTCATAATCTCATAGCCTCCAAAATTCTTTTTTTTTTCAGTAAAAGTATGCATAGGAGGAGAAAAAAGAAATGTCACTTTGCTTTTCACTGCAAGAACTAGAAGAAAAAAATCTAGTAACATATGCAATCTGATAGGTTTTCATCCTGCTCTTAAAACAGTTAATTCAACTGGATCTCATGCATGCATTACCCCTAGATAGATTTCCGTCATTAACTTAAATAACAGCAGACATAAATCTTGACATAATCTTCTTCCTGAACTTTACTGTCCGTAAAGCATATGGAGTCTTCTTTGCCAGAGACAAACTCAGTCATTTTTACACTCCTGATATGGAGCCAGAACGTTGTATTGGTCTGTCTAGCAGGATGAATCAGCAAAATAACTCCACCTCTCTGTCTTTTATTGGATCCTATCAGATTACCAAGTTTTTAAAAGCCGCATGAAAGGTTCATGAACTAAGCCGTAAATTTATAATTGTGGATAAACAGGCTGTCAGTCACCATCAGTGACAAACCCTTACTTGGGTACCAACGTGAATCCAATATGATGAACACCATCAAGATCTAATAGTTCTTTTCGTCACTCACACACTTGAATCAGAGGTACTAGAATGGCTGCAGCCAAACCATTGATTTCCTGTCATAGAACCTTGCTCTGAGTTATGTACTTGCACATGTGACTAATTTATCATTTCCCTTTCATGTTATTTGTGGCAAGAAGAAAAGTTTTCTCAGTTGGAAGAGGGAAGGAATTCTGCCTTCAACATGAGTGAAGGAAAGTGAAGCATTAACTATAGTCATCAGTTAGTTGCACTATGGGGGAGTTAAGTCACGAGTCCAGAAATAAAAGCCATTTAGGAGTATGTGAAGAACAGGAAAAGGCTGCAAAAAAAACAAGTCCAGAAAAAAACTAAGTTTAAAAGCCTTAGAGGCACTACTTGGAAAAGACTAAGAAAATGCTCAAAGCAGTAGAGGATTTCAATAATACATTCTACTTGGAAGTCAGCCAGAACCCAGTGTGCAAGCAAGAACAGGGCCTAACAGACACTCACTGGGGACAACCCTTCATTACCAGTTCCAATGGAATTACCTTTCTCACTGATTAGATGGCCAATCTTAATTTTCCACAAGCTTAACCATCAGAACCCTGAGGATATCTGAACTTCTGTAATCTATGACATCCTCTAGATATATTTCTATATTTTTTAGACCCCAGACAATGATCGAGACTCTTGAATGTCATCACCATTTTGTGGGAAAGACTGTCATGATCCTATTACTTCATTTATGTAGACATATATATGGACAGACATTTATATTAATCACAGTTTTCCTTCCACATCCCCACAGACTACCTTTTAAAAAACTGTAAACGATATAGAGTCAGCAGAAAGGCAGATTTGTAAAGAGAACAAATTAGACAAATCTTTTGTTCATCTCTTCTGCAGCCCAAGAATGCTCACATCATCACTGCTCTAGGTAAAACATGTAGACAAGATAATTTTTAATTTAGTTTATGCCCCAAACCCTCTGGGCACATGGAGAATAAACCATAATAAATGAGGATTTCTCTTCTCAGTAAGACACAGACACGCAACAAATCACAAGAGGAAAGTTCTTTTGCAAAAACTGGAAAGTTAAAAGGATTTCTCAATGTCCTGCTTGAAAATTAATCTTCCACTTAATCAAACCCTTATGGATAAATAATACTTTTCCTGTCAACAAGACGAGATTTAATAAGACTTCTTATCTGGAAATGGCAGTCTGGAAAATTTAGGGGGTTTTTTTCTATTTTTATTTTTACTGCAACTTAATTTTTTTTGTGTGCTCTATCATCTCTTGGTCCTATACTCAGGCCAGACCTCTTAAGCAGTTTTGACAGGCATAACCTACAGGAGTCTCAAGCCAGAAAGTTTCTGTCTGTGTAGAACAGAATCAGGACCTCTCAGGAGAACCCTCCCGAGTTTGACATACCCTCTCAGTTGAGCAGTGGGCCTTTCAGAGCACAGCTTAAGACTCAAGTCCTTAAATTCTACCTGGTTTAGGTGGAAGTCCTTTGTTTCAATTGCTCCTTATTAACAAAAAAGTGTAAATTGCCCTCTCTAGTTGATAACTCCTTATTGCAATATCTGTTGGGTATTACAAACTTAAGAGACACTTTTAAGTTTAGTATTCATCATTCTTGCATGGCTTGAAAAGTCGTTTCCTTTCTTCCTGTCCAGCTTTCTGTGGGTCAAACTCTGCCTTCATTTGTTTTGTCGCAGATTTTCTACATCTCCAAATGTGCTTTATGTGGATTCACAAGGTTGAAAGAGGAAAGCTAAATCTGATTTTTCAGATACATGGGGTTTCACCCCATCATACCTTTGAAGCTGGGATAATCAGCAGTGATTTTACTCAAGGATATGGTTCGAAATGGAACTAGGCTGTATGCTTACATGATAAAAATACTTAAATATAAATGTCACCCGTGTGCATGTAAAATGTTACAAGGATTCCATTCAAGACGTAATTTTAAACTACATTATGTTTGTCAAATTGCTGACTATACCCCTTAAATATTGAGAATAAAGAGATCAGGAACAAAAAGCATGAGCATGACATTGATTCAAATTATTTTTCTCCTAACGGTTTGCTTTATATGACTGATAAAATTATAAACATGATAAATATAGATATGATGAAAGCTCAAGAGAAAAAAAAATACCAACAGACTAGCTAACAGAAATACTTCTAATCCTATCCAATAAAACGTATTGCAACAGCATCCCAGTAGATATTTATTTTCCACAAGCAGTTTATAGATAAGTCACCTGTCTCTAAAGTGAAACAATGGGACCGAACTGTAAGTCAGGAACAGATTAATGCTAAGAACAATGATGGAAAAATACAGTAAAGCTCCCACTGAAAAGGCTTTCTATATTAGTTTTTTTGGCTGTAATTGTGTGTTGTCATACAAAGTACCCAACCAGAAAAAGAATAGATTGAAAATTTTAGCTTTGGTCTCATGATAGCTCTTATGACTTCAGATAAATATTGCAAAATTGAACTTAAAACATTTATTCTTTTTTTTCAGAATTCCTTATACTTCCCCAGATATTTTACCTCTTGCATAGACACAGTGATAAGCAATCTTCAGATATGAACTCACATACAATTTCCTCTGCATC
Source organism: Orthonyx spaldingii (assembly GCA_013397795.1). Lineage (NCBI taxonomy): Eukaryota > Metazoa > Chordata > Aves > Passeriformes > Orthonychidae > Orthonyx > Orthonyx spaldingii. The sequence continues at coordinate 816,714 of VZTJ01001071.1, forward strand.
CCTGTCTCATTTAGTATACAGGGATTGGATTATAAAACAGTACAAAGCTTCCAGATGTCATTTAATATTCCTCAAATGTTGTCTGTTTGGTACTATAACCAAAGCAGCATTCTTTCAAATGCCTCATACATATGTACCATGATTTATATTTTTTAATAAATATTCATCTTGAAATAAAGGGAATTTTCCATTTTTTCATGAACATTCTACTTAATTTTCTCCACATTTATAGATAAAATGATTTTTATTTTTCAATACTTTTCAATCATCTGTTGAATTATTACAATTACAATACTTCATATTTCACATACAATCCTGGAACTCTCTAGTCATTTTTTAAAAAGGACTTGGAGTGATCTACAGAAATTTCTGAAGACACCTATCATGAGAAAAAAATAAGCTAACTATGAATTAAAAGTGAAAAATAAAAAGAAAGTAGTAATAATAAAAAAGATATCTCGGCTTTTATCAGTTCACCTAGATTGAGGCTTCAGGGGAAAAAAAATCAGCTCAGAAGACAAGAGAATTGAAAGAAATTTTGAAGCAAGCAATTATCTAAATTTCTGTAGCAAGCCAGCATTTGATTTTGTCTTTTATTTCTCCAAGATTAACTGAAGAAACTTTAAAAAGGAGGCTTTCTGAATTAAACATTAAAATGCATCACAGTCCAAACTGTATGCAGCAATTTCACTCCCTTTAATATTTAATTCAGCACCAAAACTACATTGCTAACTTAGTTCATTCTGCCACACAAACTTCCATTCGCTATGGCATTTATCTTGGACTATACTTCATTCCTCTGCAGCACTCATCCAAATGCAGGAGAGTCACAGAATCCCTGTGCTAGGCGGGATATTGAGTTTGTGCCACAAGAGCAGGAATTATCTGTGATTTTTTTATTCTTGTGTTGGTAAAGTAGTGAGAGGACTGCTCACATGGATCTCTGCTGAGGAGACAGCAGAGTAAGACCATGAAGGTTTGGAATGAAATGTTTTCTGTGGCACACATCTCCTCTGAACTTGAGCAAATCATCTATTTCCCTTTGTCTTGGTCTCACTCTCTAGAAGACAGGGTAAACGGTCCCTAGTAACTTTCAATACTACAAAGATTTCAAAAATACCATACAACATACTCATAGTTCTTTCTAACAGGGATGAGAATGATACACAGCTTGAAAATAGCAACAGTTGTTTATATCACACAGAAGAAAGAGCAGTGCCACTGTGAGCTCTTCCAGGCTAAATATGTCCCATCCCCTTTGCGCTGTTTTTTACTCCAAAGCCCTTCACAAGTAGGCAGCTTCAAACAATTAGTGTAAACTGGAAAAAATGACAGGGGATGTGAGCTGTTGGGATAATATGTGTGAGGCACCATGTTCTTTGATTTCTTCTTATTCTTGGGACCCAACCCCCTAGCCATCTATTCTCTTTCTCCGCTTTCCTTTTCTTCCTCTTCCATTCTTTCTTCCTCTGTATCACCTGGAACTCTGCAGGAAGGCAATTTCCAAGTCTTCGTGTTTATATTTGTATTAGGATGGGTCAGACAACCTTGACCTCTGCTCTCAGGTGCAACTCAAAGCGTCCTGCAGACAATCCATCTGCTGGTTTGCCTGCTCCAGGGCTGGGAGCCTTGCAGCTGCCTCGGCACCACTCCACACTAGTGTTAGTTAACCCAGGCACATGCTAATGAAGCTGTAATACTTTCAGAGCCTGACAAGTATCTCTGTTGTGCTGTGCAGTTAGAGCTGTTACAGGCTGTTACTCTTCATTGTCACAAATACCTTTGCATTATACTTCATAATCCTTTCATTGATTAGTTGCTACATCACCCACTTGGTTTTATCTTTTTTTTTGCAATATCAGTCTTCCTATCTTTTCTGACTTCACCATTACATTTTTCTTTACTTTTATGACTTTTACCCACAGTCTTCCTTCTCTTGTTTTGGTATCTCTGTTCTATTGATGCCTCACTCTTTTTTTCTTCTTTCAGCTTTTTAAAAATTAGCTAATCTATTTTGTTATTACTAATTTTAACCTTCTTTACGTTCTGACGTTTCTGAGGAAAAGGCTGAGTAAAAGAGCACAACTGACCAAAGCAAGAGCATTTTTCAAGAGAAAGTCAGCACATGAGATCTATAATGCCATTAACCACCTCAACACATATGAGTTGACAGCAACTTCTTTCTTCTCATTTTATATTTATGAAGCTCACTTTGTGCTTTCCTGGAAAGTGAGTCTTCAGGCAATAGCAGGAGAGAGGAAGTCCTACCACTAAACCTGCTGCCTTCCATAATTTGAAGTATTTGTAGTCTAAAAAGACAAAAGATTCCTATTTCCTGGTACTTTATGGCATTTCTCTTAGACAGAGAGAAGGCTGCTGACAGCTGCTTCCTGTGTTTGCACCAGCTCTTGGCAGTTCTCTGCTCCCACGGAATGTTAGTTCCATGTATCACTTTCCACATGCTCTCTGATGATGGAAGAGCACTGCTAAAAGCACAGCAAAGAAAGCTGTCTCTAAGGGCTTCAAACATCCAATAGCTAAAGGACTGTCTGCAGCTCCTTTTATGGGTGTTGAATTAAGAATTTCAGAGAAATTCTTGATCTAGCCTAGCAATTTCCATTCTACTTTTGCTCTATCCCTACCAATGTTTCTCTTCATGGTGTGTGCCACAAACGTGGCAAATCAACAATTTCTTCTTTCTCTGCATATGTATTTGTAATAGAAATGTTAAAATTGCTAGGAAGGGAGTGTGGAGGCACAAAAAGGAACTAGAAGAGAAAGGGATAAAAGGATGACAGTTTTGGATGATACAGCCCATCATGAAGATCCCAGCACATCTACCTACATATGATTTCTCAATAACACCCAGAGTGGGAAAAAAAGGACACTCTAAAAGAAAGGATAGACCATAGCCTTTGGAGAGGATGGCAGGAGACACAAGGAGGAAAAAGAGTACGTCAGCAGTGTTGCCTGAAGATTGTCAGGGGTCAAACACAGTGGAGACACACCATCCACAATTCAGATCCAGAAACCAGCCTATGGCTGCCAACCACACTAACCAAATGTTTCTTCTCTCCTCCTCCTTCTCCAGCCTACTCCACACAAAAGAAGGGTAGCCATCCCCATAGAGACTGCCTGGCCCAATGTATTCACCATCTTAAACACATTAAAAGGGTATTTTAAGGAAAGCAATCTATCAAGACACAAATCCAGAGACAGCAATTTAAACCATAACACTTCCACAGGCACTGGCACTTTCCAGATCTTAGTACCCTTGGAGCAAATACAAAAGATACAATATCACTGTCTGAAGGCAAACTAACTAAAACTTTATTTTCAAACGGTTGTAACATTAACTGGAACAGCACAATGAGAAATAAGTCCAACACTGAATATGGCTAAAACAGTCTCAAATATGAATACTTAGAGAAAAAGTTCTACTAGGCATTTATAAAGTCTCTGTAAAAAGTCAGGACTCGGTCAACCATTTACGCCAATACACTACAGTGTCAGCAAAACAAAGATGGCTGGCCAATAACTTCTGGCAGAACTCTCACCCTGAAGTGAAAAATTTCTTCAAATGGTTGTTTACATGGTTGTTATCATTTCTCTGTGCAAAGATTTTGCAGGATATTTTGTTTTCCTTAATCAACCCCTGTGGCTGATTTCAACAATTTATATCGGGCTGAAAGACAGGTTCAGACTCCAGCAAAGCTCTGAACGCAATATTTTTAAAAAATTTACAGAAGTGCTCTAAACTAATGGTGAACCTATATCTAATGACAAACAGTAATTAACTCCTCTGCATTTCGCTGTAGGTGAAACCTGTTATGTGATGCACGAGTGCTGAACGGATGCCTTGTTGCAGGGCACTGACTGGGGCTGTTTCACAGATATCATTGCAAATCCTGTTGCAATTCCTCAATGCTCAGACAGCTTTCCTGAAAATGGGTTGCAAATAACAGATCTGGAGAGCAAGTCAGGGGTGGGTGGGTGTCTTTTTGAACCTGAATTAAAGTCAACTCATCCATTACAGTGGATCAAAGATGTTGACGGGAGTAAAGAAAACTTGCATCACAAATACTGTGAGAATGCCTGGGTATTGGAGTAACCTCCTGAAAAATGCCTGTAAACATATATCCCCCAAAAGACCAATTATTGGGCAACATTAGAATCAAAAGTAATTCTCTCATATCTTTGGCCAACACACTAGCTGCTTTGGTGGTTAGAACCAAGACAGAAAATTAACATCAGAAGCATCAATTTGTTATTGAAATCAATGACAAATAAAAGAAAATGAAAGCTATAAAGATAGCATTGTAGGGAAATATGCAGAATAATTATGGATTAAGAAGATCTTAAAGACTTGAGTATTTATCAATCCTCTAAAGATGTGGTTATAGAGAAATGAAGTCTTAAAAGGACATACAGACATCAGTAACTGAATTATGTAAAGTGAAGGAAAATTTCAAAGTACTGAGATCTTATAATTAGATCTGGGAAACTAGAATTTAGCTTCCTAAACTACTTCTATGAGACAAGAAAATAAAAAAAAACCAACAACACCAAAGAGATTAAACAAACTAGTAGTCAAACACTTAAATTAGTAGCGAATTACTTCCCCATTACCAAGGAGAAGGTGGTGCATCTTGCACCTCACCAGTTTGCTTTTTCTGAAGTTTTTGCAACTAGAACTGACAAATAAATATTGAAAACCTCATTCACCACTACCACCTCCATCTTCACTTCCTGAGGATGGCACTACCAGTGTGAGAACTCTATAAAGAAAGCTTCCTTACATGTGTATTGTTTAAGGGTAGGAAGCCTCCTGCTCTACACACTTTGGCCAGGACCCTGGCAGTCTGTTGAGGTATTGGGTGACAAGTGCTGCAGAGCAAAAACAAAAGTTGCTAAATGGGATCCACTTTGCCACAACATTCAGTACAAGTAAGTTTTACATCCCATTGAGCTCTCTTTCTTTCTATAACAACACAGAGCCTGGTATTTCTGAAGACAACATTTACAACGCAATTGGAAAAGGGCTTCCATCAGCAATGTTACACAGGAGTGTAGTTCCATTATTAAACTCCTTACCTCAATCTAGTAGTGAGCAAGTTGCAGCTGTGGGACTGCACATATGGGTGCTTCAGACTATGCTGAAACTGAAATATATACCCTGGCTCACTAGGTATACAGTTTTAAAGAGGAAAATATCCTTAATCCCATTTGCAATAAAGTGTTCCCGAAAGACAAGTTGTGGTTGAAGTATTGACTGATGGCCCAAATCCTAGGCTTTTGGGATAATTTGGAGAGGGTACTGCTTCTGAAGATTTGAAAGGAGAAAATGTTTTTCCTTTTTTTCTCCTGAAGCTGATGAGTGTAGTGGTTTGAGTTCGTTCACCTGAGTTTTTTGGTTAAACGTCAGTACACTTACTAGATTTTATTTAATTTTGCTGTGAGATAAGGATTAGGAGTAGGTAAAGCAGGTTCAAACTTTAAAGAATATAGAGTTTATTAACAGACTTAAAAGGAAGGAAAAAAATTAAGAACTAGAACAAAACCGTCAGAACACCTTTGCTCTGCCCACCTCTCCATTTTTTCAATGACAATACAAAAAAACAACACTTTGACTTTCAGTTAGTTTACCACTTTTAAATCAGTCTTTCTTCAGTTCATTTAGGGAGAGGAGTTTTCTCCTGCTTTACCACATTGACTTTTCCACAAGAAATACAGTTCTTATGGTTTTCAACCTTACAACTAGCAGCCGCCCAGGAGAAAAAGATCTCTGCTTGTTGTGGAACGTCCCTCCCACACCAGTAGCTTTCCCACTGCTACTACGGTGGGTTATGACAGTTCATGGGGTGTTTTTTTTAAGGATGAGTTGTTCTATTACCACAGCAAAGAAATCCCCTTCCTCTATGACTGGCAACGTAAATTTTTTTTGACCATTCCCCAGGGCAAGGGATCTGGATCACAGTTTCTTCTCTTCTTTACTTAAACATCTCATTAGGCTGCAATTACTTCAGTATCTACTTATCTTCACACAGGTGCCTTGATTCACTGGCTGCACTGGCTGCAGGTAGAACGTCACATCCCCCCTTGGATTATTTTTCATATATTATAGGGAATATTTTAGTTTGGTTTCAATCACGGTTTTACAGAAGAATTTTCAGCTTCTACTTTGTAGCACTCCTCATGCTCCTTCCCTCTAAGCTTCAGCTCTGCTTCTCTCACTGACTTCGAGTATCTATGCTGGGTTTTTGTAAGTGTCCTCACTCTTCTTCTATCTATGCAAGAGCAGATCAGTTTCTGCAAGTTTTATCTGGGTAACGAAAGGGTTAATTTCTTTCTCGGGCCTCTGCGACAGTCCCATGATTTTCCCGGGTTGTTTAAAAAGTCTGAGCTGGGCTGCAGAAGCAGTTAAGAGTCTCAATAGCCTCACTCTGCGAAGCTGGCCCGGCCTGGAGGGAGCCACCCTGGCCCCTGCCCGGCCCGGAGCAAGGGCCCGGTTTTGCAAAGCTGACCCGGTCCAGAGGGGGCCGGCCCGGCCCGGCCCGGCCCCTGCCCGCTGTAGTTAACATGTTTTGCCAAGCTGCATCGGAGCCGGAAAGCTCAGACCGGGTCCTCCCCCACGCTCAGCTGCACTGCTGCAAAAAACCTCCCCCCCCTCCCCGCTCTGAGGGGGGAAGGGGGGCGGGGCAAAGGCCTACTCTTACCAGAGAGAGAAGCACAAGACTTGCTTCTCTGGCAGCAACAAGACAGGAAAAAGGGTTTTTTCTCAGGTGTATCTCTCCTAAATATGGCTTTTTCCCTGGAGGTGGAACAACTTTTAATTGGATTATACACCCATCAATACTCAAAACTAGCTGGTCACTGGCTCTGTTTCCCAGGAAGCAAGGTGCACTGCTTCCTGCACCATAGGTCACTTGCAAGACTGACCCCTCCTGGGTAAACCTACGACAATGAGTCAAAGGGAAGTAGAAGACAAATGAACTAGACTGAGTTCTCATTGATTTATACCTTTCAACTGACCCTAAAATGTGGATATCTCCAGGTGGATTTGGCAGCCTCAGGCTGAAATAGTATGAGTTCATCTGGAAAGAGCATTTTGAAAAATATTGGTTAACAAGACATCACCTTCAAAGCAAGTTTTCTTATTCTCTATCTCTGTAGAAACAGAGACAATATTTAGAAGTCCAAATGGTAAAGTAATATGAAATGCAAATACGCAGTCACAGCCTGTGTCATTAGTATGAAAACTGCCCGATATCTATACGTTTCCTCTTCTAAGAGAAACATTTAATACTAGCTTTTGCAATAGTTGTCTAGAACATTGTCTCCTGTATAAATCCACCAGATTGACAGAAAAGGTAGGTCTTCAATTTATTTCAGGAACTGTAGACATATTTGAAACTTTAATATGTACTTAAGGGGGTTTTTTTATCCTCTGTGTAATTCTCTGGTATTTTCCTAACTTATTTTAAAACTGTTACCTCTCATAACTACCAGAATCTCCACAAAAGGGTTCTTTTGTTTTGGTCTGATTTTTTGGTTTGAAGTAAGTACACTCCAAATCAGTTGGAATATCAAGGGGAAAAGAAAGATGATTGTATATAGCCAAATATTTCAGGATTTATTTCTAGCTGGCTGGTACAATAGATTGATATAACCCTGGAATATTAATTTTCATTAAAGACTGCTACAGCAGAAATATAAACTCAAAACAAATTATGGAAAACCTAGTAGTGACACCATTTAATAAGCTTAAGTTCTGTTTCTTTCTGTATACTTTCCTGCACTAAAATCAGGCAGAAACACTCAATAACAGCGTAGATAGCAAAATGCACATGACATTTTACTAAATTTTCATGTTAGTACTTTGCATGACAATAATAATAGAAAAGGTCAATTTCACAACTATTTCCCACTGCATATTCTGTCAATATTTATCTCTCTTTAATATTTAGGTGAAATTACATAGTTGGTTATTAACTTCTTACACCATGGAATCTTTGATACCATGAGTTATTTTCCTGCATAAATACTGACTGCAATGACGACGTACCTGCAGTCATCCCACACAAGTCATTGTGTGTTCTGAATTATTGAACATACAGTTCTCCTTACAAAAGTTCTGTCAGTAGTTTTAACTGGAGAACTTATCCTGAAAGGGAAGAAGCACATTTAGACCTCTGAATAAGGAAAAACATGCTAAGGTAGGGCTGGAAGAGGCCTCAAGGTCCACAAGGCTGGCCTTCAGTAGGAAAGGAAACTCATGTAGGTAATCTCTGACCAATACCAAATTTTTTGACTCTATACAGGATGAACTGAAGGAGGTTCCACACTCTTCCTTGGTAGGTTATTCCAGTGATTTATGAGCCTCACCATTTAAAACTGGTTTCCTCATTTGTTAACAACATCTACAGATTATTTCTATTTTCTCCTAGTACTACTGAGGTGTGGGGAAGTAATTTCCATCTTTTTGTTAGGGATTTGAACATCTTACAAAAGGGATCATCTCTTTTTAAACTTACCAGAGTGGAATTCTTTCATGATTTTCACTGTTTTCCACACCTTTTGGATTTCTTTTCTTCTGGTTATCCTTCACTTTAACTCTACAGTTCCTCAAGGATGATACTTAAAGCTTCACACACTGTTCCAGCTGAGAGTTTTATTCATATCAGAGAATAATAATTAACTCCCATGTGTTACAAGCAAAACTCCTGCTACTTCATTTCAATTTAAGACCTGTGATTTTACTCCTACAAGAAAAGGAAAAAAGTTTATTTGACCTTTTCCTTGTTCTAGACCATCTGCTGCAAGCTGCAATCCTTCACTGCAGTACCAGTGATTAGCTGGTTCATCATTTCTCAAAGTTTATTCTGGTGTTTTCCTGTTATATGTAATATATACCGAACACAGTTAAATCCAGAGATGTTCTAACTATATACTGCATTCTAACAACAAACTTAAATTTGAAAACATTAGATAGAGCTGTACCAAGGAAGGTGCTTTCGATTTGAGAGAAAACCACAGAGTGTGAGGTGGGGGACAAGGGATCAGCCAGTTGCACATGTACGGATCACCTGGGCAATACCACTGGTCATTTTGCTCATATCACGTAAGGCAATATCAGAATTCCTACGGGGTGAAATATCACAGACTGCTCTCCATTTCTTTATCAACCACATGAGTTAATTTTTCACTGAAGAAAGTAAACACTTTTTGACACACTTTGCTCTTGTCGAATTCATCTGCTTGCTTTCTTCTTATTTCATTATCCTCTAGCTCCCATAAATTGTTTCATAACTCATTTAGAGCATTTTTTTTCTTCCCTAGTACTGCACATTGTGCTCATTTTTTCTTCACCCTTAAACTACATTTTCTATATACTGTTTGTTCTTCTTCGCTCCCCCAGGATCTAACCTGTCCTCCATCACTTCTTAAAAGTAATTAATGATTTAAAAAGGGCCTCTTTCTTTTTTTAAGCCCTTGAAGAAAATGATACATTACAGTTTGCCAATTAAAAATAGCCAAGTTAATGAAAGACTCTTAAACCTATTCTTTCTCTGCCCCTATTAAAAATTAATGCATTAGAAACCTAATTACAATGTATCTTTTTTCTGCCAAAACAAGTGCTTTAATGCTATCATTTGTTTGAAGAATGATAGATACTTTCCTTTATTTTTCCAATTTTTCCATGAATCTTTTAATCTTTTTTGCCAATTAGGCAGTTTACATGCTAGTTTGGTTCTCTGTATTATGTGTTCACTTATACTATCCCTTTATTATTGTCTTTAGCCTTTCTTTTGTCTCTCTAATACAATCCAGATGCAGAAAAAATTATTTTTGAGCATACAAGAAGTAAAGGAAGTACCTTCTCTGTCATTACTGATTAAATTTGAGAAGCAATGGAAGAAGGGTGAATGGCCAGGATCTCAAAATAGTACACAAAATATAAGTAAACTAAGTATAACCAAGAAATGAGGACCATGGGAACCACTGTGGAAATAGTGAAAAGACCCACACAGTCATCTAGAAAAAAATCCACAAAAAAGAGAGAAAACAAACCCAAAATAAGAAAGACACCCAACCTCTCCATATGCTTTCGTATCCCTCCTTCTGCACTAGTATAGATTGCTACTGTTTTTTTAACATATTCCATTTTCTCATAACATATTTAGAGAAGGTATGAAGAGAGAGCTTATTACTTAGCCATTTTTCCCAGAAGACCCTGCCTGTCATTTCCAAAAGACTGATTTTCCCAAGTTTATTAACTTTACCCTGCCACTCTATTCCTTTCCGTGGGATTGTGAACACTGTCATTTCAGAAATCCTTCCAACACCTTAATAGGTCACTTTAACTTCTCCCTACATTCTCCCTATGGAGTGAGAATATAACCTAAAATAGTCACATTCTGTACCTCCTCCACCTTCTGGAACAAAAGCCTAACTGTCAGTGTGGCTTTGCAGTGCTACTCAGACTTGCTGTGACCTGTCAGGCTGTTTTTCCTCAATAACTGAAGTCTTACATTGTCATTAGTTTCTGTGCTTTGGATAGCTCTCTAAATTGCTCAGAATCAGACATATGACAAATAGAGGAACTTCTTGTTCTTCTCAGGCTTAATCAGTGATATTGTGAATTTGAGTAAGTTTGAAAAGCAGATCAAAGTCTTGATGAGTTATTGAATACAAGTGGAAAAAATTGCAGTTTAGTTAGACAGTTTTTTCCTTTTTTACGCATGTTGATAGTAATTTATTCCATAAGTAATTGCATCGATTTAGCTAATTACTCCAGGTTTAAGAATAAATAGTGCCAGAAAGAAAACTTTGACTGAAATAACAGGGGGAGGGAGGAGCATGTGAAATCAGTGACATGGCACTCAAATTTACATTTCTTAATTAAACAGTTCTCTCTGTAGCTACAATTGTGGGACTCGCCATTAAAGACTATAAAACCATGTTAATGAATTATTCATGTCCAATGAGAAATTTAAACTGGTTAGATTCAGTATTTTTAATAAAATACAAATAAAGGATGAAAACACATGCAGATAAAGCAAACCAAGATGGATAACTGCTGCTAATAACATAAAAGTATGCAGCAGCACAGTTGATAAAAATGTGTAACATACAATGTTTATTTAACAATTTAATTGGGGAATACAAATGTGCACTAGAGAATTCAAAGGCAGGATTTTCTTCAGTGTAACTTGACTCTCATTAACATAAAATAGAACAGAGATCAGCTAGGCACCAGAATGACATATATAATAGGGTACATTGGAGACATTTTTGTCCTTCACTACCCAATACCTACAAATAGAAAAGAAATAGAACACCATCTAGAATGTTTATCTAAAATAAAAAAATAATTTTGAAGTGCTCTTTTCTCTCTATTCACTATAAAAGTCTAAACTAGTTTCAGTGCAGACATGAAAACAATCCTCTACAAATTACCAGTTCTACGGGTGCCTTCCTCAAACTCACACATAACTCAGATAATTTCAACTCAAAAGAATAATTTGAATTGCATACATGATATAAAACAATAGCTGATTAAGTAGAAGTCTGTGTAATCCTAGGAGTATAAAGACTCCCACTGGGTGAGCAGCACTGGCATACAAAGCAAAATGATAAGGTGCAGATGTCAGTGCAGGCAGGTGGTTGAGAAAGAGAAAAGAACATGGAGAAGCTGATGATTAATGCAGAAGACTTGGTCTGAATCCATACCTATGCATCGAGTCTAACTAGGACAGTCTGTAGTTGACTGTAGTGTTTGTTACCATGACCAAAGGGACAGTGCCATCCATCTGTGTGCAGATCCTATTGTACTACAGCTGCGTGTGAAGTTTTTTCTCACAAAGAATAGATCTTGTCTGCTGCCAGGACATGCCAACAGCCATCTCTGGGTTGTTCTCTTGCCTGAGGGCCCAGCTGGCATAGGAAAAGCCATAGTCTTAATACAGTAAATGCATGCATCATACCATGAAGAGGAACCATTCCACCAGGAATGTTGGAAGCTACATTTGTAACTTGCTCCTGAGACTTACCTGGAGGAACATGGAAAAGCAGCAGAAACAAGCTGAGTCAAACATTTTGGGCTAGAAATAGGCCATGGCCTAATAGCTGCTCCTCCCTGTTCTCCATATTCAATAACACACTGAACCAAATGTAATGACTGTGAGAGACTGAAATATTATGGCTAATGGCTTAAACATTGTTATGAAGGACATTTTGCCCATTAAGGCAAAACTGTATAAACAAGCTGCAACCACCAAAGCCCACGCTTCCCTGAATCTGCCTCTTGACTGGAACTTTGGACTATGAGTTAAGCCACCTAAGGGAACTTGAGATAAGATAAAAGTGACACTATTGTCCAATTATCTCAGGTCTGGGGAGAAGTAAGCAAGGCTGAGGGAGAAGAATGTATCCACAAGAAAGCTGCACCCAGCAGCTGTCCCAAAAAATCATCCCTGGCTGAGTTCAGGATGAGGCAGTCCGTAGCCCACAGGCTTATCTGCTGAGGCCAGGTTTGCACACACTTTCCCTCAACCGAGATGGGAAAGGAGAGGTTTCGGGTGTGTGGCATAACCTCCGGTCAAAGGGAGTGAAAAACCATCCTCCCTTGCACAAGATGACTCAACTGTAAACTTCCCCCCCCACCCCCTGCCCAGGAAGGGCACATCTGTGGGATGCTCGGGTGAGAAGCAGCTGAGGAGGTGTCATAATCCATCAAAGATCCCCAAAGTGCCCCCAGACTGATTCCTGAGGCCTTGCACCAGAGCACTGCGCATGATCCTCAGTGATGCAACCGATCCAGAGTCTTCACGGCAAGAGATAGTGTCAAACATTCCCCCCACCAGGGGAGGTACCTGGGCATTCCCACTCAGCCTGAAGGTATATTAATCCATTGAACTCTGTATTTTGCAGAAAGCTCACCATCAAGAAGACCAGAAGAAGAGGATCAACAGGACATCATTGGGATCCACAGAGTAGTGATATTTTATACTTAATCGCTCTGTCACTCTCTTTCTCTCCCTCCCATCCCTTTTTCTATTTCTTTCTGTCTCTCTCTCTACCTCACATTTGCTGCTAAATAAAATCTATACTACTGACTTTGGCATGTAGTTTTGTTTGCACCTTAATTCAGGCAAAGTCATCCCTAATAATTTTAATAACTGGGTCATAACACCTACCTCTCAAGGTAACCCTGACATATAGCAAACACCTCCTGGGTTAACTGGACCCCAGAAATTAGTAGGCTAATTAGTAGGCTGCATGACTACAGGATTAAACAGGCATAACAGCAGAGGGAAACTCTGTACAAGAGCAGAACATAGTATGAAGGCTTTATGATTGCATTTCAAATGTATCCTCTTGGAAATGTTCAGTCTTCATATTTTATTAGTGTTCTTAGTGAGGGCAGACAATAATATCAGGATGCTTATATGCAAAGTATAATTAATCACATCAGCATTTTGAAGACTCTTCAATTTTCAATTTTTGCCACTTTGTTCAGATGTTTTTAGCTACTTTTTTCATTGAGCACTGAAATGGAGAACTTTAAAGAAGCAAACAACAAAAAAAAAATGCAAAACCAAAACCTCAACCCCACAGCATTTAGGTTCCTAATTCTTATATGGAATTAACACCTTACACAGATTAAACTCAGTTTGATAATTCAGCTCCTTCAAACTATAATTACAGAGTAGTTCACAAGGACACTTTCCAGGAGCTGGTGTAAATATTAAAGGTAAAAAAGCTTCAAAGTCTCTGAGGGATTCTAAATTTTTGTGAACCTGACTAAGCTATGGAACACGGAAATTGATGTTTTACTAATAGCTAACAAAAAAAAAAAAAAAGGCTGATAACACTGAACAAAAGGTTCTTCATAATCATTTAAAGAGTAATGTAATGCCAAGTCAAGCAATATATACCTGCATTTCTCCCACTCAAAAATACTTACTTGTCTCAAGATTTCTGCTTGCTTTCTCTATTTTGTAAGATTTTAAATTTCCTTGGGAACACCAGGTTTGGAAAACATACAGTTCAAAGTCAGGCCCTACCACTAATTGCCAAGTGCTTATAAATAACGTGGTAAGTACCTAGAATGGATTTACCACTGCCTTGTCAGCTGGACCACAAAAAATGAAAAATGTTCAATTCAGACAGAAAACGACCATGCCGATAGATTTAGTAGTTTGGTACCTGAAATTGGGCTGCCTTATTTAAACAATACATAGGGATTCACTAATCAAAGAGATTATTGCTCAGTCTTTAGTAGGTAAAGGTAAGCAAATGCAAGTGAATAAGCTTACTTCTGTCAAATTCCTCAGTTCTGATCCATTGGAATAGCTGTTTTGTCCACAGTCAAGGAAACACCCTTAACAAAAAACCCCAAAATTGTATGAAAAACCTTAGCAGAGTCATATTTGTCAAATATGGTAAAGAATAAAGTACACTTTGATAATGCACTGCAAATAGAGAAGGCTTGCTGAAAGGAATAGTTATTTCTCTTGTACTTTATGTCTTCTTAGAAGTTTTTGGCATATTCAGAAGAAGAAGCTGTCTCTGAACTTATTTCGGTAATTGGAAGAGTGCTGTGTTTTGCGCAAAATGTAATACATAGATGTATTTTTTCAGTAAAGTACATGAAACAAGATGACAGAACAAAAAATCAAATAGAGATTAAATTCAGAATTTATATACACAAAAATATATATAAAAATATATAATATTATATTTATATACCCATAAATATATATTAAAAGAAAAGAACACCAAACACACCAGCAACACCACAAAGAGTCAAGCATAAAGAAAACATCACTGGACAATACTGCACTTGGGACTTGGAAAATTCTGTTGTGAAGGACAAGAATGGCATAGACTACCTTTTTTTGTAAGAATAAAGATGGAAGGAGAATTAAAAAAACCCTAAGATCCCAAAAAACTCAACCAGGATTATATTCACTGATAGTTTAGAGGAATCTTTAGCAGCATTGAGCAAATGTTGTGTAGGGAACTGTTTGAACTATCAGAAGTAAATAATATTTTCTTATTTTCACTCCTGGACAGCAGAACTAAGAACAGATAATATTCAGATCATAAAGTAGTGAGCTAATCATCATTAAGAGTACACTCAAAAGTGGGGCAAGGGAGCAAGAAAATTTATAAACATCATTCATTATTTATAAATTTGCATGAGAATTTAATAAATATCTTGCATAGGTTAATGAAGCTGTTGAAATTTGTTGCATATAAGAGGAAAAAAGGCCAAGCTAAACCCTTTTAATTTTTAAGGTCTTAGAAGTAGGGAACATTAATATTGATAGACATTTGAAGAATAATAGGGCTATTTAAGAAAATGTTTCCCTTAGATTCATACACACAGTCTTTGAGTTGTGCATAATACATTAAGGTACATTAATAAGCTAAGCTGATAGACTGATATTTATGACAGCCATCAGTTTTCACCAATACAACACACTGTTACATCTAAATTTCAATAAAAACAAAAAACCACTCTTAACCCATACTGCAGTGTGCCATCATATTTTCACTGCATGATCAAGTATAGTGCAGAGATCCCTGACTTTGCAGAGTCAAAGGTACTGTGTTGTCAGTGATTCAGACATACATTCTTAACCATTTGTACTCAAGCTAATTATCCCTTTAAGAGGCAACAGCACTTGTGACTCTTGAAGTCTAGAATGTGCATTTCTACAAGCTGTTTTGGAGTAAACTTGAAACCAGGCATCGACAACACCCATGTCAGAGAAAATCTGAATGGGCAAAATTAGAAGATCCATAGAAAACAAGAAGCTTAAACACCTTTTGCCTACTACTATCAGCTAAATTCAGAGCATATTCAAATGCAGACTGCTATTTGAGCCTCAGTAAATTCCACCTCAAATGCAGACTGCTTTTTAAGTCTCAGCTAAATTCAACCTCATAGTAGAGTTATATTAAGAGACCTGCCAAAATAAACCACTCCACTTCCAAGTGAGCTTAAATAGTTCAAGTTTAGAATTCTATGAATTTAAATTGCTGACAGAAATTTCAACATAAGAATAAAAAAAGGAAAAAAACCCAAACATATAATGGACATCACTGCAGTACCTTTGCATATACACCTAGCAGACATAAATGCACTCTTTCAAATTTACTAATAATCAGACCTGATCTGGGGTATCAATACAGGCTGAGGGATGAAGGGATTGAGAGTAGCCCTGGGAAGAAGCACTTAGGGTTAATAACGGATAAAAAGTTGAGCCAGTAACATACACTACCAGCCCAGAAGACCAACTATACACTGGACTAAATCAAAAGCAGTGTGGCCAGCAGGGAGAGGGAGGAGATTCTGCCCTTCTAGTCTGCTCTGGTGAGAACTCACCTGGAGTGCTGCAGAAAGATGTGGACCTGTTGGAGTCCAGAGGGGGACCACAAAACTGATCAGAGGGGTCGAACACCTATCCTATGAATAACACCGCTCTGTGCTGAGAGAGTTGGAGCTGTTCACCCTGGAGACGGCTCCAGGAAGAATTCATTGCAGCCTTTCAGTGCTTAAAGAGAATTTAAAGGAAAGATGGGGACAAACTTTTTAGCAGGGCCTACGGAGATAGAACAAGAGGTAATTATTTTAAACTAAAAGAGGGGAGATTTAGACTAGATACAAGGAAGAAATTCTTTGCTGTGAAGGTGTGCTGGTTTAGGGCAAATTTGAAGACGGGAGTCTCCTTCAGGAGAGCAGATTTCAGCAGCCCCTCCCCCCAGACTGGTTCAGGAAAAACTTCCTTCGAGAAAAGTGGAAAAAAATATTTATTTACCAAACAAAATGAATAGTATTAAACACATGGAACCTCTAGTTGTTTTGAAGTGTCAATAAGTCAGAGAAATTCCTCCTTGGCTGGGGCTCAGAAACCGGGTGACAAAACACTAAAACAGGCTGCCCAGAGAGGTGGTAGATGTCCTATCCCTGGAAACATTCAATGTTAGACTGGACAGGGCTTTCAACATCCTGATGTAGTGGAACATGTCCCTGTCCATGGCAGGAAGGTTGGACTAGATGATCTTTAAAGGTCCCTTCCAGCCCAAATTATGCTATGATTTTGTATTCTGGTAATAATTAACTTCCTAATTGTTAGCCTTTGCTCAAGTCTCACATTCTGAAAACTGATTGCCCTCCATATCTTTTCTCCCATAAGAGCTCTATGGTTTTCCCATACTGTTCCAGAGGATACTGTAAATCAGTGGATTTTATATGAAGAGAGTGGTGTTCACTTGAATTTTTTTGGTGTGGTTGGTTCTAACAGAAAACTACCTGCCTGATGCTCTGCCCTGTGTTTATTCTTTGTCTGTCTTATCTAGGAATGCCCCACACTTCTAGGAAAACACAAGATGGGTGAACCACAGCAAACCTTCCTGTTCATCTCCATGAGCCTTCTTCTCCTACTTCCCATAAGGTCGCTTCAAACTTTTTTGAGGCTTGACAACAAGTATAAAAAACCTGAAATACATACATTAGTGCATACACTACTTCATAGCATTTCTGTTGCCTCTGAAGTATTACTTGAACACTCCAGACCACTAGGAAGGACAGGGCACTACAGCAACTTAAGTAATGGCCCTGTTGGGCTCAGTGAGTCTTTATGACTCTCTGTGTCCCTACCCTTCTTAAGTTTCCATCAGTGTGAATGGAACTGCCAGCCTCTGCGGAGAAAACAGTCATCATTCCCCATTCACCTACAAAGGTTTAGTGCATTTGGCTGTTCACACGTAGACCACACTGTTCTTAAACCATATTTTGAATGCCAGGCTATAAGCCAACATAAGTACATCATTTATGTTTTTCAGAGTTTGCTACCTATGAAAATATTCATACATCAGATTTCTCATGTGGCATCCTCCAGAGATGTTCAACAACGTTGTGCTTTGCTGCTGGCTATGTCAGAGTTTAATGGGAGTATACACTCATTAGCAAAATGGCTACCTACCAAACAACATTAATAAACCTTCAGCCAGACATCACACTTTTCTAACAAAAAACGTACTTCAAAGCCTTAGTTGCTAGTTAAAAGCTTTAGAAATTACAAAATCTACAATGAGCTTTGCAATACAGCAAATTGCAAAATCTACAATGAGCTTTGCAGTACAGAAATACAGTTTGTTTGTTGTCTTGCCCCTGTGGTCTTCTCCTCATAAATTGCCTGGCATTTGAGAAAGACCATCACAGCAGCAAGAGCAGGAATACCTTTTGTTTTATACTTCTTCTGAAAGCTATTCTTTCAAGCCACAGATTCACAGCTAAGTTTTTCTCTTTTACTCATAACACCATCAAATGGCAAAAAAATGGTATTGTTCCATGAAATTTGAGAAAAGATGGACCATCTTTTTCACCATGTTCCTAATACAAAATTCGCCAAGACACAAGAAAGTTGTAGACAATCCTATGTTTCAGGCCCAACATATGTGTTTATGTATCTTCTGGAGCAGTTTGGATGTGCTACAGTTACGCACCACCAGTTCAACATATTAAACATGAAGAGGCCAGTTTGTATATTTCATGTTAATAACGGGAAAAACAAGGGAGACATTTGCATACTAAGCAAACTTAATAGTAATAAAATAACTAGCTCCTTGGAACACATTTGGTGAAGTACTTAAATAAAATAGGTAATATTACTTGCTATTTCTATATTATAAACTTATAAGCCACACCAATAACTGTGTACCATATTACCTTAGGGCCATCTTTTAGACAGAATTTTTTAGATATCCAATGTGTATATGCCTACCTTTTGTGACTTTACCTTCTTCACGTGTCATTCTGTGTTCAACATCCAGCTCTAACTCCGTTAATTAAACTATCTCAGAACTATTATTTAGTGACAGAGGGACTGGAGATTTTTGTTAAATCTGCCCTCCTCTCCTAAAGCGTCAATGAAGATATTTGAAAGATAAATGGCTCAGTTAAATCATCTCTAATGGATATAAATAGGTTTAACTTTTTGTGTTTCCTGCTGAAGAAGAATATTAATTTAAATGAATGAAGAAATATTAAAGTAAATAAGTTGAATATTCATTGAAATATAAAATATTAAAATAACATTCTGACTTCATGTTAGTGTAAAAGACATTTCTAAAAATAAATGTTGATAGTGTCCAAATCAGTTGTAAAATGTTACTAAGAGATTAATAGTGAAGCCATTTATCAGCGTCTGTGTCCCTAAATTGTTCCTTCCCACACTTGCTCAAATAAAGAGTGGAATTGAATGGAGAATTTTTTCTCTGCCATGCTTACACTTACTAGGAGTTAAGAATGGTATCTCAGGATGATAAACCTCTCTACTAAAATATTAACTAGATAAAAGTTTCAAAGGAACATTTTGCTCTCTTTAGAAAAGATGAATCTCTGAGCTAAATGTGCATCGTTTGGCATCCTTTAAAAACTGCCTTCTTTTCCAGTATTTCTTTTTATTTATTTTTGAATCTGTCCATCAAGTCTGACTTCATGGTCCCCACAGCATTCATGGATTATTAGAAATGGTTCTGTGTTTGATGCAAAAAGGTATTGAAAATGTGTGCACCTCAGACTGTTTCTGTGCTGTTGATATTGTAAGGACATCATTATTTTTTTAAGAAGTCATTGATGTTTAAGTTGCAATTGACCAATTTTATTTTTAGGTCATATTCAGCTCCAAAGAATTAGAATAGGAAAAAAAAAAAGCCTAAAGAGTCATTTGAGTGTTTCTTGCTAATAAAAAGGTGAAGCAGACACAGTTTATCATGCAAAAAAATATATCTTATAGTCCAAGAAGTTTATTGGAAAGAAAACTATAAGCCCTGGTTTAAAATTGGGATGAAATCTCCAAGATCACTGTAAGATATTAAATATGGGTTTCTGAGATACCAAGAAATAGCATAAAGAATGATGAGTCTGGCAAAAACACCCCAAACATATAACTCATTTTCATTCCTTCTCTGAACATCCTTAAATAGTCAGAGGATAGCTAAATCTATTGTTTCTGTAAATTACTGTGATCACTGAGTATGCAGTGAAACACACAGATACACAACCATGTTTTTTCTTCTCCTCCACTGCAAAAATAACCCCAAAAACAACAAAAAACCAACAAAACAAAACAAACAAACAAACAACAAAACCAAAAAACACCAAAAAACCCTCAACCCAAATGAGGAGACTCTTAGACTACCCAAGAGAGAAGAAAATCAAACCTATGTTTATTTTATAACATATTTGTAACATACAAGCGAGCTGAGAGCGCAGCCTAGGTAAAGCTTGTGAAAGAGTTAATTACACACTGTTAGCAAGCAGTCTCAACCTTACAGAAAAATACTTCAAATATTGAAAAGGTTTAACAACAAGGCAGGTTTCCTCAGCAGCTATGAAAGACACTTACATGGATGAGCTGTTAAGATTTCCTCCATGGATTTCAGCTGTTATTCTCTCCATATTCCCATTTTTTTCCCCTTCTCATTCTCACTAGAGCATTTTCTGTATCATTCTCATTCCTCCATGGACCTCATACCTCCATGTGAAACAGGAAGACATCATTCTTACTGCTGCACCAAGCAATACTTCAATGCAAACTTCGTTACCAGCTCAAATCTTAACCCAGATTTATCAGCATGTTAGCCAAAATTAATGAGCCTACATTTTAACAAATCCAGACCCAGTCATGGTTTAAGTTTCAGTGCAAAAGGCAAGCAAGGACCAAGAAAGAAGCTAGACAGTAAATGAACTTGAGTAGTTTCTGAATTGTGTACTTCCCTTATCTTTCTAGACAGAATCTGTCTAGATTTATTTTAAAAATAAAAATAATTTTTTTAAAAAGTAGCAATACTGCCTCTTATTTATGAGGCACCATAAATCATTCCGCTGTCAGCATGTCGCATAATAAGAAGAAAACTCTGAACTAGTCAATGCGTATCAAAATCCTTCTTTTTCTAGTGCTCAATTGTCACTGTTATAGTGAAGTCAGGACAAGTCCCTAAACAGACCTTTTAACAGAAGATGCTTTACTTTTCCACTAGCTGCCACAAAGAATCAGACAATTGTTCTAAATGCTCACAAGATGACTATAACACGACTGTTTTAAAAGGGCATGTTCAACTATGGAACAATGAAACAAAGTTTATAATTTTAGGGTAATGTGCAACTTTTTCTGGGTTTATCTGAGTTGCATTATGTTGACTCTTTCAAAGTATCAAAGTATTTGAAAAATCAAATATAAGTATTTACTTAGACATCAGATAACTTGACTATTTACTTCAAGTATCTATTTCAAGTAAATAGTGCTCCCTCTAAAAAGAAAACTTCTACAAATATAGACCCCCAAAATTCAAACATAATAAGTTATAATAAACATTCTCAACAATTTAAAAAAGACTGGGGGAAGGAATGAAACCACACACACTCACACACACACACACAGCCTGAGGGGGAACTACATTCCAGTATGCACTCCTAAACTACATAATATTTCCTTCCTTACAAGAAGTAGATCACTCCTTGCAAGTCTTGTCAAAAATACCAGTATTACAGCATTTTGGCTCATTTCAGAATTAAATTAGATAAGTACGCTTAAAGTATTTGCCTTGACATTGGAGCTTGTTAAGTGTACATTTTATAGGATAACTGTCAGAAAAAAAGACTTTCATTTTAAAAAGTGAATCTTTAGAAAAATATTTCACCCCTGATACTGGAAAATATAAGCTAAGAATGACTGGGGTTTTCGTCTCAGTATATGAAGGAGTTCCTCCTGCTTATTTAGTCTGACCATGAAGGCTGTGATCTGGCTTGCTAAGCAGTGCCAAACGCAGTCTTTTGCTCCTGGAGGACTTCCACTGAATAAGACTACAACATCCTCTCCTGTAATTTCCTTAAAAGTATTTATTAACCTTGTGCCAAGAGGTGCCGGTATCAAAGAAGTAAGTGGCAACATGCACCAATACCAAGTTGTAAAAATGCAAACTCCAGTGCTAAGTTATAAAACCTTTCTAATATACAGGATGAACACACTATTCTTTGAGATTACTATTGACACATTATTTTGGAAAAAAAGGATGATAGATCACTTCCATAATTATAGAGACACCTGACTTTAATCAATAGCAGGCAAATTTTATCCAGACAAATGCTGAAGTTCCCATTCAATCATAAGAGCTGTCATTTCACTAGAAAATGACTATGGATTCCATGATAAGTAAAGCGTCATGGGGAAGATCTATTAATCTTGACAAATTCAAGAGGAGTGCCAAGAAAACAACATAAATCAATATTTGATATTTATCAGTTTAACAAAAAGCATTTGATAGAAGGTGCAGAAGAGGCTCATGAACACTCACTCCTTGATACATTTTTTTCTTAAAAACACAGTCATATAATAACTCATCCTCAAATGTCATATACAAAAAGATAATACTTGAGAAGAAAATCTAAATGACATGGTCTACTCTCAGCAGTGTCAGGTATGTCTGTGTTTTTGCCCTACGTTTAATATCTTTTCAGTTTTGGCAAATAGCAAGGAGATCAGACCTCAGTGCATCTGCTGTCTATGATTCAGATGGCAGACTGGATGAACTTTGCAAAGGGCAAGTCAAAGCCAAACACTACAGCATCTATTAACAGTGTTTTGCTGATGACTGTAAAGTACAAATAGCTTATTCGTCGACAGAGTGCTCTTAATCATTCCTCTGAAAGTGCAAAGCATTGAGCAATTTATGGGCCAAATCGTGACTGGCTTGTAAGTAGCATGAGGGTACAAAAGCCCCTAAGGCTAAATAAACCAGCTTTGCTTTCAGCTTTGTGATCCTGAATATAGCCAGGATCCATAAGGAAAGTTCTAGATATAAAAGTTAAAGCTGATTAGAAGCCAAAGATTTTACACAAATAACCTTCCCCTGCATCAATGTCCCCATTCTCTTCCTACCAGTGTCCCAGGCTACAGTTAAACCTCCTGTGGCTGCTTTAAAAAGAGAAAAGAACAAACAGAGATCCTCCTAGAATCATAGAGTTGTTTAGGTTGGAAATGACCTCTAAGTTAATCTAACACTGCTGTATTCACCACTAAACCATGTCCCTAAGTGCCGCATCCACATGTTTTTGAACACTTTCAGGCATGATGATTCCCTGGACAGCTTATTCCATTGCCTGGCCAAACTTATAGTTTAGGATTTTGTCCTAATATCCAAGCTATATCTTCTTGTCTTGTCCCTTGTTTCCTGGGAGAAGAAACCAGCCCCCACCTCCTTTTATGTGGTTGTTGAGAACAATAAGGTCTTCCCCGAGCCTCTTTTTCTCCAGGTTAAACAACTCCAGCTTCTTTAGCCACTCCTCGTGGGACCTCTTCCAAGGGATGTTTGGTGTGATGGACTCCAGCATTGGCCCTGAAAACCACTTAAAAATCTCATGCATTGGGACATTTTAAGACCAAACATAATGCAATGCTCTGCAGACAGCAAGTTCTCGTGGCTCAGCTGCTGTGGTCAGCAGTCCACTTCTGCAGAGTGACAGAAATGTGAAACACACTCGCTGCTGTTGCTATCATCAATCTTTCTCCTTCCTCTTCAGGGTATAGAATGACCTACATCACTTCATACTTTATATGAAAATATGCTGCAGTTGAATTAAAAATGTCTATTAAAGGCTGGGTGCACATGTAATACATGCACATGACAGTTTGATATAAATAGGCTGATGGTCTGATGAAGTTTCATGTACTTAGGCCAGGAAATACACTTAAGCACTTAAGTTTAGTAGCTGCACAGCCCTGCTCACCTCAGTGCAAGCCCTCAGTACCACAGCTTTGGTGCAGAGAAAGGACTGCAACATTGTGATTCTGTGAGAATAACAACTCTGCTATATGGGCTTCCTGGAGTTCTCAGAGTCAGACATGGGCAAAGATATTACTGGTAAAATTTCAGAATAACGTCAAAGAAATATTCATAGACATTTGATTTTTCATAAAGTTATAGACAGTATTTCAGTGGCTAAAAAATAAAAATGTGCAGATATTTTGAAAAACTATTAAATAAGAGAATGCTTTCCATTAGACAGTAAATGACCCCAAGACTGGAATCCGAACCCAAACATGAGATGATCATTCTGAAATAGACAGCATGAGAAACAGATCATTCTGATAGACAAATAGACTGGGCCTAAAAAGTGCTAGGAAATTTCAAGAAATCCTGGACAAGTTCAGGTGTGGCATCAGTGAAAGTTGTGCCATTGATTTCTTTTCATTCAGGATTTTCCAGGGAATCAAATTTAAACAAAAGAAGTAAAAAAGACAGAGAAAAATCAGGAAAACAGATGGTTCATTAACAGTGTGAAATTAAGACGTCTATAGCAGTTGCAGGTAGTATTATTGATAGTTTTCACTGACTTCCACTACTTTCTGATCTTCAAGAATTTAACAGAGTCAACATCTCAGTGAAAGTTTATGATTTACCTAAGTTTCTTACTTTTCCTAGTGTAGTAAACAAAAAGGCAAAAGATGCTGAATATCCATTGCAATTTAACAGAGAGTCAATTTAGAGACTCAGAAATAGGACTATCCTTTTGTGGGTGGATTTCTCCCTCATTAGTTCCTATCAGGTCTTTGTCAGTACAAAAATGTCAGATCAGTGAGGCACTCCTAAACTTAGAAAACAGTATATTTTTCAATTTAAAAAGAATAAAAATAATAAAAAATTAGAGGTATAAAAGATGACACAGAGGAGTTAGAGAAGGAAACCTTTTTTCCAGAAAACTGAAGAAGTCTGGAGCTTAAAAAACCTCGTTCTGCCATAGGCCAAAGTTATTTTTAAACCTAAATTCCAATTTCAATTAAATTCAATAATTGTTCTTTCAGTATTTTCACGTTTAATTTTAAATGTTATAAATTTTTATTATAAAGGAATTACTACAAATATTTGCTATTTTCAAAGGAAAAATATGGAACATTTAAAATTTTTCTAAGACAAGTATTTGTTCTAAACCAAGGATTTCTCAAAACCAAGTGTTTTTGCAATAAGTTTTATTTTCTGTGGGTCAGTGCTGTCAAAGAGAGGTGCATAGCAAAATGTCTTGCCAGATTCAGTTGGTCATTAAGGTTGCTTCCTAAGAAACCACTAGATTTACTGGCTAAAGACTAGACAAATTCTCCTGTTCTTTCAATGTTAAAAAAAAAAAAAAAATCCTAGTAGTAAAATATGTGTGGTAAAGCATGGTAAAAATTCCACTTTCATCTCATACCCAGCCTCCGTTACACAAGATCTCTGAAGCAAGGCAGTACTTCTCTAAACTGAGCATGAGCACAGTATTCTTTGCTGAGCTTAAAACCACAAATGGATCCAAAGGACAGGAAGTTGCAAATATAGAGGTTTGAGCTGTCCACCAGCCCAAAGCTTCACAGTTTCACTGAGACACATATCCTCTTTCAAAATGCTGCATATTTCTGAAATAAACACTGACAGTATTAATCTTCGCATATAGTTGATTAGCAAACAATTAAGTGAATGTCTGAGGGATTAATTTTTTGCTTTCTCCTCTCTGGCTCCTTTTAACTTTTTCACTATTCTGCACTTTTTTCCTTTATCCATTGCAAATGGGAGAAAGTAATGAAAGAAGAAAACAAAACCTTTTTAATCTACCAGTGAGTCTCCAAGAATATGAGCAAGTCTTTTGTAAAAGTTAAAGATATCCAACTGATTTTTAATAATATATATGTTTTTATATATATGCGTGTACATATATATATCTCAAAAAAGTGTCTTGAAAATAATCTTATTTTAATGTGTTGCAAGATTATGCATTGCATATTGTTGCTGTACAGTTGGAAGACATCCTGTTCTTGATTAAGGCAGAGTAAACACTTTACTGACTGAGCAGTCAACAGAAATCACGGTCAGAGTTCAAGCAGACATAGTGGCAATGCCATACTGACAAACTCTGCCTCCGTCTCCAAAACTATGTCACAGGAATATCAATCACCTTGCCAAAATGTTGCTTTTTATGAATAGCACAAGGTTCATATAGAGCAAGCTGATTTATCTGTCACTCTTGTAATTTGTCATGTAATTTTTGCTAAATTTGTAATTTAGTGTAGAATAGCAGTACTCACCTTCTGCAGAACAGTGAATCTGTGGTGAAAATTTTACTTTGAAATTTTCATCTGGAGAAAGCATAACAAACTTTGTGCAACCATAGAAACACTGGAAACGAATTTAGGGATAGGTTTCTTATTTGACACTCAAATATTTTGGGGTTGAAAATGAAGCAGATCTGCAGAATATAGGTTTGAGGTTTACTTGTGTCTCATCGGCATGTTTCTTTTCAGCATTTTCTCATGGCTTCCTCAAGCAGGCAGGACGGGATGTTCTTTTACTAAAAATGATATATTATATGTCACTCTAAGTATCCTTGTAAGAGCTTCTGTTGGAAGAATTTCTAGCAATATCTGCAGTTCTTTCATCTTCTCAAAGTCATTAATTGCCCATGACTTTCCAGTCCTCCAAGTTCCCTAGAAAGTGTAATATCAGCATATCTTGACCTTGAACTTCATTGCAAGACAAGAAGGTAGATGGTTGTTCATCATTATTTGAGTAATCTCACTTTGTGAATTAGGGAGTGAATCTCGCATATTTGCTACCTCTTCTACTATCCTGGCTTACAAAAATAAAATATTTATTGTAGCATTAAAAAAAAAATTAAGCCAACTAAGTAAAACAGAAGAGCATTCCAGTGTGCAGACTTTGGTTGAACATTGGTAGACTGCCAATATAAAGAGAATGTTTTTGAAAGACTTGGTAATTAGCTTTTATGCACCTAGAATTGAAAAAATATTTGAGTAAAATAGGTCCAACAGAGGAACTCCACCTTTCAGGCAGAAGAAACCTGCCATAAGCAACATTCTGCTGGGTATAACAACTTTTCAGTAAACTTCATGGCCTGTAATACAAGCTGCTATTGCTTCATTCTTTCATCCAAGAAGTATGTTATCTATATCAGACAAAGGAATAATTGATATCAAATAAACCGTCATATTTTCTACCTTATACACTACAAACTCAAATCTAGAAACTCTAATGCTCAGTTGGCCAACTTGAAAACGGCCATTCTTCCTAGGGACACCTATTTGAAAATTCTCAAGAAAATGTGGAGAGGGCTTTACTATCCTTTGTTATTTTTATCATCTCCCTTTCCTGTGCAATTACTTCTTAGAAGAAACACTGAGGATTCTGTTCTGGATTAAAATGAAGCGTGAAGTGAAGAGAAAGTGTTGCTATAGCAAAAATCTATTCTTTTTTTTTTCTGTCAGTAGCAGGGACAGATTCAGATTTGATTATTGAATAAAGAAAAGTCTTAATATGCCTTTTTACTTAAATCAATACATTATCAAAAAAAAGAATCCCTTTGATGGTTAATTTGCACCTACCTCAAAATATCAATTCTTCCTTTCTATTAAGGTTTTGGTGCCATGAATCTTGTTTAACACCTTAAAAGCATTTAGAGAAATGTCTATTAAAGTTCATTAAACCCTGGTACTTCATAATTGTGAATCTCCTCATATTAATTGTTCCTTCTAGATGGATGATGTTCCACCCCCAAATAAAAGCCTTTGCACTAATTTAATATTCATGATGCAAAGTTTAAAAATTATTACTCTTTTCATAACTGCAAACTTCATATTTTAATGAGACAATTCTGCCTGTATGTGTCCCTCACAGTATTTAGTTAAAATATAAAAAGAGGAAGAAAACCTTAGACACATAACCATCACCCACATAATGACACATGTCAGTTAGTTAACCTTGAGGTGCTTTTGGTAGAAAAATGCCTTGTTTGCACTATAAACACCACTGAAGCGTTCACACAGAAATGCTTGGTATATTTGGTATTAATCACTAAAAACAAACAAGAAAAGCAACACTACATTTACAGCACCTAATGGAACTTTCACAAGCTTTATAATGAAAAGACAGTCACACACAGCATCCATGTATGGAGCAATATTTTTTCGATAAAACCTTTTTCCAAAAGGCTCCTGAGAACAAACAATTCATGCATCTCACAGAATTTTATGACATTAAAGATATTTCTAAACTAAGCACTTTTTTCCAGAGTTCCAAAAATCATCACTTCATATTATTACTTTTCAACTCAAAACTGAACAAAATTCAGGATATGCAATGCTAACAATAAAGAGAGGTCAAACATCTCATCACAAGGCTCTGTTTACAAAAGGCTAACAGGCGTGATTTAGAGAGCAAATAAATGAATGTTCTGAAAACTCTCACATATAAGGGACTCTGATGAGTAAGTGCTTATTGGTTTCTAAGGCGTGAAAACATCTGTGTAGCAAATTTTGAATGGAATTGCCAGTTGGCATACTTTCAGCTTTAACTTTTTTATTTTAATTTTAATATTTTTATGTAATTTAAATTGCATTTATTTGAAATTTTACTCTAACATTTTCATAAAAATTCCATTTAAAGGCAAAACAACATTCAACCACAACAACTGCATGTGGCTAGAAATAAATTTGAATCAAGTTTTGAAAGAAACAAACATATTATCAGGCCAATGATGCACAGTATTACGTATTCAAAGTGTAAATTTTATGAAGACATCAAAGTAATTTAGATAACATCTATATAAGTCTTCCTTTCTGAAACCTACTCAAAAATGCTATCATTTTACACTGAAATGTTTTGAAGTTCTTTTTTGAACTCTGGAAAAACTGAGCCAATATAAAACATCACTCTTGACACATTTACTATCAGATAGATAGATAAACATTTAAAAATGATAATTGCAGATATAAATAAAGGTGGAAAGGATCGTTAAACATTGGAATAGCTGCCGAGGGAGATGGTGGAGACACCATCCCTAGAGGTGTTCAAGAAACCACTGGATGTGGCACTTAGTGCTATGCTTTAGTCGATAAGATGGTGATAGGTTAAAGATTGGACTTAATGGTCTTTTTCAGCCTTAATGATTCCATGATTCTGATCTCCTGATCATGCTGTATTCACATGCTGGTCAATGGTAAAGCTGCATTACATTAAATTTTCAGAACTCTTTGTGTACTTTCTCCGACTTGAAACTAATCCAAATTCTTACCTTTGCTTCTAAAGAATTTCTAGAAGTCTGCTCTGTGTCTTTGATCTTCTCTACCTTTGCAAATACTGACAGTTACTTTTTCTTGTCTATCCAACCAAAGAACTTAAATTAGCCCCTTCCATAAGATTTCCTCACAGATGGTACTACAGTATCTCTGGGGATCAAGGAAGCAGCACCTTCATTCTCACTACTCTGGCACGCACATACCCTGTGGTTGACCAAGGAAACTGGAAACTTTCCAGATAGCATTCCACAGTGTAAACTGGATAAAGAGTGGACAAGTCAGCAATGCCTAAGATTGTAAAAGAAAGTTAAAACTGCAACATTCTGAAGGGAGAATGAGATCAGGGAATGGTGCATTTAATGGGAATCACACTCAGAAATCTTCAGAGCAATTGCTTTAAAATGATTAGGAAAGCTAATGGAGTAGAATATGCATGGGGATTTCATCCTGCTTATCAGCAGAGACAGTATTGTTACTTTGGGATTAAACCCTAATAATGAGTAAATACACAGAGCACATTAAGCAGGTATCTAATTACCACTAGCTAGAAAAAAATGCCTTTTCCAGAGTGACAAACACTAAAAAGCTGAATAGAAGAGATATTAATTTAGTGATCTGAAAGACAGCAAGCAAGTTTGAAAACTGCACATGCTGTAGCCATGCAGACACAGCACCTGTTTAACCTAAGTAACACAGCAGTAAAAGTGTGTGGGACAAGGCGAGAAAAATCCTTTCGGCAAGGGCTACACCTATTTTGAGGAAGTTATTGGACAACATCCAAGGATAGCAAGTTAACAGCTTCACACTTATTTTCCTCATGGTACAAAAGCACTACAATAATTCATTAGACAGACGGTATCAAAGCAGAACGATTAGAGAGGAGAGAGAGTAGCCCCTGTCTGAGCTCACAGGTTTGACTACATGAGCCAGAAAAAGGGCTGGCAAGAAGAACTAGATGGAAGCTATTTGCCAAAATTCAGGTAACAAGCTTCTAAGAAGGCATGAAAACTACACAAGAGTCTTCTATCACTTGTTTGCAGACAAAGCCAGTAACATATCTTCCCCATCATTAGCACTTGTATATTTTTCTGTAAGTCAAATTTCATAAGGGAATTTATCAGGCTAGTAGATGCACCTATTTGGCTCTGAAACCACCTATTGATCCCAGGTTTTCAAGGGAAACACTTTTAGCTCTCTCTGGCATATGACTGAAGATAGTTAAGGAAATCCTGGCAAGAAATTGCAAAGGCTGTTTACTTACCAGAAACTATCTGGGAAGGAAATCAGAATTAACAGAGTTGGTTTTTTTTAAATAAATATAAAAATCCATTTGACCTAATTATGGCCCAGTGCCAAGACCTATAGAAATTATTTTTCAAAGACATGGAAAAGAATTTTTCAATTTTTTTTCCTCTCCTACCTCTAATTAGCAGAGAAATCCCTAATAAAAACAAGTCATAAATTGATGTTGGCTAACACTGGCACTGGCTTTTACTAGACTAATTGGTTGTCTCTTCCTTTTTACAAAGGAAGCAAAGCATATTGACCATGTTATTGATTAGATTATCTTTATCACCTCTCCTAGATGCAAAGTCTACATCACTATAAAAAAAGTTTTGAAAACACCAACATGAATGTAACAAGAATATAGACAGGATGGAAGAGACAATCCTTCAAAAACTTAATGACTTCTTCATAAAGCTGTTACTCAAAGATTATTCAGTGTAATATCCTATGATTGTATAATTTAATCTCTTTTTTTCCTAGCTTTATGGCTGTGCAAAAGAGGTAGCTAATTTATACACTGACTCAGGAAACAGAACACAAAGTGGGACACTAAGTTTTACATATTTTTGTTTGTCTGTTCTATCTTGCTCTTTCATGATGCTGGGAAAACATACGTGAGTTTAGATTGCAAGAAGAAATGTATTTTTTGCAAATTCCAGAAACAAAGAAAAGTTTGAGATTACTTAGAAGCTTCTTGAAGAGCTGAAACAACTTCTGAGATTGTTTTATGAAGATCAAGCTGAATCAAAGATTCAGAAGTCTTCCTTTACTTCAGTGCTTTTCTTAATAGGCTTCATTGTGTTTGAAGTTAGGACCATTCAGGACGTAATCAGTTTTTCTATTGACAAGCATTTTATATCACTGGGACCATCTCTCTAAACTAACCTGTCAAAAAAAAAATCCCAAAAACAACACACCAAAAAACAAAGAAAATATATATTCTCAGTAAATACCAAGTAGACATGATTTAACTCATAATTGTAAATGGTTACATTAAAGGAAAAGATACCAAAAACACGCAGCAGCACATTTAGTGGAGTTTAGTAGTATTTCACAGAGTCATAGAATCCTTTATGTCGGAAAACCTCGCCAAACGTGAATAGACAATACATTATCTTGCTCAATAAGGGACACTACACACCTGCACAGCACTAGGTACAGTGTTGCTGCAGCCCTGTCCACAAGTTGTAAAGAATTTTGTAATGTAAACCCTAGCTCTGGGTTGCCACTCAGTATTCAGGGATGCTCATGTATTTCATGAGAGAGAAGTGGGAAAAAACCCACAAAAGTGTGAACGAGAAAATTCTTTAGTTTGAACAGGTAAGCTAGTGCACATCCTGGATGAGAAGCAGAAAGGTGTTTCTGTTTTGGCAGAGGCAGAACGAGGAAGGAAAATGCAAGGGAGTGAGATGAGTTTGCGGAGTCTAAGACAACAGGAAACCTACAGCCAAGTCTGCTGCTATAGTTTTAAGGATCACAAACTTGGATTCCATTCAGAGATCCCTTCTTAATTTTTATCCATTAAAATTCTGTGGTTTTAGCTAGGCTCATTCCTACATTAATACAGTACACAATAAACATTGAAAATATGTCAGTTATCTACCTTTTCACCTAATACAGCTTCTCCTTCTTCCTTCCTCCTTAACCAGTAATAGTAACAAAATTTGCAAATAAGGACAAATGAATCAATTCAGAGGATGGAAGTAATGTCAATAAAATGTTTAGGAAGAAATTTTACTCTGAACATAACTCATTTTTCTCAGATGTTTAAGGTTAAAACTATAGTGTAAGTAATGTTGAATCCCATGTTAGAAAGCCATGCCAATCTGCAAAAGAAAATTAAAAAATAAATCTAAAGCAATTTTAAAGGCTTTGGATTCTAAGATTAGAGGTAAGCCCTGATATATATGGGAGAAAACCAGAAGGATTATTTCTCAATAAAAATTAATCCCTTGGAAACAAACAAATAAACAAACAAACAAAAACCCCACATATGGTCATATTTTCTACATCTTCCTCTGAATATTTAGCCTTTTCCTATGAGAATCAATCAGAAACACAGAGGAAACACTTCAAGGTTATTAAAGTGGAAAGAAATAAACCAAGCAGACGAGCACTATTACATTAAGGCTCAAATCCTTACATTTACATTGAGAGATTTAAAACTAAGAAAAAAAGAAGTTGGATAAAAGATTAAATAAGAGATTTAACTAGATGGTAGGTTATGTATACAAATTATGACTTGTGAAATCCATTCTTATAGTCTTCTTAGGATCAAGGGCAGATTAGTTCATTGAAAAACCAAACCAACTAAACAGAAAACCTCTAGCAAACTGCAAGTAGAGGTAATAATATTCCCTTGTAGGGCTTCTTCCCTATCCTCTTCCCTTTTTCCCTAGGGATAAGACAAAATTCTGAATATAGAGTTCACAGCACAGAAACAAAAATAAATTACTCAAGGCACCGCGTACCCTTGATATGCTACTGCACATTGCAATTGATAGTCACAGAAAATGCCAGAGACTGTTGAGGACAAATTTAAAAATCTAGAGGAGAGTATTTGCTGCTTATTATACTTTCCTGTTCTCAATATAAAACATAGTGAGACATCCTGGTGTACCAGTTTCTTCTTTTTTTTTTTTTTTTTTATTAAATGCCAAAAGAAAGAAGACGACAGCAGTTGAAAGCTGAGAAAAGCAAACAGTTTAGAGAAGGGTCTAACCCACTAGAACTCCACAATCCATTGTCCATTCAGCTTAGTCACTGTGATTCCAGATGGCCTGACCAACATCAGCAACATTGAGCTATCAGACAAAAAGGTATTCTGCTTACCCTGGAAGAATCAAGACTTATAAGTCCATTTTTATGGAAAGAGTTTTCCTTCACCTATCTATTCATCCAATAAATATCTTGTACTATTGTGTATAGTCATTTAGTCCATAATTAGATGGATATTTTTCTGTACATAAGGTAAATTCATCAAAGATTAAACTTGAAAAAAGTTTTATTTGGTATCTTGAGTCACTGTTTACCTAGATTTTATTAATGAATGTCCCTCTCTCTTTGTACAATTTCCTTTCTTTTGCCAAATACATAGCAACATTCATGAGATGCTCTTCAACTAATTAATAACAGAAATTCCTTGGCCTATTACTCATAAAAATGTTAATTAAAATTAGTAGCAACAGAGGACCTGTGCACATGTGTGTATTTGATCAGCTGTACTGGAAGGAGCTAATTAATGCCAGATAAAGTACATTCAGTAAGGTTCTCCACATGCTTAGACTGATCTTTTTGACCAACAACAGATGCACAGGAAGCCAGAAGGTCAGTGGTCAGATGCATAGCAGTTGTTAAAGGAGCAGCTGTCAAGGTCCACTGACCATGCCATTTTGGGAAAGCTAGAAAATCTCTCCCAAGAGAAGGAAGTGTTGAAAAAAGGACTGCAAGTAGGGACACAGTGCAGCGTGTGACTTAAATTTGGAAGTTAGAACTGTAACTCAACAGCTTGTACACCAGCTTGTGCACCAGCCATGCCTGCCTGTGGAGAGTTCCTTTATAGCCTCTTAGCCTTACAACACATCAGGCATGTGGTCCTACTTCAGGAGGGACTGAAAGTTTCTCCAGAGGCTTTCTGGTCATTTATTAAAGGGGAAATTTTAGTATAAATCACTACCGATGAAGAAAAAAAAACCATAAAAGAAGAAAACTGAGGTTGATCGTGGAGTGGGAGAGTGAAAGGTAATCAAATGTGCTGGACAGTCATATTAACAGATTTCCTCTCACTGGTTGTTGATATTGCCAGCACTTCACACTTCTGGTGGTGATGGTCTGTCATGACTGCATGGATTCCTGGCGGTCATTCAGCAAATGGTAGGACACCTCAGAAAAATAACATTATAACAGCCACAAGAAGAAGAAAAAACTACACACCCACATACAAAAAACCCAACCAAACAATGAAACAAAGAGAAGAAACTTTCCTTTAAAAACAGGAAGGAAAATCTGTATTCATTTACCATGGAAGGTTATATCACCATTACCCATATCACTCTAAATCAGTCTCCAATAACGTCTCTGTTGATACTATCTATATATGGTTATATTTTTCAAGAAACATAAATATTCAGGGTAGTGAAGGTACCTTTGCTATTGCATCATGATTCCAACATAAATGATAAAATAAAAACACAATTCTAGAATATGGACAACATACGTTGTTGTGCCAGTTTTGGCAGGGGTAGACTTAATATTCTGCACAGCGGCTAATATGGGGCTGTGGGTTTTTTTATTTTTGCTGAACACAGTAGTAGTAATATAGAGAAGTTTTTGCTATTTCTGAGCAGGGCTTCCAGAGTGCAAAACCCTTTTCTAGTTTTCTGTACTGCCACACTGTCAAGGAAGTTGGGAGTGCATGGGAGTTTGGGTAGAGACACAGCCAGGACAGGTGACCCAAACTGACCAGAGGGATATTCCAGACATCTGGCATCATGCTCAGTATATAAAGTGGGGAAGGAGGAAGGAGAGTGACATTTGGAGTGATGGTGTTTGTCTTCCCAAGTCACCATTACATACAATGGGGCCATGTTCTGCTGGAGATGGCTGAACACCTGCCCATGGGAAGCAGTGAATTAATTCCTTCTTTTGCTTTGTTTGTGTGCGCAGCTCTTGCTTTCCCTATTAAACTGTCTTTATCTCAACCCACAGGTTTTCCAGCTTTTATCCTTCTGATTCTCTCCCCGATCCCACTGGTGGGGGAGTGAGCAAGTGACTGCCTGGGGCTTGGCTGCTGACTGGGGTTAAACCATGACAGCCATGAAAAGCATTCAAGGATAAGGCTGTAGTTTCAGCATCATTTTAAACCTATCTGAGTGCTGACAAATAGAAAAAGCCCACTGACCCACCTCTGCTTTTCCCCAGCTTTCTTCTCTCTGTAGCTTATACAGTTTGAAGATGAAGTAAAGTAACACATTCAGCTGACTGAAATCCAACACTTCTTTCTGTTCTGATAAAACTGGTTATTGTATTTCTTGATCTAATTCTCTCCAGTCTTATGAAGAAGAAAAGTGATAGACATGGCAGAACTACCTTTTTGGAATGTGACCAAATTTAAATCTCGTCAAAGCAATCAGAGGACTTCAGCATTACCATATAAACCTTAGAAATGTTAGTGGGGTTTTTATGTCTGAATTTATTGTAGAATTGTTTGTGTATGTGTACTGACGCTATGTTAAAACATACATTGCAGATATATTTAAAAGATTATGCAGCCTTTGTACCTATTTACACATCATGATATTTGCATTAGTTTAAGTAAATAAAATATAATTTGGCCCATGATGAGCCTAATTGACATTCTTTATAATTATATGTAAAATTACACTTCAAACCAGCAGGAAGGAATATAGAGAAATATGCAGCTGAAGAATTTTAGACAGTGAAATATCCATCTGTATAAATATTTCTGTAGAAATCCACAGCAGCACTCACTATCTGAACAGTTTAGGTGGAAGCAGAAAACATGGCAAACACACCACAGCAGAAGCAGAGCTAAAAGGGAATTGTTCTCCTTCAAGCAAATTAATCAATTTTTGACATGAAAATGTGCATTTAAAAATTTTTTACTGCTTGTGAAAAATTCCCCAGGAAGGAAATGGAAAAGAAAACGTTAAAAAAATTTGAAATCACACAGGGAAACATCTTCTTAGATTGAACAGAAAACTACTTTCAAATGAAAAATTACAACCAACCATAAAAATAGTGTAAAATCTTTCATTAAGATAAGAGCTAGAAAGAAAGTACTGTTTGGACAAACCTAGAATAAAACTTCACTTCTCTCTGAAAGTGCAAGTTAATAAAAAGCTTTTAATACCATTCTAGCTTTGGCAGCAGTCAAATACTTCTTAAAAATTGACACATTTATGTCAAAAGAAAGTAAATTACTTTTGCTATTGGTTGGTCCATCCCTGTCAAAACCCAACTAGCTTTCCATTTCCCTTCATTCTTGGAATGTCATCTCTGCAGTTGTCAAAAGTAGAGCTATATGGAAAGAATGAAGTTACTGGAGTACAAAGCACACCTTTTTAAAAAAGAGAAAGAGAAAAAAATCACAAAAAACCATGCCCACACACAGACACAGAAATTTAAACTTTTAGATGTTCAGAAAAACAATTAGGAGTTTTGATGAAATCTCCATTATAAAAAAATCAAGGATTAAAAGAGTAATGAAGAGAATAACAAACTAAGGATGAATCAAAACCAAAAGGAATTTTCTTTACTTGCCAGAATTTTATTTTGTATTGTCTAATAAGTCTTCTTGTCTCTTGGGTTTGTCACGAGAACTGTTAGGAAGAAATGGACTCATCATTCTTTCTTTTACTCACTTCCAATAGAGCTACCAGTGCCTCCATTAAAAAGTTGGTAAAAGATGGCACACTATTAGCACAGCTATAGTCAGTTTTGGGGATGGAGATGGTAAAATTTAATCCTAATAACTGACATGTAGCTAGAGTCTCTTGCAGGAAAATTATTAATAAAAACATGCACTAAATGTGTTATTACTGGATGTGTGCTACTACTAAAAATATCTAAAACCTTGACATGTATAAAGCCAGTTCCTTTGTAGCACAAAAGACATAGAACCAATTTTCAGCTTGTACAAGAAGCAAATTTATTACTAATTTCATGCCATCTTCTACATCATTAGCAAGGGTTAATATCATTAATATTTAGTATTATTATTATTACTGTTATTGTTATTATTGCTTTTCTGATTTTATTTAGAATCAATCCTCCCAGTGGAAAAAAGCCCTCTGCCTTTAAACATATTGGCAACATTATTTTAAATGGTCTTGTATTATCTGGCCTTTTCTAGCAGTCCTGAACTTATGTGGCATCATACACAGATCTGGATTTGAGCCTTTTCCCCAGAAGTCTGCACTGAATTCTGTCACACCAGACTAAACTAATGCATGCCTAGCCTAGGATCTTCTTCAAGAGCCCACATATCCCATAGCAACATTACTTCTAAACATCTTTGCCTGAGAGACATACTTTATGTCAGAGTTTCTTCACAGGTATTAAAAATCAGAATCCCTTCACTTTGAGTCAGAATAGAGTCAAATAGCTTCTTCATATCCGACTGACCAGAAGCTTCAACCCTGTCCCCCATTCACACTCTATTTAGCCGATCTATTTTGAAGTGTTAAAAAAAAATCACTGGACCCCCAGTAAGGCTAGATCTCTTTTCCCTAAATGCCCAGCAATTTCATAACAAATGTGCAATCACTTGAAACAGCCTAAGGAAAAGAGAAACTTATGAATTCTGACCTGTATCATATAATTTTACACATCAAATTAATATACATCAGTTACCCTTAGATAAAATGCAACAAGTTAAAATAAGAAATCACTGCAGTACTCCACAGTAAACTGCAATACAACATGACATGAAGGTGAGAATCCTTTCTTCACAAGAAAAAAGGTTTTGAGATATATAAACACTCTCCTAGGTGCAAGGGTTTCAAGTTTGTTACCTACTGCTGTTTTCTGAGCATGATAAATAGCTTGTTGTGCACAGGATTGAGATATAATTCCACTTCCCATGGCAAAATGCAGGCATCCTTATCCTTCTAGCATATATCTGGCCTCCACACATTGCTGTTTTCAATATCCTCTAAATCCTAAGAGGTCTAAGCTAAGAGCATGCTAGGTAAACAGATATGATTCTTTCCCAAAGGGACAATAAAGGAAATGGTTGCAAAGTATCTTCAGTTCCAGTGACTTGCTGTATCCTAATAATCTTTTAATTCACTCTCACATCTACCTCCTTTGCTTTCAATACCATATTAAGATCTTTCATTTGGGTCAGTTAAAGAAATATAGCAGAGGTGATCTATTAAAATGGAACAGAAAAGGACATCAAGTTAAAGAAAAAGCAAGAATCTGCTTTGCTTTTCTTTATAAAGAAAATGAGTGATTCTCAAAACAAACACATAATTTAAAAAGTTGGGTAAAATAGTGTAATTATTCATTAAGATCTTCACCACATGTTCAAGATCTTAGCTAAATATTAAGTTCTATAACTGAAACCAATGCAAGAAGTCACTAGTGGTGACAACATAATTTCAAAACAATTAGGAGAGAAGCAAATTAAATCCTTCTAAACATGATCAGAAGCTGCAAAGTTAAATTGATTTAATTAGTCTGATTGAGTATCAGAAGCAGAGGAATGTGTTAGACTCTTTTAACAATTCCAGAAAAACACTGACTTCTGACTTATAATAGCTTTTTCATGCTTTATAATCAGGAACTGATTTCTAGCTACAAATCATAAACTACCACATCAGCACTTAAGAACAGCACACAAAGTACCTAAAATGAAGCCCAATCAGAGTTTGCCTGTATAAATCTGAGAAAATAATTCTCATCTCTGTATCTAAGAATTCTTCAGAAGTTGCTTCCTTCCCTGATAAAGCATAAGAGCCACTAGTGTCTCTTTCTGGAAGTGCTGCTACTACCTTGCCAGATGGACACACATCTCAGTGTTTGCTTTCCAGCCACTGCCACGAGGAATTCATAAACTGTATGACAACAATGCAAAATTCCCTAACTGCACAGGCATTTTAAAAAGGTCCCTTCCAACCCAAAGCTATTCTATAATTCTATGAGTGGGCTCAACCACTCTGTGTTGTAAAAGTGGCAGCACCTGTCACTTTTATCCATAAGACCAAAAGGAAGGAGAGCCTTTTCCCCCAAGAGCCCAGAAATCTAAGCAGTTGCTCAGAGTGCAGTCTCTGTACCAGTATTGAGAGAAGAGTTTAAGTCACATCTTTTATTTGCAAGATGAAGCCATAATAATTAGACTTTATTCCAAAGTATTTGCTTTCTCCCAGATTTGTTTGTATTTATAATGAAAATCCAACAATTTGTTTTCATAGTCAAAGGAAATGGGAAGATGATTAATTTGGATAAAAACTAACAAAATTATCATCCTTAAAAAAAAAATAACCAACAATAACAAGACATGTCAAAGGAAAGCAGGAAAATTCATAACAAAAAGAGCCTGTTCATTATTTTCCTCTAGTCTACTAAGACTCAACTACATATATAATAAAACCCAGCACTGCTACAAAATTCATGAGCACAACATAAATGATAGCACTGCTAGCTGCAAAGGCCAGTGCAAACTATGCTTCAGGTCTTTTTGGTGTCTCATTAAACCCTATCTTACAAATACACTACTTTTTTTCATCAGCCAGTTGGCCTCACAGTATTAATTCAAACATTTTAAATTGTGGAAGTAGAAAATAGTGGTATAAAACCATACTACTCGTTTCAGGCTTCAGTTTGTTTTTCTTCATCTTTTTAAAAAGAGAGTCCATTTTCAGTACACACATATGAGAGCAATTATAAGAGAGCAGAGAGAGAAAAAAGCAGCGAGAGAAGGAATATATAAGGGCTACCCCAAAGCAGGATTTTCCTTTGACCCATCTGCTACATTGGCCTTGCTGAGTGCATGCAACTGAAGGTTGAACATAGCATAACCTGCAAAAAAAAAAATCTCTTAAATCACAAAAATATCCAAGATGTTAGGTTGCATCCTGTCAGTTTATAAATAAATGTATCATAGAGATGTATATAATGGACTTTTAATCAACAGTGAAATTAATTATTACTGCACTCAGCACAAGAAAAAAGAAATTATACTCATTGACAATCATTCACACATCTTCATAAGTCAAAATATTCTTAATATTTTTTCTGAAGTTAATCCTGTTATCAAGTAACATCTTATACTTGGTTAGCTTATTGGGGCAAAATATGACAAGAAAAATCTGGGAATTATTTTCAAGGCAGAGATTAAAGCTGGGGCAAGGGAGTAGATGGAGTCTATTAAACTGTGATAGTGAGTAGGGATCAAGGACTTTACCTTTTTAAAAAAAAAATAAAAAAATCAATGGATCCTCTCAAGATGTATAATGTTACTGGGTTCAGAGAAAACTATTTCTGATTATTTGGAAAAAAGTAGTTTGCTATGCCATGGTTTAATTTTACCTGATATACAGTATGTGAGAAGGATCCTTCCCTTTAGCACTCATCCTGTTTTTAGAGTATTGCTAAATTTTGCTTTTGCATGACCCATGCATCTTAACAGGTCCTCTAAGGGATTAGACAGATACTGGAAATGAGCAGACAGCTCCTAATAAGAACACACCAGGCAGTGTGGGAGTAGGAACCATGAGAAAACGGATCAGGTTGTGTAGGAAGCCCTACCACTTTTCCTCACAGTCTCTTCTTTTGCAGAAACCCGCCTGTGACAGACTGTCTTCTCCTCCTCCTCCTCCTCCCCTTCCACACCTGGCAGAAGGGAACGATGCAAAGAACACAGTGCTGCTGTTGATACCATTAATGCCACTGCTCCATCAGATGCAGATACACATGTTTGCATTACGCAGTTTACCTCCAGCAACACAGCATCAGAAAGAACCAATAAGTCTGGATCCTTACAAACCACTTGCAGACAGTGAAATGAGAAGATTGAATTAAGGCAGCTCAAAGGAAAAAGTGCCTTAGCAAAGCTTGTTGGAAAAAGTACCTTCTAAAGCTTATACATAGCCTACTACACTCCCAATGACAAATTTCCTGATCATCAGTTTCCTCCTAGATGATTTAAAGAGATAGTCTAACATAAGCTTCACTTTAAAGAACAAGCATAAACACACACAAAAATACAAAATTGTGCAAATTTTCTTTTTCTTGTTTAAAAAATATGGAACAGTACTCAGTATCTTTATTATTATTGTTATTAAGGCTTTTTTTCCTTCACAAATCTTGCCACAAAATTAATGTAGAAATGGAGTTTGCTGCTTTTCCCTGGATTTTTTTTTCTCTTGGCAGGCTACAGTTTGAAATGGATTGCAGGGTTAAGGCAATTTCAGAAGATGAATCAGAAGAAAAAATAACTGCAAGAAAACCTGAACAGTTTTGTCCTGACGTAACTCCCTGTAACTGACTTCACATGGGATCAGACAAGAATCTGTGTTTACACAGTGGCTGTAGTAGGAGCTCAGTAAGGTAAGACCACCACCTTGAGAAGTCACGAAGTGTCTCATTGGCTTGACTGTGTCACAAAAACAGAAACTCCAGCTGTGCCTACTCTAAGCATGGTATGTAAGCTGGGAAGGAAGCACATGAGCCATTTCCCCACAAAAAATAAAAGTGCAGAGAAGATGAGGACTGGTGCCCTGATCTACTAGGGAACTTAAAAGCACTTCTAACTTCACCAGTCTAAAAGTAATAATACCAAAAGTATCTCTTTATCCTCTTTGTGTCTCTCAACAAATCCCAGCTTTACAGCAAGAACATAACTATCCTCTAGAATTTGCATTTGTTTTTTAAGGTACTTTTAAAAACGTAATAAATTGTGGAAATAGCAACATCTACATCTCAATACAGACTTTTCATCTGTAAATACTATCTTTAGAAGGTGATTCACATATCAATACCTAATGTCTTAATAACTTATAAAAATATATGGCATGGACTGGATAAGCGACTTTCAGCAAATCTCCCAGTGGCTTAGATAAGCTTCAGGTGCACATTTGACAATCCCAGTCCAGAGCTTTATCACGAAAGCACACGTCCTTAGTGAGACTTTGAAAATTATACTGACATCAAGAAACTTGCTCCTTGGGCCTAAATCACAACAATACTGATGAAGGCTGATAGATTTCATGTTTTCCAGCTTCTTCTCTGGCATTACCTATTCTCTTGTTATTTTAATTCGCTTGTCCAAATAATCAGCAGACCTTCTACACTAAGCCCTCACAATAAGCAGCTTTCTTACTGCTCCTGTAGTTTTATTACTGTGACCATCAGTAAAAGAATTACTTTTCTCTGAATGACACATGGCACTAACATGAGGCAAAATGACCACAGGCATGCGGTCTCTTTATATATGAAGGTAAAGAGGGGAGGAGGGAGAGACAGACATTGATCTTCAGGAGTTTATTCACCTGGTTCCTTGAATCCTGGTCGTTGCAGCTACTGAAATTTTCCAAGGAGCTGAACAGAGCTTATCCTTCTTCTTAAAAAGCAGTGCGTTTTGTACTCCATTCCCTTAATACATTCATCCAAATAAATCCTCTTGATGAAATAAAATTATTCTCTTCCTTTTCCTCCAGTGAAAGAAAACAGAAAATTAGCAGTACTTGTCCCATTACAATAAGAGAAGAGGCATTATTTAACTGTTATTAGTAGAACTGTACTATATTCTACCTGTCTTTTCATTTCTACAGTCAAAGGTAATACAAAGGCTTCTCTAGCTTTTCAGGAGTAATTTTATTTCAAAAACAGAAGGAATAGCTACCTCATAAATCATTTTTCTTTAGTACCTTCCATTTATCAACTGGAATCTCTCAGCTACGAAAAAACATTTACACAAACATTGAAGATTTTCTTTCTCACTCTCAGAGAAGAAAAAGAAAAACAAAACATACATTTAAGAAATAATTTGTAACAGTAAATAACATTTAGGATCCTTAACTCTTCCATTTTTCTTTACTACAGAAATGTTTACTACATAAAAATTTAACTTGACTGAAGCTTTTGTAAGGAAAATCCACAACATAGAAACAAAAACCTACTTATTGCAGAAAAATTATTTTTGCCATTTTTTTTAAAGTCAAAATTTTCATCACATCATCTTCTTGAAGCATCACTCAGTAGTTGCCACTATGATCTCTGAACATCAGTATCTGTATACAAGACAGCTTTCTTTCTTGATGAGGCCGTGTTTCTTCCTTGCCATTCAAAGGAACCCACTGTAAAGTGACTTCCAATTTAATTGGATTTGCCTGCAAAAATATCACTCAACACATCCTTTTTAGCCTCCCCATCTCACCAGCAAATTCAAAACTAAGTAGATTCATTTTAAAGAAGAAACCGCTCACAAAGATCTACAGGCTGAGAAAACAAGGAACTTGGTAGCCCAGTGTAAGGATCAGTAACAATGTAGGCACTGCTACTGAAAGACTGGATTAACTGAATTATTTTTCTCTGTACTTACCAAATACAGAGACTGATATATCCCACAGATGCATATTCCTAGGGAAAATGTGAAATGTCAAGGCTTTGCCACTTCACCAGAGCAGATAATTAGGTAATTAGAACAATTAAATGTTGACAGAGCACCAGCGACCCCCAGGTGAATTACAGCCCTGAATTATGAAAGCATGAGCAAGGGAAGAGGGAAGACTTTGGTACATATGTAGGACAGACCAAATGCAGTTGTAGTACTGGGTTTAGAATTTATGCACTTATCTTCCAGATGTGCTTAGCTGTCGACAACTTTTATTGTCAAACTGCTTATTTAGATGTCAGGGGTAAACTCATCCAGGTACATTTTCTCTCTGAAAAAACAGTGGATTAGAAAGCAGAGTATATAGCAATCTGTTCTCTCAATCTTTTACACCACATGAAAGGGCTAAAAGAGTAAAAGACTGCCTTAACAGATCTGCATCCATCGCAGTAAAATATATCCATCAGTTGAGGCACCTGGGAAAGGGAAAGTCAAAGGGTCCCTCTGCAAGGAACATATGCAAATCATCAATCACTCAAGTATGCCAAAGGCTTAAAACCTCCATCACACCTTTTGTTGGGGACTGTCTGCTCATCAGTAACTTCTCATATGCTACGTGCAGAAACACCCTACTTGCTAAATAAAGAATATGAGCAACATAACCATCACAGCATGAAGTTCAGGAATAATTTTCTTCTCTTACTA
The DNA here is from genome assembly GCA_013397795.1 of Orthonyx spaldingii. Taxonomy (NCBI): domain Eukaryota; kingdom Metazoa; phylum Chordata; class Aves; order Passeriformes; family Orthonychidae; genus Orthonyx; species Orthonyx spaldingii. Next base: position 860,925 of record VZTJ01001071.1, read on the forward strand.
TTAGGGCAGGCTTGCTTTACTTAGTTTTTTTGGGGCAAGGAATTTGATTTATAATACATTGCACTTCCTCCTGTGATGAACCAACTCCAGGTAGAATGAGCTGGCTCTGGGGACTGGATGTATTATGTAGATGGGAAGCAGGAACAGCAGCACAATCCCTGAGCAGGCACAGCTACAGAGTGCAGTGGAAATGGGTAACATGTGTAATTCCCAGCAGCTGGCAGCTGTGAAAACTTCAACTACCAGATTTGTTGCAAGTGAGAGTGTGTGAACATCTTATATGCTGCAGTTTGGTTTAAGTGGCAAGTTGCTTTAAAAATGAAGAGAGAGCAGGGAAAATGTTATGAGAGACCCGCCAAAAAGCCAATACAAAATATAGCACATACAGGAGATTTCACACTTTTGTTTCTCAAAAGCCCATCTAATATTCTTCTGTTCTGAAATTGCTAATAACACTTAATTTCATTGCCTTTACCAAATGGAAAGAAATACCCTAGAGAAAATAAGATTAAAGACTATTAACTATTTGTTTCTAAAATGAATTCAACCATTTTTATAATAAAAATATAGTAAGAAAGCAAATTTTCAACTAATTGAAATATTAAATGTGCAATTAAAAACCTAATTATAATCTCTCACAACAAATTATATACAATCCATATTCTATTTATAAGATGCTTGGTGTAATACGTATATATTTATTTACTTGAATAGGAATTTTTAGGATTTTACATTTTTGAGTCAAACCCTATATTGATATGGTTTAGCATATATTACTTAAAAAATAGTCTAAATTAGCTGATGACACAAAATGGGTAGAAAGTATAAAAGATTATAGGGTAAGGAACAAACCTTTCAGAATGGTTTCTGTAGATTAACCATGTGGGTGGATAAGTAACTCTCAGAGTTCAGAGAAGAGAACAGAGCAGTGTCGATGTAATGAACAGAAGTAGGTGGATGGTTCCAGTTCGAATCAGAACATCTCCCACTTCATCAAGGCTGTTGAAAATGATTCATTCTATGGTACATTTTACATACCATGGACATTCTGTAGGTTTTTCTTTCCTATTTGTCAGAGCCATGTGCGTAGTCAGAGGAGGTGGCAAAGAAAATGCCCTTTCAATAATGTTCCAGCATCCTTTGCTTTCATTAAAAAAAAACAAACAAACAAAAAAAAAAACAACTACAAAAAGCCAAAATAAACATAAGTTTGGAAACAAGGAAGAATGGGGAAACTGCAGCCTAAATCTAGACTATGGAACTAGGAAAAATAGATTTGGAGGGAATGGGGGCGGGGGGGGGAAACAATAAAGGAAATTCCAAAAAACAGTATTACTAAGAACACTTACCTCGATTTTATACATCAATCCTTAATTAATATCTAGGTATATAGCTGCATTATACCTTAGTGAACATTCTTCTAAAGGTTTCCACAGGGGAACAGACCAGCATCCATTCCTCAGAAATAGCTAGAAGAAGTAAAAAACCAAAACCATCAACCCACCAATATAATCCCCCAGAATCTATGTAGCTCCCAAAAAGACAAGTTTTCTCTGTATTTTACTATTCCTTTGCTAACAATATCATTAATGCTCCAACACAGATCATTAGTTTAAAAGAGAGTAGAAAAGAGATGGAAAACACAAGCTGGTAATTCACAGCTCCATGAAAGAGACCTGTGTGAACTTGTAATGACCACTCACAGGACTGAACTGACCACATTCTGCCTCTCATTAAACCTCCCATTATACTTAAAACATACTGAAATCGATTTTCACTGAACTAGGAACCTAAACATATGTTTAATTGTGAGCACATGCTCTGCTAAATGCTGCAGAACAAAACCCCATATCCTCTGTCGTAAAGGAGGTTAAGTAGAATTAAGAGGTTTTTCCAGATCGTTATCTTCCACCATGCATATCTGTCGAATAACTTATGAATATGAGAGTTTGATTAGTACTTTCCAGGCCCACCCTGTAGTGCTAAGAAAGTTATCCTAAGTCTGATGCAGAAGGCTAGTAGTGTTCTTTTGGAATAACTGCAAAAATTAATTTTCAGGAAAAATTTCTTCACTGTTAATGTTTAGTCATCTTAAAAACTGAGCAGAAAGAAAAGAAGACATGTCCTTTTTAAATTGGAATTGAAAACCAAATGTCTAGTGGCTATAGAGAAAGGTTACTGTCAGTGAAAAATCAAATGGAATCCTAGGGATTTAATCTAGTCCACTTGGCAGACTTTGTATTGCATACAGGGACTAGGCGAACAAACGGAAACACTCTGAATTCTGACTACCAATTCATAACTAAGTCTTTACACATTACAACAATCAAAGAATTAGTGCCAAAAAATGGCACTTGAATTTGGGAGAGGAGGGGGTAAGGGCAGAGACTCAGAAAGACATAAGAAAAGAGACACAGAAGAAATGAAGATGGTAAATAGAGTAATAAAGTTCAACTATAAATATGGCTATTGACATTGAAAGTTTTGAAGAAGACATTAATTTCGCAATTCAAGACTTAAGCAGATATCACTCCCTGTATTTACAGCTTTGAAAAAACTGGAGTGGATAAATATTAGCAGCAGTCATGACAGTCTTCTAACAGAGAGCAAGTCTTCTATTTATCAGAACAAGAAAGTCATGTCATTGCTTATTAGAATAAAACATATAGGTAGTATCAAGTCATTTGCAAAAAAAAAAAAAAACCAAAAAACACACTAACAATACAATAATATGCAGAAATATACATTTCCTTTCTGTCACAATCCCACAAAAGGACTGTTTTTAGTAGAAAAATAAAAGATGTATCATTTTAATGGCCAGGTCAACCAAAAGACAATTTGTAGTTTTGCTTTCTTCCTCTTTACCCAATACTCATAGTACGCACAAGGTACTCCTTAGTGTTTTATAAATTAAAATGTAGTCTCTCTTTCTGTGCATGCATAGGACTTCAGTATATGTCTAATTTTGTCATTTGTGGACTCCTCACACCTACTGTAGCCAAAAAAATTCCAGTCCACAAGCCAATTTTACAGTTGGGTCTAAATTTATTTACAAGATAAAAAATCCACACTCTTAATCTAAAACATATGGTTTCTGCTTATCACTTCTCCATTCTCCTTTTTTTTCCCTCAACTTTGTCAGTTTACAGGCCTCAAACTCCACAAATGTTTTGCATAAATCAAATTAACTGATTTGATTTAGCTACCTACCTAACATGAATCTTTACAGAAATCACTCTTTTAAGGATTGATCTGAGCCTCCAACAGCACTTGTAAGGATTCCGAGCAAGGGTCCTGTAGGTTTCACTTGCAATTCTTGCAATTTTTCAGTTTTCTCAGGCTATCATTCATGTCTTCCCAACTTTCTGAAAAGTGTTCTCTGTAGGGTACTGAATGACAACTATATAGAAATATGAGACCCCATCAACAGCCAGAAGGGATAGATGATCATTTAAAGTACGAATTTTTTTTTTTTTATTTTATTTTTTTTATTTTACACTCCAGGTGAAAGGGCACTTTCTACCACAAAACTAAATAAGTTTTGCGTTTTTGAGCTTTCTCCAGGGCAGATTTAAACCTCTGGCATTAAATCTGAAAAGAACTAAGAACTTTTCCTAACTTCACTGTCTTTTAAATGCAAAGTGTCTTCTTTGATGTATCCTACCTGAAAGACACAGCAGGATATTTGTTTTCTAAAGGACTTGTATCAAAATGCAACCTACTACAAAAAAAAGCTCTCCTTACATGAAGAAGATAAGAAAAGAGTAAACAACATATAAAAGATAGGAGTTGCATTAGTAATATATTTCTGGAAGGTTTTGGCGTACTCCAAATAAAAATATAAGGATATATATCTTGGGAGCAGGGGGAGGAGGTAATAACCATGGGGAGGTCCATTTGGTGCATATGAATATACATGCAATAAATAAATGAAACCAAAATATCCTTTCCAATCAACATGTGACCTTTTAGACAGTGTTGGCTCTGATGACTTTTAATTGGTGACAATCTCATCAGAAAGTTTTACAGTGGCTAATGCAGCTAAGTCTCTAACTGTAAAATCAGTGGCAGCTCTTTTCTTGGGAAGATCCATTCCCACCAAAACTCAACAACCCTTGGTAAAATGTTTTTTTTTTTTTCCCTCTCGCATTAGGGAAGGATCTCAAATGTGCTACCAAGCCTGGCAGTCCAGGACACAAGAACAAGAACCATTCTGTGCCTGAACATTCGCCCTCAATAGGAAGTCCCCTGAGTGCCCACATACCTAGATAATGTGACAAGCAATAACTCAGGATAAGGACAAGCAGAGGAGCTTAAGAGAAAATGAAAAGGTTATTCACAAGCTAACACTCAACTCTTTTGCTTCCAATGGCTACCAAATAAGTATTTCCAGCTCATTCTTATTATTTTTACAACAAATAACCTATACAACACTGGTTAAAAGGATCCTTCATGATAAGGGATGATGCAGGGCTATAGGGACTTAATATCTCTGCTTCATTTCCCTTCATTAGGTAGTCAAATTTCACTTAATAGAGGATAGGTAACTTCTTAGTCATGTTCTCCTGTGTTGAGAACAATAGAGAGAACCTGATATTTCCAAACACTATGCTGGGAAGCTCACACTAAAAAGAAAGCATACAGCAGGAAAGGAAGGATTTGGGAGAGCAGCCATGTTTATGCAATGTTTGTCCTGTGGATTAAACATATTTTCCTTCTACAGGTTTTGGAAACCTTGTATTTGGTTCTTGAACACAAAAGAAACAGAAGCTGCCAAAAGTTTTACATACGATTTGCACAAAGCTAAAAACTTGCACTTTCCCATCTGAGAGCAGCTATCACCAGCCTTTTTGAAGCAGAACATGCATTTTTTACATAAGGCTAGACCTTACAACCATTTAAAAACATAGATATTATCTAAAATATTTTCATTTTCATTAAGTTTTATTCATGTAGGAAATAAATAACCAGACTCTCAGTGTATAGAAATCCATTGGTTTGTCCAGGATCTTTTATAAAGAGATTTTTCTGGTTGGCTGGCAACTCCCTTAGAAACTGCACTTTTACACTCTGTAAAATGAGATGCAATAAACCAAGCACTCAAGATAACATTTACCTACCTCAGCAGGATAGGGACAATAACAAATACAGCTTTTGTTATGATTGCGACTATTTTTCTTTGAAGGGCCTTCTCTCAGAGCATAAGATAAGTAGATTGTAAGAACAAGTAAGGATCGTGACAAAAGCTTCCATCTTTCGAGCTCCTGTTCTTTTGTAAGAATTAGAAAGTAAAAGCGAATAATGGGAAACTGGAAGAATTTACACACAGTTCCTGTAACTTCGTGCCCTCTGGAAAAGTAGATCCCATTCTAGCATCTTCCAAAAAGATCCTGGGTGGTGCTAAGCAAATCACTTAGGCTGAATTCACTTTTCACCAGTGGTAATTCACAGTGCACTCTTCACAGCTGACCTATGTCTAGGAAGTCATGCACATCTAGAGTATACTGTCAATTGATTTTGTGAACTCACCGTGAAGAGTTCCTGTGATTTGTAAGAGAGAAGATCAGACTGTTCTAGTTGGTGACTTTCAACAGCACAGCAAGGCTCCTTAGAGAGCTTTGGCAATGTTATTAGCCATGTTACTGTGCTCAGTCTCATGTAAGAGACACCTGAACTAATTCTCCCACCTGATGGGAACAGAAAGAAACTGTAGTCCTCAAAGAAATCTTGCTGTCACAGAAGACTCAGATTCATCCCTTCATCATCAATATCAACCAGCTGAAAAAAAGTTACAACTAAATGTATAGTCTAGATACACTGGAAACTCTTCTGTGTTTGTCACAGAGGTTCATAGAATATCCTGAGTTGGAAGGAACCCACAGTGATTATTACCTGACCTATGTTAAAAACTTCTGTGCTTGGAACTCTTAGATGAGGCAGCTGAAAACAAATCTCTTATCTGGTAGCTAGGTAAGATTCAAAATGGTGAGAATTAATATTTCTTAACTGTAATATATATTCTGCTCGATAATGAAGAGTCCATGTGCTCCTTAGAAGATGTTCTGCTGCCTGTTCATCTCACTACCCTCAGCTGCACCAAAGGCTTATGAAGAAAACAGCAATTCAAAAGCACCATTCAAAAGTTTGAAATGAGACGGTTCAAAAAACCTGATTCAAAACACAACAGTGCAGATAGATTCATAACAACATTCAGACTACATGAGGATGTACCAAGACCTTTAAACAGCACTATACACCTGTATGAACTCTTAACCGTTGGAATACATAGCAACGGCTTATGGAAACAACTGGTCTTTAAGCTAAGTGATGGCTATAAATGTAGCTTCTTCTAAGTTGTATGTAAGCTTGGGATGAGATTAGAAAAGATACAGGTAGACAAATCTGCCTACTTACTTTTCTTGACAGCTAGAGAAGTCCAATCCCATCAATTCATTCTCCTCCTGAAACTACTCCACAAGCCTGTACAACACTCCAACACAGCAGGAAGTTTACCCAGGGAGAAAGAAATAAAAATAGTTTTCTACATAACAAACTGAAATGACTCATGAAAGGGTTTAACAAGTTAAAAAAATATATAAAAAAAGCTTCAGCTTAGTTTCTTGGGAAAATGCAGTCTAAGCTTCCATGTATCTGTTTCTTCTCAGTACAACAGGAATATTCATAACATTGTACCTCAGAAGAGTTTGTTGAAAATGTATTCAAATACATGCTTCAGAAGCACTGAGAAAAATATGATGCACTATATTAAGTGCTGCAGCAAAGTCCATGAGGAAATTAATAATTCTACCTTCAATGCATGTTCTTATAATTTGAAATAAATAAAATATAAGGCCAAATACTGAATGAAGAAGATAAAAGTGAAAAATTAAATAGCTGGTCATGAATGGCGAGCACCATTCATCCTGTATGCTAAACAACTCACTGGTCCTATTAAGCTAACAAACCAAAAAACAAAACCCAGATAAGACCATTTAATTAAAACTTACTTTAAAACCCAATTGTACTCACTGTTTTTCTAAAGAAAATATGAAAAGACTACAGTAGATAAATTCTGCAAATGGTGCCAAAGCTCACTGTAAAGCTAATAATGCTGAGAACACTGTGACTGGCAATGTTTAAACTGGCCAGCCTGGATACTCCATAAGATGGGCTTAGCTGAAAAACATGCACTTCAGGACTCCAAAAATACAAAGCTGGGCACTGTGAAATGAACAATATGTTACAGGTATAGAGTCCAGTTGTAGAGATCTACAGTACAGATGTAATAAAATGGAGTGGTAGATAACGAAATCAGACTGAGAATAATGCTACAAAACCAACAGAAAACAGGTCCCCATATAAGGCTGTAGCTAAGAGGCTGAAAATGAGGGTTTGGTGTATAAATGAGGGACATACAGAAAGGAGATGACACTGCAAAGGATGACATAGAGCAGGGAGATAACATTGCATAAGAGTAATGTATTATTGACCTGGTGCTTCTCTGTCTCTGAAATTCAACAATAAAGAGTAAATTTCTTGGGTACTACATACCAGCAAAAGATTTTATGGGCTTCTGCAGCTGAGCCCTCTCACCTCTGCCAGAGAAACTGTTGCTCCCAGGTATAAGGTTCCTGTTTATCAGCTGTAAGTGCCATCAGAACAGAAGACTGACTCAGACTGAATAGTTACTCTTAGTGTTTTGCTTGCTACATCAGCAAGGCTGATTTTGGATAGCTGGTTGGCTAGTTCCTAGTATAGCAAAGAGCAGCTTCTATTGTATCCAGGTCTCATTATTCATTTATTTTGCATTCCTGTGAGCTTTAGCAAGATGTAAAGACAATCTGTAGATGAAAGCCAGTCACATTTTCCCAGTATAATGGAGTACATTGGCCCTCTTCACCATGTAAAGGATTGAAAGGTTCATCAGTAGTAAAATGAAGGTAAAAACTAATAGAACTGGACAACCGATACACTCCAAATAATATCCACAATATATTCTTCTCTCTACAGATTCTGATGCCTTTTTGTAGCAAATAAAGTCCAAGTGAATTTACCAAAATATCTGAATGGACTGTTCAGCATATATACAGTACTCACCATGCAATATCTGTCTGAAAGTGAAGCAAAAGAATTCCACTATTTTGTTTAAACCTTGGCTTGTAAACGGCTGATGCTCCCTTGATTAAATCTAGCTTTTCAAATGTTATCAAATCTGTCCTGCCTGAGATATGTTATCCTGCCAATACAGTCTCCAATATCAATAAACTGAACTATAAACTCATCAGCAGGAGAATCATACTGATGACTGTATAGTTAGGATAAGGCGATTGTCAAGCATTCACTCTGCAAGAGAATATAGAACTAATGGTGGAAATCTGCAGCATTTTCTGCTTGCAAAACATCTGCTCATATATTTATAAACAATGTTTTCCATTTTTCCCTTCTTCCTTCTATTTTAGCTCTAATGTCTTATTTGTAAGATAACTAGAGACATCAAGAAAATTGTGGTTTTATTTCCATAACAAGCATAACATAGCGGGGAATAATAAATCTAATTTAACTTAACTTTGTTTAGCATATAAATTGAATGATTGCCTGTATAGATCATCATTAGACCTTCATCTTGTATCAGTTCTCTCCTTCATGTGTTTATAAAATTAGGCAGATTTGCAACTACTAAACTATCAAAGCTCACAACTCCCAAAGTACCATCAAACTACCAGTAAAAGAAGCTTTGTCAGCACTGAGAGACAGGAACACTGGCTGTGAAAAAAACAGAGATTCTAGTGTGTGGCACTACTATTGCCTCCTCTGTCAGAGGCAACATTCTGCTCTGATGTGCTAAGCAGCCCCTAGGATGCCTGTGAAGCTGAGCCACTCCAGCTGCCCACCTGTTGAGACACTCCTAGGGGCTTTCACATATCAAGAAGATATTTTCCAGCTGCATGAGAAAAGCAGACTGGCACAGCAAACAGTTCTGACCTGATCTCACAAAATCCCTTAAACTGCAGAGCATCCTAAACCTGATATTACTATTTTTTACAAAAAAACTCCTACATATATAAAAGCAAATTACATCAGTAGGGTACAAATTACTTTATTTTCCTGGAAAGGAATAGACAAGGAAGAGACTGTATCAAAAAACAAAAACAAAAAAAAAAAAAGCATTAATGTTAATTTTATTTAAAGGAAAAAAAGTACATTTTAATCTGGTTGGCATGTAAGCCTCAGAAACTGACAAACTGCAGTCAAGACACATAAATTTATGAAATCAGAATCAAGTGAATTTCTATTTCTAAGCGAACTAAACCAACCAGTTGTGGAAGGTGTGAAATGACCTCCTTAACTGCACGCATTTAGTTCCTGCTAGATAGAACCCTGATGTTAACATAAAAGAGCAGAGAAATATTAATTTGAAGGAAACTGGAAAAGTTAGAATGTTGGAAATATATTGAGGAGACAGTCAAGTGAAATGTCAGTGGGAAATGAAAGTCAATGCAAAATTATTTGTGCAGTGAAAGAAGAAGAAATGCTGGGGAGAAATAACATTGACAGTAATTTAAACACATGTAGGACTTGACGTAATGAGGAAATCAGAGGAAGGAAATATCTTTTAATGGCTAGCAATAAATGCCGCCAAGAAGATCAACACCATCAAACCAGGCAAGAAAAGAGTAACGTTATTACTGAGAGAGGAAGATCTTCTGCTGTTAACCTGTTACTTTTCCTTGTTCTACCACCCAGAAAACCTGCTGACAACCTGTTGCAATTGTGTTTGACATTACTTCTTGAATCAAAAGCCCTAGTCTCGTTACAAAAAGCTCCTGTTCACATTCCTCATCAGGGATGCACCAGCCAGGAAGGCCCAGACTAGCCGGTTAATATTCCAGCACTGAGAAGAGTCCTTAGATATGCGTTACCATGCATAATGTAAAGACTCTGAACTAGAGACAAATAAAAGGAAATCACAAAAATTATTCAAATCAAGAGACAACATTAAGATAAGTGCTTGTTTTTAAGGTGTAATGATCAAAGAGAAAATCACTTGCTTAAAATTACAGGAACATAAGTTAGATTATAAAGTAAATATCCTAGATCGCAGGTACTTAAAAGTAGCTTGATTAGAGAAGAAAATGGATACAATATGTGCTTTTAGTAGCACAGTATAAATTTCAGCAGTTCATAGTACGCTCCCTAAGGAAACAAATCCAATTGGAAAACTCAATCTCGGCAGGATCTAGGTGTAGTCCAAACATCTTTTCTGTTTCTAAATCATATGGTTCACAATTATACAAATATTGGTTTAATGACATTCTTTCTCTGATGTTTTGCAATATAAAGGCAGACTATGCTTAGAGGAGATATGAGTACTGTGCACAATAGAATGGTCAATAGACAACTTCATTAATTAGATCCTTTTCTATTTAATAAGTGGTTGGCAATAAGAATGGCTCTGTGAACTTCTGATTCTAAGAAAGATAAAGGACTCCACTTTGAAAGTTTTTTATTTCAGCAAATTATCTGTTGTGCAATTTTAATCAGGATGTTTGTGTACCACTGGAAGGCAGATACTAATAACAAAGATGAGAAACAGGCAGCAGTGGACCCTCCTATCAGCTCTCACTAGTCATGGCAGCTTGTGCTATGATGAAAAATGTAATAGGATATATAGATAATACTGGATTTCTTGTTTTGATTTTACATTCTTTACTTGTTCCATGAAGTGCAATAAAGCAAGACACAAAATGACTGACATGGATAGTTCAAATTTATCTAGTTCTTTCCAAGCCCTGATTTCTCTCAAATATCTACAAGTAGGGAAAGCACAGAAGGAAAATAAGACAATGATGTTTCTTTGACAAGAGCCAGATCCAAGGTCAGAGAATTCTCCTTTAAAAGGCAGTATATGATGCAATAAGAAAAGTAATTTCTAAAGGCACTTTCAGGGATTCAGGTTGAGTTTTGTAATACCCACTGTGTGAGGGGAAATTGTACTAATAAAGCCCAATAACATACATTGGAAAATAGGAATGAAAAATATAAAGTTCCAGTTTTAAAAAAGCCAAAATACTGCTGTTTCTGTGACCCAAGGGATATGTAAACTGCACCCCTTATCACACCGCCGCGGCCAAAGCTCTAATCCACAGAAGAGATTAAAAGTGACAGGTTTTTATAAGAAGGAAAGTGTAAAAAGCAAGGTTGGACCCTCCTGTGAAAAAGAGGAAATTAAAGGCGATGGGTTTTTCTGAATCAGCCCTGAGGAAAATGACTTCACACAATTGATTCTCCTATGCTCTGTCACTACACAGGAGGCTGAGTAAGCAAAGGAATAGAGGAACTTTTAGTCAGCTGTATACTACACTTGGTAAGCCTGTTCAGGACTCAGTATGTTCCTGCTGTAAACCAATGGCTTCCCAGACAGCTTTCCATGTCACGATTTTACACATTAGCTGACACCGGTCCTTCCCTGGATCACATGCTGCTGCCACTTGCGACATTTCAGGCCTTTTGTGACATTGAACATACTGTCCATTGTCAAGTTAACTCAATTAACTAAAGCAGCAGCAAACTCATTTTCCCTAAGGAAAAGGAAACCCTGGGCTACTGAGACAGCAAACTGAACTGGTTCAGAAAAGAGCTGTCAATGAGTTGTCATTGGGAGGGAGTGGAGTTGTCCCTTTTGGCAGCTAAGAATCATTAGTTTAGCTCAGCTGTACATACCTTCAACTAGCAGTGAACTCAGCAGCAATGCCCCTTGCAGGGAAGGTGTTTCTAAGGGCTTTTTCATTCATCTTAAAGAATCTTTACACAGAGAAATAGAGAAAAAACAGTAAATCAAACTAAGCCCAAAGAGCTTCTAGAAGCTCTAACCAAAACATAGTTACACAGGCAGTCTTTGCTGCTTGCTGCCTCCGGAGAAATGACAGCTTGCAGCTTGAGCCCTTGTTCTTGGTTTGTAAAAAAGGAAAATGGACTGGATACTACTTTGCACAACACACCAGAAGCTTGGTGGAGCACAGCTACTGAAATAAGGACTAAAAATATACCTTACACCATTAAGCTTCCTCTTTACAATGAACTAAGTCACCAGACTCTGGTGTCTCCTCCTCTCCATTTATTAAACTCTGCAGTACCAGAGTGAGATGGGCGTGTCTTATGTATTAAGCTCTAGATACCTTTAAGTAAAATTCCTCAAAACAGTGCAGGTTCAAACCAGGACAAATTATATGAATAAAACAAAATGTTAATTTTTCCTCAGACCTCTCCTTCAAGATAAACATGCTAAAATCTCTTACATAAAATCACATCAATAAAAATGTTTAAAGTACAGATATTCAATGTCATTACTATGTAAAAATCTTCTTACCAAGAAAAGATTTTTCATAAAAACTGTGAAAGAAACCTGAAGATACAGGGATATAAATGTTATTATCAAAATTAATTCCTAGCTCAGAGAGATACTTAGAAGTACATGTTACCAAGAAATACACAGGAACAGAATTTGAACACTTGCAGGAATTTAAAAAAAGAGAAAAAATGAAACAAAAAAAGAAAGAAGGAACATATAAATGTAGAGTTTGAAGATTAAAAAACATATTATCAAGTAACTCATCTGAATCAGTTAAAACCCAGCCCCCAACATGTCACGTTTCACATACATCAGGGGGGCAGCACTTCCTTCTGTAGCAAAAACAAAGCACACTAAATTGGCCACATGTAGCAAAATAACCACATGTAGCATCAGTCACACCGGTGCCATCTGCTTGCGTTTTTCTATTCCATGAAACCACTTTCTTTCATTCCTGTTAATGCCAGCACTTACACATGTACACAGAGCTTATCAAATGCTAAAATGTTCTCTTGAACTGAAAGCTGGAATCACTTTCCTATCATCCTGTTAAAATCATTACAGAGAATTAAGGAGGATTTCAGCACAAAATATATATATACAAACATTGCATATATTTAAAAACTCAACAAATCTCACTGAAGTAACACCTTATGAGTTCTCAAAGTCATACACACTTGCAGCCAAGTGGAAAATCACAAACTCGAACCAGCAGACAAAGGAGTGGAATCACCTAAAATTGCTGCCATAAGAATCATCCTGTCATTGCTCTTCTTAAAAACCATTCTCTGAGTGGTCTGTAACAGCTGCAGATGAAATCAAATTGTTCAATCTAAAATAAGTTGGTCCTGTACAGTGAGAAACTCTTGTTATGAAAAGGTGTATATGGGAATGGTACATAAAATGCAGAACAGCCTTGGAAAGTACAAGCAGAGTTACACATTATCATGGAGGAAATGGCCCAGACAGCAGCAACTTTAGATCTGGCAGTATTCAAATGCAGCTCCTCACTATTCCTCCTCATGCAGCACTATCGCTGCCAAGGACAGAGAGAGTCATGGACAAAAGACATCCACTTGAAGGACAAGATGAAAGTTTTGCCAGTGGATAAGGAAAAACACATGCTGGAGCACTTCAGGCACTTTTTTGAAGGTTACTGTAGTTGAAACACCTTCCAAATCTGGAGTTTAGAAGTGCTCCCGGATTCCTCTCCCACACTAAGCTAACACATCCCCCAGCTACGCTTTTCTTTGGCTGAAAAATCCATCCTGTACTAACTTACCAGTCTTTAACCATGTGACAACAGGAGTGCTTTTTCTCCTCGTTTTTGCATGTGATCAATATAGCAAATTGTTGGAGACTTTTATCTACAGGATTTTTATCCTACCATTGCATAGAAGTACAGAGACAGTAAGCAAAGACATTGCAAGTAAAAGTGGGAATCCCAAGGTGAGACAGCATGAAGATCTGGATTCCATCATTGCATTTATAATGGACCAGATAGGGAAGTCACCTATTCTGGGTTTTCCCCACATGGTTGGTAACAGCACACTATTTTATGAATGTCTAAAAGTAATTAATTGCTTAATCCCCCAAAGTGTGAACTGAATAAAATTAGGGTAACAAATTAAAAGTGGGGGACATCCAATCTGGGCTTCAAGTGCTCCATAACCCCATTGTGGTTTTGTGTACATCAGCCTAGATGAGAGCCTTCATTTGAATTCCAGCTTCACCGCTTTAAGAGCTGTGAAGTTTCTAGGACATAGTGTCTTGGCAACCTCTAGTTACCAGAGGAAAGCCATCCCACTGCCCCAATCACTTAAATGAAGGGAAGTAAGAAAAAGTGCTTTAGGGAGCTGGTCCTTATTGCTATTGAGTTCGTAGCTGTTGGCTTTCAGATCTAGTCTTTCTTCACACTAAACCTCTGGGCAATAGCAGACTCTCTTGCCAGTCATACACAATTGCTGCCTTCTCCCACAGTCCCCAGCACTTCAAAGCATCATATTGGAACAAAAGATTAGTGTGGAACAATAAGTATATTTTTATGTGACACCAATGCTTGAAAACATTCTGAACAGTACTGCTGAAGTCCCATTTCAGCTGCTGATTGAATACTCATCATGATAAATATATTTGTTGTGGTTTTGGTTGTAGTACGTTCCTCAAAGTTTTAAAATGTTTTTTATAAATATGCTTACACTATACTAGAGATAATTTATATCATTTCCTGTTTTCAAAATTTATGAGAGGTGTTACTGTGAAAAACAATCTCATTGAACAGTCCCTGTCCCTGATCCTTTCACATAAGGCCACTTTTATCCTTCTGTGTAGCTTCTAATTTAATATCAGCAACAATAACATAGATATACTGCTGCCACAGTCCAGATAAGGCAATGTTTTCCTTATCCTTAAAGTCATGGTTTGATTGATAGGCTGATAGGTTTCTGAGATTTTTTCCTTCATGCTGATTTGAAAAAATATTTGACATAAAAACCTGAATGGACAACACTTCTTGTCTTCATCTTCCTAGATGTTTCTTACACAATCTCCAAAATTCTGATCTAAGGTTCTATTCAAATACCAGAAGGGTTACAGATACAGTGGCACGTGCTGCTGAAGTACATGTCAGAAATGTTTTCTTTGTTGATCTTCATAACCACTTCACTTTTGACTCCAAATGCCTCAGGATTAGTCAGGCTGTGTTAAGTAATTGCAGATATGGAGACAACTGACTTTTTACTGAGATAAGAAAGTCCTGTGATTATGGTGTAGGAACGTGATCAGGAAATATGCTTCAACAGGCAACAGTGCTATAGATTTTCAGTCAATTACAGTCTAAGCTCTTGAAAGATAAGCTCAGAAAGCTGCTTAAAGATAGGTACTTGCTTTAGCATTTCCGTCATGTCAGTTCCCCTCCTCTGTTAAATGGAGGCAACATAATTTCTTTAGAGAGACTTACAAAGGCAATTTTTCAAGGCTAGTTCTTTTTATAGTCATTATGTTTCTTTAGCTAACCTGATGGTATATCGGTTATCTCCATGTCTTTTAAGACTGATGCACCCTGCATTCAGAAAACTACTGTTGCATAGATAATTGGATTCTAACAAATATGGTCTCAATTTCTTCATAAGCAAGCATATCGTCTCCATTTCCACAAGTAACATGGGTCTTCAGACAATTAGGCTAGTGTATTTGAAAAGCTATGAGTAAGTAGGTAAGGCTCGCTTTTTCTTCTTACCCTATCTCAGAATATCCTCAAAAGTTTTCATCCTAATATTCTATTAGGCTGTGCAGAAGAATTTTAGCACTGAAATGCTTGGATGTGATATGTTCTTACAACAGGTATGAATCTGGACTGCATTTTAACTACCACCTTTGCCAGATCTATGAATATGAGTTCCCATATACAGATATGCAGTTTATAGATATGTCAAATGTATGTATCTGAATAACACACATACACAAACCATGTTATTGTCCCAAATTGTCCTAGTGGGTGAGAAGAAAGTAGATAGCTTTTTTTTTCAGATACTGGCATCAGCTGGAATGGTGAGAAAAATCTGGGACAGTGTAGATGATTCTGAGTCCATTCCTTTCCAGTTTACATACTAATTGTGAGCTGAGGAGATCTTCAGCTACTAAAATACGACCAAGTAGCACATCATAGGTTTAATGTAACATCTCAGAAGTCCCAGCAACATTATTTAAAGATAAGCACTCAGAAATGTACATCCTAAGTCTTTCTTCTCTTTATAGAGGAACATTATAAATCAACATTTTCTGTAGTACATTTGTATCTAAGCTGTGTACACCTACGTGTATCTATGCTTACCCCTTCTATTTGTTATGGTGTCCATTATTCCAAAGCAAGGGAACATGAAAGAAGGACCTGAAACATTACTTTCAATGCTCCAAATCACAGGCATGACATTGATTTTTAGTACTTAGAGGTATGGAGAATCTGTTTCATCTCTTTCCATAACACTTTCCGTCACCCAAAAACAAACATAAAATTTATAATAGACTAGAAATAGACATTTGCTACAGGAATATGCCAGGAAAGATCACAGGTAATTTTGTGTTTTCCATTCCTGCAGTGGACCATAAGGACATCAACCTAGGCACTACTCACACAGTCCTGTAGACTACTGAGAGGAGGGAGAAAGGAGAATATCCTATGCTTTTTCTTCTAGTCAGCTCTTAATGTTTTCATAAACCTTTACAGATGTGGAAAACTGTGGTCCAAATATGAAGTTAACCAAGGAAAACTCTACCAACCCATAGTAAAATTAACCATATATTATAAAAGGATTTGCTTTGCAGTCACACCCTGTACCTAATGCATAAGTCTGTGCAGTACAAAACATCCACGTAAAGCTGGTCTAAAGCAGGAGGCTGGATGCACTTCCTTCTTCCATCTCATTTCACCTTCACTGTTTAAAAATTACACCCCTTAGATGCTAGGCATCTTTTTTTTTCAGTATTTGGTCACACTTATTGCATATTTAACTACTAACCATAAGAATTTCACCTGCAGGTTTTGGACTCTCACTGTTCTCACACTTTTGTGTGCAAAAAGACTAAAAGTTAAACCATTTCCCAGGCCCTGATGGGCAATCACCTCTGAGGCTGAACAATAACCGTTGAAACAACACAAAGTACATCCCTGCACATGAATTTAGTCTGAGCTAAAGAAGATCTCTAGAACAAACTGCAATTGCAGAGAGAATCATATATGCATAATGTCATTATCCATAATGTCCTGAGAAGTAACATCAGTTTTACTTTACCTTTAAGAACCTTTCCAACACAAACCATTTTACAATTCTATGATCATCTGAGGGAATCTCACTGTATAGTAAAATTCTACAATGATGTGAAAAAACTTATCATCAGGTCTACTTCAAATAGAAAAGCAAACTTTGCTCAAATTCTAATTGGTTTTTGATCCGAGAACTCTCCAATTTTGTCTACTGTGGAAATATGAATCAATCTGGACATTTATAAGAAAGGAAAGATATTGATGGATCATAAAATTACCTTATATCTGACAACCCAACTCAGATATTATGACTTATATTAAAAAATAGTTTATCCTGGAAAATGATGTGTCACCATTGATGTATAACAGCCAAGTGATGAAATGCATGAACTCAAGCCTCAACGGATTGCTGACTTGCCATGGGTTCTAGATAACACAACTGCTTCATCTTTGTCTCTTAATTTCATTTTTTATATTCCACGCTAGCAAAATTCTTTATTATTCCACTGATACTATTAGGCTATTCTGTAACCCAAATCCAGTAGCTTTAGATCCAGCAATGTGTACAATCACTATAAGGAAAGTTTTATCATAACATTATATGACATACAAAGCGATGTGTTGTAAGTCAAAAAAGAGAAACATCACAATTACAATGTACAGACAGGATTATTCTCCCTTGCAGATACAAAAGTCCTGAATCTCTGATGAGTGGTGAGGGATTAAAATACACTGTCTTCCAAAAAATGGTATCTTCAGTAATGGTATCTCTGTGCAACAGAGAAAATACATTGTCTGAAACAGTAATAGTTTGTCTATTTAACTGATTTTCTCTATACCACTTCAAATAAAAATTAAATATTGGAGTATAAGAGAAACTGTATCAGTCAAAAAAATATATTATTATATATTATATAATGCATATACGCATTGAAATGTGTATACACTAAGAAGTGAACAACATCTGGTCTGTTTTAAGCTGTTGCAGAATCATTCTTTATCCAAAAAAAAGAAAAAAATCGAAAAAAACCGGTCCCATAAATTAATTCTAGGATGTTAGGAGGGCTTAAATTTGAAAGGGAAACAAACTGCTGTATTAAAAATTTACCAATTTTTATTTTCACCTATCAGTACAAATGTGGCCATCTTGATGAGTCAATATATATAGAATATTCCAGTAATACTTACCTATAATACTACTGCTCAGAAATCAGAATTGGGATGAATAAAAGTGGACCAAAATTATTCAAGTAATGATTGGAGCTATGAATGTTACACTGAAATTAAAAAGACAAAACAAACCATCTCAAATAAACAAACAAACTCTATTGTTACTGTTATTGTAGTATTTTCTAGGATAAAGGAAGACATTGTGGCACAGCTCACTTGAGAAAATAACCCCAAAAAGCAGCAAGATGATGTCCCAAGCCAATGACAGTGGATGAGTTCTGCCAATGTTGTCTATTTTTTTAAACTAACCACAACTCAAAGTAGCTAAATGTTCTTCGCATCTTACTCTGAAAATACAGTTAAACAAGGAAACCAAAAATTGTCTCAAAAATCAGTCTTCCCTGCCTTCCCTCACATTCTAGAAACTTCAGATAAAACTGCAGTTTCAAGACTTGCATAAGGATGGTCTACAGAGAAGCACCAAACTAGTCCTGCTACCATCCTTCTTTTTTATTGTCATTTCAAGAATGATTTGCAATATTCTCATGATACTTATCAGATTTTTTCTGTCTTGAAAAATATATCTTCTTTTTCATACAGTTGTTTGGGGTTGTCCAGTCACAGGGAACATAAATTAAGAAGGAATAAAGGGAACCAAGTAAACAAGCCAAACTCCACTTTCTTAAATTCAACAAACAGCACACTTCAGCACTATCCAGTTAAATTCCCTGACTGAAAAAAAAAATTTTATTATCTGATGTTGCCCATATAAATTATTTTTTAAATTGTTGATTTAGAGAGATCAGTTTGAACACACTGGAATTTAAGGGCCCATTATGAAACAAATTAAACACTTGGAGTTCCTTTCACTGGAAATAGAGGAGACCCTTTATATCCATTGTACACTCAGGTACTGTCTTTTCTTATAGTCTCCTTCACTCTTGTCATTTTTTACATCTTCCGTTCAGATTCTTTGTATGTTCTCTCTAATCATTAGAGTATTAAAACATTTCCTGGTCATAAACAACTTTGTAAACGGAGCTACTCTAGAAAATAGCAAAATCTAGAAATTAAAATGAACCAGAAACACTCTTGGAAATCATGAGAGTCTTCAGTTAACAAAAGAATAGGTGGTATTTATTAGCATATGTCCTCCTACAAGCCTTGTTTCTGGAACAGTCACAAAAGATATGCTAAGGAAGCCCCAGATGATGGATGCCCTGCAGGGACTAAGGGAACAGTTTTCATCACTATGCTCTCAAACTGTTTTTCAATGCTAAACTGAACTGAACTTCCCTATCACAGATTTGACCTTCGTCTGTGGTAGGATGTGCATTTCTGTCAAGTAGTGCTATGAAAGAACATGACCACCAAAGAGACCATTCATGTCATTTTACCATAGATGAGTCTGAATTTCTATTTTCACAAGTGAAAAGCTAGAGCTGAATAACAATTTTCTGTACACTCAGTATAAATACGTGGAACTCATTGTCTCTCACATGTTGATATATAGGGTAGAAAGTAAAAGATGTGAAAAGATAAAAGGTGGGCTTTTCAAATTATAAGCAACCAGAAAGCACAATATTAGGATGTAGTGAGGAGCCTAACCAGCAAAAACAGAGCTGTTTCTTGCAGCTCAGGTATCATATATGTTACTGACACAGGCACCAAGGAGAACCTATCAGATACACTTTTTTTTTTTTTTGTCTTGCAGAGAGAAGCTTAAAAAAAACAAAACAAAACCAAGAAAGAACAAAAAGCAAACAAACAAAAACAGAAACAACCCAGTATTTATTCACATGGAAAGACTACTAGACCACCCTTTCTGCCCATTCTCACTGTATCAATTCCAATACCAGGAGTTTGATTCAACCCTCAATTCTGAAATCTCTCTACATGCAGAACCTCCATGCATATCAAAACATGGTTTGAAGAACAAGACTTGAGACTGCCTTGTTTATAAAATAACCCACTTCAGAACAGCCAAGTGGAATTCCCTGGTTACGGAGGTTTTCACAAACAGGATGTTGCTCAGACACTGTTGAACAGTAACGTTGCAATTCATCATTTAAAAGGAGTCGGTGCCGTCAGCC
Organism: Orthonyx spaldingii; assembly: GCA_013397795.1. NCBI lineage: Eukaryota > Metazoa > Chordata > Aves > Passeriformes > Orthonychidae > Orthonyx > Orthonyx spaldingii. The sequence goes on from VZTJ01001071.1 coordinate 881,299, forward strand.
TGAGTGTTATTTGGAGATGTGTGAGCAGCCGCTTTGCCCTAGCTGATTAGAGAAAATGAAGCTTTTGCCACTACAATTGACTTTTCAATTCCAGCATTTCAGTCTTAAGTGAATATTGAGTCATATCTCAGGAACTGTAAGAAACAGCCAAGCAGATGCGCTCAGTCAGCCTTGTCAGCTTTTCCCTAGTGCAAATCCAAATGTATCAAAGTTTGATTAGCACTGTAGAGAAAAAAGACCATCTGCTAACAAACCAAATGCATGTCTCACTGCAGAAAAGAAGCAAAGAGCTGTTAGATACCTGCAGTGTTGAATTCAAAGGAAGCAAGAAATCGTCATTTCTCGCAAACAAGTGCGTGCCCAAAATATATATGGTAAACTGTGAAACCAACACAGAAAAGGAAAAATCACACAATCAGAGAACTTTTTCTTACCATTTTTGTTTTATGCCAAAATATAGCAAGTACTGCTGTTGCATCCAGTTTTCAAATCAGATTAAGGAAATCCATTATTCACTGGATAAAATGATCATGATTATTTTTTTAGTTAATCCTAAACAATTTAGATTAAATTCCTAAGCCTGTGTCTGCTTAAATTCCTGTCGAAAGACTTTTGGAACACCCTTTATAGTCATATGCTTAAATGGATAATATAAGGTCACATTCAGTAGAATTCTTGAAAGAAAGATATAAAATCTTTTCACAACTCTTGATGCTTTTGAAACATTGGCTTGGGGTGAACATAAAAAAGAAAAAAGGTCTTCACATCAATTTTGTTTCTGTTTATCCAACAGCTATTGCTCCATAAAGATTGTTAGGAAAACATAGAATTTGGAGTGATATTTCCTTCATGCCTGCAATATCTATTACTTCATGAAATAAATGACCCTGCAAAAATGTCCGTTTATATATTTTAAAACAAGTTTTAATTTAGGTTTCTTGTCACAGTACAGAGCAATATCATAATTAATGATGTGAAACTGGTAGCTAAGATGTCATTACACATGGGAATGTCACAGTGAATCAAGTTAAACTAGCCACTAAAAAAATTCAGTGCTAGAATATTAGTTTTTATATGCACAGTATATCAAATAAATCTTTGACAAGCCACAAAAAAAATGGTATGGATTAAATATCATATGGGATGAGCAGATTTGGTACATAGCTGGCCCGGAGGCTCAAAGTGCCAGCAAATCAAGGCCTGTGGGTAAGTCAGGCTATTTATTTGCCAAGCTGACCTACTTCTATTACCCTTATCATTCTTCTGAATACCATTTACAAGTCTTTCTGTCACAGCAAAAGACAATGTTAATTCATCAGAGCTCTGATGTAATTTCTAAGAAGGCTGCATGCGTCCTGAAATTGTGTTTACAAGGATTTCTAGGAAGTGCTCTGAGTTGCTCAAAACACCTTTATCCTGTCACCAGCGAGCATTTTTAAGATCAAATTAGTGTTATACCTAAAATTTAGATGTAAAATCAAATTAACACCTATGTCAGATTTAAAAATCCTTTCAGTTGTTATTTTTCATTACAGAAATACACTTGTTAGCAGCATAAGTTACTTCTCATCTATATATTCATGAACAAAGTTTTAAGGCACCATAACATAAATTAATCTGCCTACTATTCTGGAAGTATGAAATCTGCTGGAACTAGTTAGGAGCCAAATAGTCCATTCCCCATGTGGCTCTGTCCTTGATGTTCTTATGGGTAGGTAGAGGAGGTGTTGGGACATGCTGACCCACCAAAATTCCCAGCCCTAGGGACAGAAGTGGAATTTACACTAGGAATCTGAGCTGTTGCTTTTATAAAAATGATTTGTAGCTTACCTTTACTCCATCGTATTCAGTACATCTTCCCTCCAACAGCACACATTATTCATTGACTGACTGGAACAAAACAAAGTCATTTAAAAACAAACAACTACAAAATCTCCAAGTTTTACTTATTGTGTATGCATCAGCTTATGGCAGGAGACAATTACCTGTCTGCTACTAGTATGTTCTGATATATAGCCATTCTTACAGCAACAAATGAGCACATGTAAGAGCTATTGTAGCTGTTGTACATGTTGGTGGCTTTTTGTTCCATTTTGTAGATGATCTTTTTCCCCTTTAATAGTCCTCCTTTATTAATCTTCTTTTGTTTAAACTTTATTTGTACATTTGAATCAAAATTTCCCCCTTAAGTATGGAGTGTACTCCCATGAACAGCTTCTCTAGCCATTCATGCTTATGCAATCAGACATTGCAGCTACTGGAAGGCCCGACTGCTGCCTGGGAGTGTAACCAGACTCATTTTGAACTGGTTCATTTGGACAATGACAATAACCTCAGCAAGGATTCTATCTCTTGGGCTTCCTCCTGACTCTCCCCTCATATATCCAAACATTTCCACAGGCTTATATTTAGAAGTCTACACTGCTCCCACTGCAATCATCAGCTGCTTTAACCAGAAAGAGCTGTTGGCTGCAAAGCTAAGCATATAGCAGTCACTTCTTCACTGTTGTATGGATTCACCTTTAGGCAGTATAAATATTTAACAAGGACGTTTTGGGAGCACCCCTATGGAGAGTGCTCTCTCTGCCCCTCTCTTCTCCAGCAGACGTTTCACTTTCCTTTCATGTAACCCCGACTGTCTGCATCTTACACCCATCACTTATCTTTAATGAGTTCTTTGGTACAAACATACTCAGGCAGGACTTATAGCTCAGGGAACATCTGAGGGTCCATCTGCTCCACATCACTCTTTACTGCCTTGATACACAGTTCAGCTCCTGAGTTTGTGATGTGATCATGGCTTTGTGTGGAATATTTGTGTAAAAAGTCACATTAGTGTAGTGCACAACAGTGCTAAGTGATGGTATGCAAGTAACTGTACAAATAGATGCTTTATATTCTGTTAAAAAAAGTATGCTTTCAGCAGTGACTGTATTTTGGTTTACACATTGTCCCATTTTGTTATTATCATACAGGTTTCAATGCTACTCACACAGTCCTGAAGATGACTGAGAAGGGAGGAGAAAAGAGACTTTCCCTTGCTTTTCTAGTCAGCTCTTAATTTTTGCTCAAGCCTTTACAGACTTCAGTGCTATAAAAGGTAAGCTAAGAATGGTTGTATGCATATTTGAAAAAAGCATTTCATGCTGTGCATGCTGTCTCAGGTCACCAGTTACCTAAATTGTACTCATTCATACTCCAGGGGACTTTCATTTTATTCTTTTTTTCTGTAGGAAGCAGCAGTTAAAATCACCTTTTCTCTGATTTTTGAATTCTAGCACCAAAGGAGGGGCAGAACGAAAGGCAAGGGGATGGGATACAGCAGAAAATCACCACTAATATCATCTCCAGGGAAGAGCTGATGGACCACTGTTGTTTTGCTCTTACCTCTACGAATATAGAAATGTACATCTGTAGGAAAAGGATACACCCAAAGTGTAAGGCACAGCCCTGTGTTCACAGGATGCCAACCTCAATTGATGTTCTCCTTCATATCCCACAGTACTTACTCCTTACAAATGTAAGGAGAGGATGAAGCTGTTACTTCTTTCTGAATTACCTTCTCTCTAACATTTTAAAATGGTGCAGCTGGGAGGAGGATTGGGGAGGGTTGGCAAGAGAAATGTGCCTTAATTTGCACTATAATGGTTTTCATTTCTTACAGTAGTTCTGGGCAGAAATTGGACAGGTAGGTTTTTAGTGTAGTTATTAACTCTGTACCTAAAACATCTCACTATGGAGCACGAAAATGCAGAAAACAAAGAACCTCACTGCTCGCTGCAATAAAGACATCACAGAGGGTCTCATAAAGCAGTAAAGTTTCTAGGGCATGTGAGGGATAACAGATCATAAGGGTGTGCTATGTATTATGCAGTGTGCCTTCTCCTCAAGTACCATACAATTGTCAAATCTAGCAAAGGGCATTTGGTTCAAGTGACTAGATGAAAGTGAGGCAAGTCACCTTGCCAATCTGAAGGCATTTATGGTAAAATGCTGGCAGCACAGTTTTGAAGGTGGGAGAGGAAAAAGAAGTGAGCACATTCCCTTTGAAATTCAATCTTATTCGATTCAAATACCCAAGAGAACATGGCTGATGTATAGAGGTCAGCTCTGTGCCAACCAATGCAAACTGGAAAAGGCTCAGAGACCAAATTATTCTCTTTGTATGCTGAGATGCAGAAGCTATGAGGAAATATTTAATAGGTATAAATAAGAATTAAAATAGTATTGTATCAAAATCTCAACTCTTTCAAAGGGCAGCTGCTGGTCGAAAAAGGCAAGTTTGAATAACACTCAAGAAAAACCAAACCAAACCAAACCAAAAACCAACAAAACAAAAAAATCCCCACAACACAGTAAATCATGCTACCATGGTAGTTTACAGAGAGACTGAGTAACAAGATCTGTGCTGCAAAGAGCCTCCAGTCTCAGCTGACAGTTATACAAACCACAACAAGTAAATGGAAGAACAAGAAGGTGTGAGGATACACATTTTCATTAAGTACCATTTCAAGAAACAGGAGAATCCCAAATATTGGTTCACTGCTGCTGAATGGAAAAGTCCTTCTCTACCCCCTCCCCTACATAATTTTTGCCTCACATCCTTACAGCCAAACACCCCTCCTGCATCAAATTCTCTTCTGCCAGAATCAGAAAAGTTGGAAGGGACCTTTAGAGGTCATCTGGTCCAACCCATAAATCTCTCTCCCCTCGTTCCTCCAAGCTAATTTGACATATTGCAATACCTTAAAACTACTTTAAAAAACCCAGAAGTGTTTTCTATCATCTTAATGAGTCAGACCAAGTCCCAAAAGGAACCTCTGAGGTCAGATCTAGTGTAAGGGTAGGACTCCAAAACTGGGAGAGAAGAAACACAAGCAAGATTCTTCCTTCTGAAGACAGCAAGGCATTACTTGAGTTCAACTACACACACAGTCATCCCATCCTCTCTGATCCACCCCTTGTGGAATATTGCTACATTAGTTTTAATTTTGTATTTCTCTTTTGTTCCCAATAAACTATCTGAGTAGATTCAGGGAGGTAGTGCATTGTGTGTCTCTCTGCAAGTGTGCTGTCAGAAGTGTTTTTGTTTTGCTCTGCCTTAGAACTCTTCTCTAGCAAGGGAAACAGACATATTTACTGAGGCTGCTAAGATGACTGCAAACAAGAGATTAAAGATCCATGAGATTTGTCCCCCTAAATCTCATAGGTATAGTTCAGAAACCCTGTTGTGTGACTCTTGAGGTTATTTTCCTCTAGCACATGTTTCTATATCTAAGCTCACTGCTCTTTGAATGACCTTACTAGAAGCACTTCAAGGGATTTGCTCTGGTGCTATGCTTCTGATGTAGCCAAACCATGAGGGATTTCACTGGGAGCCAAGCCAAAGTAGGTGCTACAACCAACCACTGCTACATGCTGTGGACTGCATGACTCTGCTATCAGCTGTGAGCATTCCTTTCCTTTTGATTCCTTTTGCTTTAAAGATATGGGGGTGTTTGGAAGCTTGTTGTTGTTGTAGTAATCAATTCCGACTACTATCTTACTATTTCCATAACCAAAATTTATTTTAAAAGAAATTAAATTCTAGGCAAATAAATTTAATTCTGCCTTGCCTCTGATTCGACATTTATTTTCCCCTTCTTTTAAGGGCATCACACTGGGCTCTCAACTCAATTTTCAAGCCAATCTCGGACAAGTACCAGTTCTTACCCTTTCCCAGACAGGTGGCCAGCCAAGAGATTTTGAAGCATTAACGCTCAACTCATTTAGACTTCCTTCAAGACTGAGTGATTTCTGGGAGGCAACTCAACCTCTGTGACCTCCCACTACACTGTACTTTGCTGCTAATCACTCTGCCATCAGTCCCTGAAACGCAATTTTACATAATCTGCACTGGGCAAAAGGAATTACAAGTATTCCAACAAGCCTGTTGCTCTACTTCTGCACTCAAGTTACAATGTTACTTATATTTTAACCAAGTATTTTCATCTGCCTGTATGTACAGATAAAGCTCTATGTATTTATACATTTTTATCTGTGTATACATGCATATGCATTTTTACGTGCCTGAAAAGACAACTCATTTAAAGACTATGGTGATAAATTCAGAAATTTAAAAACAAAATATTAAAATAGCCAAGTCATCCAATAATATATAATGGGAAGGTGAAATTTGAATTGAAAATAGTTACACTTTATTCAGTAAATGCACTGAATAAATGCAATTCACATACACTAATCTTTAATAATCCTAAAATCACAAGATAAGAATGACATTAGTGGTTTGAATGAACATTGACCTCTGACTCCTGCTTTCATAAATCCCAATTATAAACTGCACGCTGGAAGTTCTGCAGGCTCCAGCTGCAGCAGCTGTTTAAGACATATGGCTCCTTCTCTTAAAATTACCAGTAGTCCCTTGCAGAAGTTGCAGAAGGGATCACACCAGTGCCTCAGTTGCCTCCAGCATGTAGAGTACTGCCACCAGATAAGAGGCCAGCACAGCCACACGAACATTGCCAGCTCTAAATTGGAGCAGTTGAAAAATGAGTACATATTACTTCAGCTGCTCCTGACAGAGAGATGGTAGCTTTTAGCTGAGAGCTGTTTGTCTTAAACTACCTCAGCTGGAGTTCTCCAACTGCAGGAAAACTGACCTTTTTTGAAAGCTTCACATATCCCTCTCCTGTGCGCATTACGCTTTAGCAGAGCTGAGCAGAGTCTTGCATGCAGCTGTCAGGGCTGAAGCTGGGGTTGCCCAAGAGAAGCTGGAAAGGAACTGAAGGAGCACTGGATGTCAGGTGTCGTCTGTAAAGTAAAAAGCAAGTGACAAAGAAAGAAATGAGAAAGCGTCGGTGGGAATAAATGCAAGTCAGCAAAGAACAACAAGTTGTCAAAAGATGATTTTTTTGATTGTGAATGCTGGTGTTTTCACTAGCCTCACTGCAATAAGTCATGAATGGTTCATAGCAAGAATGGTTCTCTCAGTTATTGGCACCTAAATTCAGAAATCCAGACCAGTGCTACAGCAAAGAAAGCAAACTCACCCTTCAGGCTAAGAATTGCATTCATATTCCAGCCACCTCCTTTCACAAGAGAAAAAAAATGGTGTCTGTCTTGAGTTCAAGAGTTCGACAGTCACACTTAAATGCTCTACAAGTAACACACTGTGTAGTTAGAGCTGCAAAGGAAATATGGGGATCCTCACACAGCTTTGGACTGATAGTAGCAACACTCTGGCATTTCATAAACCTAATGGAGAAAGGCAATGAAAAGAGAGCCTCTTGCTTTTTTGGAAAAGCACAGCCAGAGAAGGGGTTAGTACTCAAGAGAAAACAATAAAAAAAATATTTGTAATATATGCCGATAATTGAAGAACTGCTTAATCCTGTTCAGAGGTCTAACAGCTTCTAAGGGAATTTAAATAAGTTAGTGAGGTTTAACATTCCTCTGAGAGATGAGCCCATGTATAACCTTGTATTTAATAATTAAAAATCTTTTTGATATGTAGGACCAGAAAATTGATTATAGTAAATTACAATCTGAACAACCAACCACTTGATGCTATGAATAATGCAGGAAAGCTTCAAGACCAGACTTCTCACGTCTGGATGGTCTATTGAGGATATGGGGCAATGGAGGCCTTGGCTGCATAAATGAGAACCACATGCTCTTGAATAAGAGGAATAACATCATCATCTGCTTCACCCTCCTCCTCATTAGCACTAACCACAGAATGGCAAAATGTGCATAATTTCAGCACTAATGTGAGTGGTATAATAATAATAATAATAAAAGAAACAATCCCTGAACTGGGCTGAATGTCTAAAGAAGAAAAAATCTGCCAGAAAACTGAGACACAAAAAAAAACTCCACAAAAGGATCTGGACAAAAAAAGGAGATTACATAGGTAGAATGAACTTGCTTTATCACATCTAAGAAGTATCAACTGGGTCAAAGGAAGGGTAATTCAACTAAAATAATACCTCAACTTAAGACACATTGACATGAGCTCTTTCACTTTAATAATAGTTTCACTTTAATAAATTAACATATTAATTTACTTAGATTTAATATTTTATATGTTATTTCAGTAACTGAACTAGCTATAAACAAATATAGGTGTATACAAGTAAAAAGAATATTAACATTTAAACATAAAAACCTTGAATCTCCACCTTTCTATCTCTCATCACCCCTCTTCTAGAAATCAATCCCTTTTTTTCCAGAATATATTATTTCAAATTAGCAAGCAAAGAGTCTGCCACTAAAGTCATAATGTCAAAGATGAACAAAGGGAAGCATTATTGGGGAATACAGAAAATGGGATTTCAAAGGTAATAGCAGTGTAAAACTATTTTAAAGCAAGAACATCTCAATACTACCTCATGTGAAAGAAAGCATTTCTACATCTCAGGACACTCTGAATTCTACCAGCCCAAACCACCATAGGATCTTTATAGGTAATTTTTCTGCACCAAGGTGAAACCTGAAAAGATAAGTTATTTGATCTTAGACCTACTTTTTAAATAGAAGGCTTGGAGAAACACCTTAGTTTTAAGTGACATGGAAACATCAAATTTTTTCAGCAGTTGAATACTGAATAATTTGTAAGAGATTTTTCCGTAAGTTACTTTTACAGACATTTAACTGAATTTTCCCAAGTTTTTTAACATAAAGAGTATCACAAATTTTGATTGGGTTTGATTTGGGGGTTTGTGGGGTTTTTTTTTTTACTAAAGGTAAAACAAGCAGGAGACCTATGCCAATCTTAAAAAGTAAGACTAAGATGAAAAGTCACCCCAATGTTTTCTTCAACAGAATTATATACTTTGATAACTACTTCCAGTTGGCTTTGTCAAAGGAAACTCTTTAGCAGTGAAGATGTAGCTATTTTATTAAGCAGTTCAGTTAATAGAATAAGTTCCATAAGCTCTATAGCAGCTTATACATAAGGAGTCAAAAATATCTTTCTGTACATGTAATTTTAATGTTGATTCCGGTAACAGCACCAGACAAAAATCTTTCAGAGATCTTGTGGTGTCCCACCTTGAAGGGGAAGGGAGCAGTGAGGATTCATAGGTGTCCACTGTCAAAAAGGAATGTCTTAAGTCCCAGGGTCTGCAAAAAGTTAAAGAGTTTTATTAGTAAACAATACACACAGAATGGAAATTGCAATAAAATAATCCCTTGTCTTCTGGTATAAACTCATGGTGGTGGATTTTGAATAAAGGGTAGGGTGAAAGAAGAGAGAACGAGATTCAAGAGAAGGAGAGGGAGAGGGACTAAAGCCAGTACTGGATTCTAGTAAAGATACTAAAATGTACTATAGGTAATTTTTGTCTGGTAAATAATATCCTGTGTTTGTTAATTGCAGAAATATTCTGTATATGTGACTAGAATTTTCCATCATGGGGTATAGCAAGGTCAAACTTCTACTGTAGCCCTGCATTTTCTTTTAAATATCTGTTACAGTCAATTGTTGCATACACAGCACACAGACAAATAAATAAGGAGAGCATTAAACAAAAGCTGGATAAGAGGTGAGTGCTGAGAGCTGTGAACTAATGATAGTGCTTTTTTTCTGGTTTTCAGTGATGTATTCAGCAGCATACCTGCAACGACGAAAGTAGCAGATAATCCCCCTCTCTTCTTGTAGAATCTCAAGGATCCAATTACTGTCTGAGGGTTGCATTTTTAGTCCTACAAATACCATCCACCGATTTCAATTTTTCCCTCTTAAAAGGGCTGAAAATAGTGACATCTCTTTTACACTTTTGTTGTCATTGCAAATCTATGTCTGCCCATACTACATCAATATGATAGCTTTTCTAATTGGATCTATTTGTGGGAGGAAGAAGGATCAGTAGCAGAGAGAGACATAGAGATACATTTTCAGAGTTGAGATGGGAAAAATATTGAAGCTGAAGTTTCATCAGTGTGACAGGAGTTCTGCATCTAATTTCCATGAATATGGAAAAATAGAAAATCTTTCCTTATAAGAGTGTATTTTTGGAAAGAGAGGAACATTCAACTAAATCAGATGCTGTAATTAATTTTTTTAACAAAAAAAAAGTCTCAAAGCACCCACTTAGAACATTTCACTTAATGTCTGAAGATGCATGGTTTATGAAGAACAACAGAGAGACAGAGATACAGCCCATGATGAGCAGCAGAGAGTAACTCAGCTGACCAGAGGCTGAGCTCTTCATACCCTACAGGTCTGTCCACTCTCAGTACCATGACAGTGAAAAGTGTAGCAACTTTTCTAGAAATACAGCTTTCATGCTGGCTTATTGCATCAACCATTGTACAAAGCCTAAGGTCCAAGTATACAAAATGTCTTTAACTCCTCATCTTATTTTAATGGAGTAGAATAAAATCAATGGCCTTTTCCTCACTTATGAATTCACATGAGATACAGGTATTTGGTAAGGAACCATAGAAATGGTTCAGCTCATGACTCACTGACTGTATTACTCATGATCTGGACTTCTGCCAGCCCCTTGAAAAGAAAAGTGGTATGTCTTTTTTTTTTTTGTCTAGCATCAGTACAGGAAGATATTGATACTAGAAGCTGTCAAAATAAAGCCCCAAAGCACTCCCTCTGACCCCTCAAAAAAATACAATAGTATGGGCAGGATAGTGCATTTGTCAAAAGTACAGTTGACTTGAATTGCCTCATTGTTTTACCCCAGATATATCACAAAATTCAGGTTATTAAAAAACCAAACATACCTTTTGGCATTGTTTTGCCTAATGAAGTAGAAATTAATGGTTTGGAAATTATAGTTTTCATCAGGTTATGGGAGACAAAGATCCTCTTTACTGCTCAGCCTGAGGGATGGAAAATTCAAAGCTCATACTTTTCACTGCCCAAGAGAATGTCTTGACCATTGGCTAAAAGAGGATGATCTCGAGCTCTTGCTGTAAAAGCTAATCCATTTTGTAAAAGCTACAAGTTCAGTGGAAGCAGAATTAGTGCCCAAGTACCCCAGCTTCCAAGCGAGGCATTTTTAGCTCATAGCACCTCTCAGATTGCATAACACTCCATAGTTTTTGGCCTATCATCTTAAAACAACAGGATTTTAATTAAGTCTTGCAAAGTTAAAGAATAAAATTATTTAAATTAAAGAATAAAATTATTTAAGTTAAAATGTCTTCTTTTTTCTCACCAAAATACATAAACTAAAAACTTCAAAACCTATCTATTGTCTACCATAGTGTGTAGAAACAAGGTAATTTTCAAAATTGCTATAATACTTTTCAAAAATGCTTTCAACACGTTGTGGGTGGGCAGAATGATGTTAATAACTTCTGAGTAACCTTTCCAGTTGCTGTTGCTTTTTTCAAACAAGTAGTTATTTTTGGTTCAGGTATTTTTTTGAAGCATACAGGCTTTGTAAGGTCAGTCTGAACACAGAGCTATTGCTTATTTGTAATAGCATTTCCATGACACTGTCATTTAGTTCTCCTAAGTGACTTCACACAGGGGGCTATGTTAAAATTCTTGGCTTGCTGCCTTTAGTCCTGCTTCATGATAATGGATCTCACACAGCACCATTCCTGCCAATAGCACCTTTTCTTCAAAACAAACATCTCTAAACTTAAGAGATAAAGTCTAGCTGCTGCTCCCTGAATTTCTGTTTCACATAAGAAGCTTCTGAATCAGCAAAAAATGTTATATGTAATGACTAGAGTCAAGTTTCAGGGTAATATCTATATTCCCTTTCACAGAATTATATCTGTTGCTTTTATTTTTGTAGTTTTCACCTTCTGTTAAGGATGGGGGTCTATTGCAATAGGACAAGGGGTAATGGTTTTAAAGTGAAGGAGGGTCTATTTAGATTATAGATAAGAAATAAGTTTTTTCACAATGAGGGTGGTAAAAACTGGAACAGGTTACCCAGACAGGTGGTAAATACCCCACCGCTAGAAACATTCAAGGTCGGGTTGGATAGGGGTCTGAGCAACCAGATCTAGTAAAAAATGTCCCTCTGTGCTCACTACAAGGAGTTGGCAGGTGATGACCTTTGAAAAGAGCACTAAGTAACAACATTGTATCCCTGGCTTGTACAGAGGCTGCCAAGAGAGGGTGTGTGATAATTGAGGTTTAGCAGTTCTTTTCAAAGTTGTTTTCCAGTATACATACATAAGTCCATGGGCCCTAATGTATCCACGTGTGCTGAACAAGCTGGTAGGTGTCATTGCAAGGTGATTTTCAATAATCTTATTGATAATGTTGACTGGAAGAAATATCGAAAGATTGGAGGAAAGCCAGTTGTCCTATTGTTAAGGAGGGCAAGAAGGACAATTAAGGGAACTACAGGCCGGTCAACCTCACCTAAGTCCCTGGAAAGGTGATGGAGCTGCTAATCCTGGAAAATATTTCTAGATATATGAAGGACAAAAAGGTCATCAGGACTGGTCAGCAGGGCTTCTCCAAGGGAAAATAATTCTTCACCAGTTTTATTAACTTCTACAATAAAATAAGTGGGTTTGTAGATGAGGACAGAGCAGTAGATATTGCCGATCTGGACTTCAGAAAGGTCTCCCATAAGATGCTCATAGAAAACCGTTTGGAGTATGGACTAGGTGAGTGGACAGGGAGGTGGATCAAAATGATCAGGCCCAGAGGATGGTAATCAGAGGCAGGAACTCTTGTGACAGGTCAGTAACTACCACTGTACCTGTGTATCCCAGCGGCCAATACTGGGTCCAGTCCCTTTGAACATGTTCGTTAATTATGTAGGTGACTGGGTAGCAATTTTGCTCATCTTACAAAACTGGAAGGAGTGGATGACATGTTGCTGTTGAGCCGATGTCAAAACAGAGGCACACGAGAGAGATTGCTGAGAAAAGGGAATTATTTATTTAAATGCAGCTTTTATATACAAAATGAACATTCACCAGGATTGGTTATAGCTGTCTACCCCCTGGGGCTGATTGGCCACAGGCGTTCACTGCCTGTTCTTAAAGGAGCTCTGAACACTTTATCTTCTGTTTACCATAAACAGAAAGATTTTCTTGTGAGAAAGAGGTTCTGTGCTGTCACAATGATACACCATGATGGTCATGCTGCCAGCCAAAGGGCTTGAACAAGCTGGAGAAACAGGCTGGCAGGAACTTTATGAAATTCAACAAGGGGAAATGCTAAATCCTGCGCACACAGAGGAACAGCCCCAGGCACCAGTAAATGCTGGGGTCACCCAGCTGGAAAGTAGCTTGGCAGAAAAGGACCTGGGTGTTCTAATGGACACCAAACTGAACATGAGACATCAATGTGTCTTTACAACAAAGAAGGCCAATGTTATCCTGGGCTGCATTAAGAGCAGTGCTCCCAGCAGGCTGAGGGAGGTGATCCTTCTCCTCTACTCAGCACTGTCAAGGCCATACTTGGAGTACTGTGCCAGTTCTGGGCTCCCTAGTACAAGGGACAGACATACTGAAAAGAGTCCAGGGACACAAAGTTGTTTAAGGGACTGGAGCACCTCACTTATGAGAGAAGGCTGACAGAGCTAGGATAATTTAGCCTAGAGAAAAGAAGGATCAGGAGGGGTCTTATTGGTGTATACAGATACCTAAAAGGAAGTTGCAAAGAGCATAGAGCCAGGCTCTTCCCAGTGGAGCCCAGTGACAGGACTGTAGGCAATGGACACAAACTGAATTACAGTTTGGGGAATTTTTAGCAAAGTCATTGGAAAGAATGAGAATCAAGAAGAATTATTTCTCATTATACTTTATTTAATTGCTTATTTGGTTTCCTTTGGGCACAGGGGAAGGGAAAAGATAAGCAGTTTACTTTAATCAAGTGAATTACCTTTAAAGTCTGAAATCATCAGATTACTTCCCTTATGATTAAGGCAAAACTATTGTCAGTATCACTACTAATAGGTTTTAAACTGTTCTTGAATATGTTTCTAAATTAAATGTAGGACTAATGTTTGAACTCCAGGGTTTATCCCAGCACAATTTATAAGTCATTGTTGTCTCACCCAAGTTAGATCTATGACTGGCTTTTTCCTCAGCTGCATCAGTGGTCATCAGATTTCTCTTTAAAACAGTGGTATGTACAAGATTTATATTAAATCGTTGTTTTCTTTGCTGCTCTGTTCTAACATACAATCAAACTGTGAGAACAGAGCATGGAACACAGAGGTCCAAATTTGGGCTGAACATGTTACCATGGAAGAAAACAGGACCTCTATTAATTAGACAAAGACCTGTCCTAGGTAGAGGACACCCCAGAAAGACATACAGTACCTAGAAAAGCTCACTGAAGAGGCCTTTTACAGCCTCTAAGCGAAACATGTGCTTTTCGCTACAGAAGTCACAACCACAGTAATAGTGGGTAATTCAAACAGAACTGGGGTAAACCGTGGTAAACCCATGGATTGCTTACAGGAATGGCTGTCTCATCTGTGCTTCCACAAAGCCATTTGCTGAAGGATTGATAATTCAAACTGTCAATCTTAGTATCAAGAGAAAGGCAAATGAACAAGTTTTTATGCACAAAAAGAATTTTAAATCATCCTAGTTTGTTTGAGTCACATACATTTATGTCTTCTTAATCTGAACTGATAAAGTCTCTCTGTCTTTATCTTAACACCAATCAAGGTAAGAAATAATTTTCTACTATTTATTTTTCATTAATAATTTCAGATGGAGTCTTTATCTTATTTTCTCCTTTATCAGGATCACATACCAACAATTTTTTTTACACAGCTTTAATGACAGCTTCTAAGAAACTGTCTGTCTGCAATTCAAAATCTCAAGAGGTGCTACACTTTCAGACAAAAAATCATAACAATTAGTGATTATTTAATTAGTGATTAAAATTTGATAGGGATCAAATAATAACGTTTAGGCAAGTCATACTTACTGACCAGTGTAAGTTCAGTCACAATAACCATGGTTCATGTTAGAGCTGACTTGATAGTGCATTTAAATGTCAGTGCATTTAAAATAAAAAATGCCAGGTTTCACCCAAGCTTCTAAATCCTCTAAAGTAAAAAGCTTAGCTGTATGCATGTGGAAATAAAAGTTGCAGAGTTTAAAATATCTTCATTTGATCTGTACAATCTCAGCAATACTAGAAAAGCATGGACCCCTCTTAAGTCTCATATAGATTTTGACTAGCAATAGTGTTCGGACAGGATCTTTAAAATTTCTCAAAGGAATAGAAATAATATCAAAAGACTTTTCGCCAAAAGTTTCAAATGCATGCACTTTATTTCCTATGATACACCTAGATAAATGGCATCATTTTAATTTTTATTTCTTGGTACTTAAATTTTGGGGGGTTTACTCTTACAAAGGTACTTAAAGTCAAAATCCTCAATGCATTCATTTCCTGTAGCATGAGGCTTAAATACTAATGCTTTATAAATCATTTTCACACCAACAAAAGGTTTTTTCCCATTTCTCTCAAGATTAATTTTTACTCTTCTAGCTCTCTATCCTTAACTGCTTCACCACTCTTCCCCTACCTCGTATGCTCACCAGATATCAGTATTAGTGGAAATGTTTTCATGTCTCTTAAGCCTTTAAATCCTCTTGTCTATTAATGGACCAATCTATTGCAGTTGTGTACAAAATAAGTCCGCAAAGGAGCTTTCAGTGTTGTACCAAAAGGAAAACATTTCTCTTAAGAGGACAGTTTTGGGCCTGTCCACTAGTAAATTTTATTCCTCTTGCCCCACTCTTACTTCTTTAAAACACTTTAGGTCTCCTACTACTCAAAGGAGATCATTTAGACTATTATCCAATGTCCTGTATTGTTCTTGATGATACAAACAGGAAACTATACCTAATCTCAACACCTTAAAATCCTTTTCCAATAGATCTTATCAATCTAAATCAAATATGTTATGTTTTCTCAATAATAAATATCAACAAAATTATTGCATAGTGATATTTCTCTCACATAAGAAATAATCAGGATTTGAGTTTTCCATCTTCATATTACATTTCACCAGTGTCTAAAACCTAATATGGTAACAGCTGCAGGCTTACGTGGCTTTCAACTTTTGTTTTTCAGCCAGTACAAAGAATTCCAAAGAATGTTAATATGAAAAAGAAAAATAAAAAATCTGAGGAAAGCACTTTGAATCCAAATCCTGTTGTGTGAAGAGCAAAGAAATTCAGTTTTACATATTTTTTCTTGTGGCGGTCATCCAGCCAGTGGCGCAGCCNTTCATCTGATTTGTAAGATGATTTTTTTTCTTCTAGATAGGAAACACCAATCTTGGATCAATTAGAAGTATTAACACCATATAATTAAGGATGGAAGACTTGACACACCCAGCAGTTACCCTCCCTAAAGCATATGGAGAAATGCCAGTAGTGTGGAGAAAGCTGAAGTCTTCACGAACAAAGGGACACCAAGTGCTAGGTCTCATGCCTTCTGAAGTGGAAAATTCTCAGGAAGGGAGTCCACACAGCAGCTCCAAAATACTCTTTTAATGAAAGTGACCTGCAGTCTTTGACACCTTTGTTGCTATAAAGTGTCCTATGTGCTCTGCCAGAGTGTTTATGCAATAAATACCTATGATTGTGTGATATCTCTAAGGGTTTCTTACAGCATACAGAAGCCATATTTTACTCCGTTTCTGTATAGAACCACTACTATTTATGATTCTCTATTCAAACAAGAGACATATATTTTTATTTTACATGACTAAGCTACCAATCAATTGAGATTCTAGTAATTAAAAAAATGGAAAGGTCTGGTAATTTCTATCAGCTTTAACCTCAGCACGATCTATCTTATCTACTTGTGTTTACAATCCTTTCTGTTTGGCCACCTACTTGATTTCACTGATTTACTAAATTACACAGATGAAAAAAAAAATCTTCTATTATGTAGCTAATTCTGCCTGCAATCTTTTTTACCTCCTTTAACCTTGAGACTCCAAAGACTTCAAGAGAATACAAAAATTACAGAAATTTAATTCTGAAGGAAATATCTGAAACTGGTCAAAAGAGAGGTGATTTCCAGTTCCCAAATGAAGGGGTGGTGAAGGCTGCAGAAAACAAAGAGCCCAGTTAAAATAATTTCAAGATAAAACATTATTTCAAGTTTGTTTGTGGTAGAAATACTGGTTTACAGATAATTTACAACCATACATCATGTTTTTATTTCTCTGATGAATTCTTCAAAAACATTGGTAATTTTTCATAGACATTGGACAGTTCTCAACAAGAACAAGTCAAAATACTCTTTGAAGCATCATCAAACTGCCTTCAGGAGCTCTGCTGCATTCTGTCTGGTCTGTGATCACAAAGTGCAGAAATAAGAGTAAGGTGCAAACACTGAATAAAACCTAAACATCGTTCATATCAACTGTTTCTCATTTGGACTAAGAAGCAAATAAGACCCTCTGAACACCAGTTGGATACTAATTTATAGCTATCAGCACTTTATTTTTGGTAGGAAAATGCTTGATATTTGTTGATATGACACCATTAAAATATTATAACATGCCTATACTGTAAATTCACAACTCCCAAAGAGCTTGCCATTATGCTCAGACAGAAGTCATTAAAACACTAACAAGGCAGCAAGAATACTACAGGGAAAATAAAATTTGACTTAGTTATCAGCTTCATAAAGTACATCAAAGAGCACAGATGGAATGGCTGTTCCTGCCAGTGCATTTACATGGCCCCATTTATTACTCTTTTCATAGCCTTTCCTACTGTATTTCTTATTTAGTTCTTAGCTTAAATCAGAGATCAGCAAGCATGAATTCACAAATCTATCTCTCTGGTGGTACGAGAATACTGCTGAGACTCTGCCTGGGCTGGAGTTAATATTTTTCACAGCAGCTTGTACAGTGCTATGCTTTGCATCTACGGCTGCAGAAGTGCTGGTGCCACACTAGCGTTCTGGCTATTGCAGAGCAGTGCTCACACACCATCAGGGCTCTCCCTCCAGCTCCACACCACCCAAACCCAGGAGGCTGGGAGTGTATATATATTGTCTATGTTTGTTGGTGTTGTGATGATGTTACTTTGATTTTGGTGTGAGGAATTTTTGTTGTTGCTGCAAGCAAAATTCATGAAAAGTATGTAACGAATTTAAATATTTTGATGATTCTTAAATGTGTGTTTCTAAGAGATGAGGGGTGGAGTGTATTGGATACAGGTGACCTGGGAGCACCTCTGGGAAACCATATTTTAAAATAGGCACAGGAGGTGTGGGAGAGAGGAGTGAGGAAAATGTGGGAGAAACGACTCTGTAGACACCAAGGTCAGTGAAGAAGTAGGAGGTGGTGCTTCAGGTTCACAAGAAGAGATATATAAAGAAATATATTCTTTACCAGCCCATGGTGAGACCACATGGATCTATCCCGAAGGACCGCAGCCTGTGGGAAAGACTCACATGGGAGCAGTTACTAAAGAACTGGATATCCCAGGAGGGACCCCATCCTGGAGAAGTGGAAAATTTTCCCCAAATCAAGACTGTTTTGCCCATGATGGTAACTGGTAAGGGATCTTCCCATCTTAATCTCAACCCACAAAATTTCCCATCTTATTTTCTTCCTCTGAGTTGTTGAGGAGGGGGAAGGAGACAGAGGCTGGGTGGGCATCTGACAACAAGCCAAGGTCAGCCCAACGCAGTTAGTTCCGGATATGGACTTCTCAACACCAAATGTTCGCTATGGCATTAGTCCATGTATCCTGTGTGCATATTATCTCCCTAAGTACAGCTGGGAGAAATGTAAAAGCAAGAAATTATTGCCATTCCACATTTATTTCCCACTCACAGCTTGAATAATCATTTCACTCTGCCGTGAACATAGTTTCAAAGGTCTAAATGTCACCAGTAGAGTTTCTTCCTTACAAATAGTGATATTGAATTTCAGTGTCTTTCACTTCATCTGTCAGTGGAAAGTAATATTTTGTCAGTAATTCAAGCAACACTAATTGACAAAATCTGTGCTCTTAATGTGTCAGTCAGGCATCGTAATTGTAAAATCAGTTTTCACCAGCACCATCAGTATAATGTAATGAATCAGATTGCAGGAAGATAGCATAAGACACAGAAGGAAATTAAGTGGTAACGGTGAGGAAAATTTTGAGATTTATATCTTACAGAAAGACAAGTAAAAGTTTAGCACCATATCAATTATGAAAATATTTGTGCATACGAAGCATATATTGCAACCCTGTTCTGTACTTAGTCAAATATCTCTAACAGAGGAAATATATAAGGAGAAAAAAATTTCATGAAATTAGTATTATCATCATATTTCTAGCCTGTCCCTGTTATATTATTATAGTATATGATGTAATACATGTCATTTATATTCTAACTTATCATTTATAATAACAACACAGAAGTAAGCTTACACAGTGCAATAAATATAGCTAAGAGCAATCACTACCTTTTTGTACAAAATTAATTTAGTGTTTGAACTAAAGTTCAAGAGAATTCCGGGATGATAAGAAGATTCTGGGAAAGTACCAAGCATATGTAAAATCTCTGAATGTGTTTTGTGTTGCATTATGTGCAGAAAATGTCACTGAAATATGTCACCAAAATGTGCTTCTCACAGATCAAACCATTATATGTATGCACCTTGTATTCAAAGATATTTGTACTGAGGTAAAATTATGGTAAGTTTAAATTGGTTTAAAATATAACCTCATCTTTAAATTGAAAAGTATCTCAAAACAGATGTGAGGAATATGCATTATATATTAATTGAGTGTTTAAATAAGATGAAAAGTAATCATCTTTATGGTGTTGCAATAGCCATTTCCTTTCAGTGAGTTAATAAGTCTTGCAAATACGTGTTTGTGTACTCTAAACTGATGCCTTAGTAAATGAAAATAATGGAGGTTAGAATGGGATTTTGCATCACTATAGTATTGCCCTAGGGCTAATCCTAAATCATATAACTGCTTAAAATACTGTATGTGGATTTAATAGAAAATAGCCACTTAACTCTCTTTAATAGCTGACAGCTCAAGAAGGTTCTTGCTTATCTCCTGAAAAATTGAAACAGTGACAGTATATGAAAGCTCCTTTTCTATATCTCCTAGGTGACACTTAATATGAATTCAATTCAGATAACATCCTTGTTGTCAGTCAAACAGGAAAAGCAAAAAAACATATCCACAAGCCTATATCCAGTAAAGAAATACTAAAGCCTCCACAGAAATCAGTAAGTAGCATCTCTATATTCCTAAAAGTTATGGTGAAAGCAAAAAAAAGCAAATGAAGTTAAACACACACAAAAAAAGACCTCAAAACCTAATACTAATATACTACATGAAGTAGAAATTATATATTCAGATGAACATTTTAGCTTGTATTATTTATTACTGCCTGAAGAGTACTGCCTGGAAAATCCCTGATTGGACAATATATGCTTTACTGCAGACAGATCTGGCAGTTTATGACCATACTTTATTGAGGTGGTTCTTTTTTAAGACCTCTTTTAAGACCTCTTCCTTCTTTAAATAGGAGCAGTTCCTTTGCATGTCTCAATTTACACTATATTAGTTCAAAGATATCAAAATATGGGAAATGTACCTTTTTATGTCTTTCAGTCTCACCTTAGAAATTATAGTGACAAACATTCACAAACCATAATGCAGCATTTCTTTCGACTGAGTTATTATTGGTTTGCATATTTTATTATACATGCAACTATTTTACATCTGCTTAAGTAGGTCTTCAAAAGACAGTTATTCTCTGCCTTCACAATTCAAGACTAGTCATTAAAATACAGTGCATATTATTAGCCTGTATAGAGAAAAAACACTAAACTAAAAAACACTTCTCTTTTGCTATTCAGTTTGACATTTGACACCGCATTTTGATCTCAAATGTGGAAAGTTATTGTAACCGTATCCCATTTTTTTCCTCCTCATTCTTTCTTTAAAACCAAAACTAAATGCAAAATCCTTTGTCAAAAGGACACCAGGACTAATTCTACATGAACTGTAACATGTAGTATATTTATCATATTTTACTTGCTTCAAAACTGAAGGAACACCAAAACCCAGAATCTTTCATCACTGATAGAGGAAATCTGTCCTCTAGTCTCCCTCCTTGCAGAACCTTATTTTGATCTGTCATTATTTCCCACTGAGAAGTTATAACACAAAGATATTTATATAACTATCAGTAATTTCATTTTCAAAAAAAAACCAAAAAAACAAAACCTCAAAGCACATTTCCAAGTACAACAGAAAGCTATGCATTACTATTAACTGCAAATTTGGTTTTAAGTATATTTAGCAATTTCCTCTAAAAATCGTTCCCAGTACATATCCAACCTAGCCCTTCATCCAAATTGTCAAAATTTTACAAGAGATGGAAAAAATTAGATTAATTTCAAAGAAAAAATAACATTGACTTTAGTCTTAGCTGCTTTCATATCAATCCTACATGCTTAAATCTTTATCAGAAAATATTACAAACTTAATGAAGGACTGTTTCAAAGCTATAGTTTTTAAAATTTTTCTCTTAATTTTATAAAATGTTTAAATTTATAGCTTCCCCCCCTTAAGAAATGCATAGTTCTTACATCAATATTAACCCAAAATATTCAAAATATTAACCAAGTGGAAAAAACATATTTTTTAATACAGGTACTCTTCTTTCCCCTCTGAACTGTGGACTACAACTGGGACAAGTTCATCTCATGCACAGAAAGACCAGAAACCATTTTGAATCGCTCAAGCTAAGCTTTATGCTATGTCCAGGAGTGTGTTTGCACTCAGGCACACATCACCTTCATACACCTTCTCCTCCAGGTGAAGCAGGATCCAGCCCTGCTTCAGAATCTATATCATAGCAGCAGAGTACCATGTTGCTAAACTCTAAAAAAAATGGAGAATACTAGCCTAGTCATGCCTTTCACGCAGCTTCTTTGTTTCCGAATCAAAAGTTGTTTTGGAGCATCTTCTGGTTTGACCCTCCCTGCCCAAATGCCTGGTAATAAGGTAAAAAAAATTTTAAAAGCAAAAATCTTTAAAACACATGCTTGAATTTCTAGTTTAAAATAAACAAATTTTAATATTGGATTGCAAATTTTTATACTTTTAAGTCCATTCCTCTACAAAATAATCAAAAATAACATCTATTTTATTTCTTTTCAACTGGTAATCAAATAAGAAATTTGCTATTAAGCCTGTGGATTAGAAATTGTGTTGCTACTTTACCCCGTGTCTCTTGCCCAGGGATGACAGCTGAGATGAGCTCTCAGGGGCCAAGAGGGAAAATGCACCAGAATCTAAGTCAAAACTCCAGGCAGCTTGCTTGAACTCTGAGTATCTCAGCCTAATGAGTAGCTAAAACATATGAGAATTAAAGCTCACACAAAATATGGAACAAGAATAATATATAAGAATCAAAACATATTTACTTTTCATGACAGATCAAATTATAACAGTCTGTTAAAAGTATGTTTCTTCAGTCAGTGAAATTTTGTTGAAGTTTCATTGACAGCTGCAATGAACGGAGACAACAAAAGATGCTATAGCCATATGTGGTCTTCAGGCAGATCTAATGAGTTATTTTGAATGCATACTGGAACTGGCAAGCAAGGTTTTCAACTATTTTTGGCATGCATTTAAGTTAACCTTTTTGTTCCACTTCCTGGATATTTTTGTCCTTCTCATGGTAATGCAAAGTGCCCTATCTGACAAAAATACTCACATAATAAATATAGACTACCTATGACCCTAATATACGTATTAGATTGTAAAATGGTTTTTCTGTCAGTTTGTCTGAAAGTATTTGGGTCAAGTTCACTGTGGCAAAATAGAAAATATATTTTCTTCTTTCCCTGCTCTATCAGAAAG
This sequence comes from Orthonyx spaldingii, assembly GCA_013397795.1. Taxonomy (NCBI): domain Eukaryota; kingdom Metazoa; phylum Chordata; class Aves; order Passeriformes; family Orthonychidae; genus Orthonyx; species Orthonyx spaldingii. Next base: position 904,126 of record VZTJ01001071.1, read on the forward strand.
GTGACAGTTATATTGTTACTTTTTGCCCTGGAACAGGCCTCTTTTCCTGCCAATCCAGCATAAACTTCAGAAAAAAAGAAAATGTAACTATGTATTCAAAAGAGGAAAAAGTCAAGGACAGATTTATTTTGTATCACTTAAAGCCTGACATGAATAATTGAGTGAGTTATTTCTCTCTTTGTTGAGAAGAGAAAAATGTATAAATCCCATCATTCAGAGTGAAGCACTACCCCCACTCAACTGGTTACAGATGTTGTTAGAAACCATAAAGTCAAAATCATATGCCTGAAAATCTATTTTGAAAATAGTGAACTTGTGAAGAGCATATATTACTTACACAACTTGCCTTGGCAGGACTAGAAATTTTATATTGCCCTATTAAGAAAAAAATAATTTTTTTCCTTTGGCCTAAAACTTGCCTTAGAATTCATTAATTAGTAATTATATGTAACACTAACAGATCAGAACTCTGTCATGAAATGTTATTGAAGAAAACCTAGGGAATTATAACATTGTGTGTAAAGATGTATAATACAGAAAAAAGAATTCTGAAATACATGCTTCAAAAACGAACAACTCACAATCTGTGAATGAAGGATTTAGCAAGTTCATTATAGATACATTTGATAAAGTGCATTTATACCTAGCTAATCTGAAAACCATTGCTTAAAGCAGTCTCAAGATGCTCATCACCATCAACACATGAATACTAAATAGCCAAGCAGTTTTGCCCATAGCTGGAGTTTTGTACATCAGGCAAGAAAAGCTTTTTAATAAAGCAACTCTGTCTGATTCAGAATGGCCCCCAATGCTATCCAAAATGATGCCTCAGCCTTCATTACACTAGGAAAATACAACTCCTCACACATAGAATACTACAGTCTGACATCTTAATGCAACTGATTCCTGCACAGCACTGCAGCTGTAGCTCCAGGGACTGAATTTCCCCATTGTTGGCACTGAGTCATTTGCTAGACTGGTACAGTGCTGGCCAGCTGGCAACACAGGAGCTGGACCAAAGCCCACAGGATGCTCCTGGCTGCCAGCTCCCTAGAGGACTCTGCCTGAGAAGCCAGCTCAGGAGAAAGGGGCTGCCACCACAGCCCAGACCACCAGCCAGTGGCACAGCAGTGACTTGGCAGCAGTAGCTGCCACCACTGCCTCCTCCATTTCATCCCCTTTGACAGTAGCAGCCCACCTCCCTGTGCCAGACAGAGCACACAGTGACAGTCACTGGCAGTGGGAAGAGAGACTGAAGAGAGAGCAAGGAAAAGGGAGCCTTAATGAAGTGTCTGTAATATTCTTGTGGCAAACAAGGTTGCAATATAGGACAGCAAGATCGAGCATGCTGCATGGGCAGAAGTCCGTATCTTCCCTCAGCTCCAGAAAAACCATCAATACAAGACAGACTCTTAAAACCTGTACATGGAGGCTGGCCTTTCCTGCAAAATTTGCTCAGTATTCTTCATACCTGAGGTATAGGGGTATATGTATATATATATATATAGCTCTAGGTATAGATATAGGTATATATAGAGAAAGGGAGTGTTCCTATTCATGGAGAAAAAGGGAGGAAAGATCAAAATTTTCTTCAGTCAGTGAAAGAGATAATTGGATGTACTTACATTGGATATATTTACATTATTATATGCAGATGAACTTTCTTAATCCACCTTCATTCCCCTAGAATCCCAGCATCAAACTCAGATCAGGGACAGAGCATAACTGTTAGGAAAAAAAACTATTTAAAGAGTTCACCTGAAGGGGTAAAGAAGCCAAAGAGCAGGATCAAACCCTGACAGTCTCTCACCTTGCAGAAGTCTGAGGCACTCTGCCTGCCCTGGCATCTCAGTCCTGAGCCATCACATAAGGGAGACAAGCCCTCCTTTCTCTCCCAGTTCCACATAATTCAAGGTTTTTTGCTTAACGGTTTGCTGTATCCAAGCTCAGGATAAGTAATAACCAATCTCAAAAGGTTTCAAAGTTTCAAGGTTTCTCAAAACCTTTCAAGGTTTAATTCAGAGAAACATCTGAAGGGCCTAATATCCCTTCCAACTTAATGAGCTGAATAGCTCATGGGAATCGGCTCTCTGTTGACATTTCCAGTAATTTGTTTTTAAAAGGAATTGAAATATTACAACAGTTTCTCCTGTTGTTTCAATATTTCTTTCTACTTTCCTAAGGAAAATCAGAAGTAATATATAAGGGATGTGAAGGGGGGCATAGGGAATGGAGTGTGGGGATGGGTGAGGAATGGATATGATGAATAGAAGAGAATTAAATTACAGGAACAAAATTTAAAAACACCTCAAGTTTTAATCAAAATATTCAAAGGTTTTTAGGTAGCTGGCTAGTTACCCATGGTTTCCAATTTTGTTGTCAATTTTTTCCCGAATGTTTTAATCAAGACTGAAGAAACCATCTGACAATACATCATGACAATATCACATCTTTGGCAAAGACGTGTTAGCTCTTCTTCAGTATTATTTTACTTGAAATTTGCTTGTTTGAGCTACTGAGCCAGGCTAAATCTGAGTAATTGTCTTGGGGTAACATAATCCTTGTCTACAAGGAGCACTTATTTTCCATAGGTCACAGCCTGATACCTAAGTTCTGCTTTAGTCTCAGTATGGACATAACACAAGACAGCCAGATGTATCACTGATTTGCTGTATGCAACCTTGATATTAAGTCACAGATAAGGTTCTTATAATAAGCAAAGATTCTGTTCAAATACACAAGTAAGCTTTTTAGAACAACATTTCTTAATGTACATTTTTCTTCAGTTTTAGGTCTTTGAAAACTGTCAGCCTGTGTGATTTCTAGATTATGTGGCAGAAGTACTCATTGCTCACATACCCGCATCCTTGATAATTCTACCCCCACAGGGTTAACTTCTGTTTAATAACCAGTTTCATTCCTGTTCTCCATGCAGTGGTTGTCCTCTGCAGCCATGGCATTACATCACCCAATGACACAGTTAAGGTAAAAATGCATTCTGGAACAGATTGTTCCCTGCTGCAATTCCTTTAAAGCCAACTCATTTTCATCAAGGGTGAACTCAGATCACAGTCTTTTAAGTTGAACTCCTCAGTATTTATTGAAGGCTATCCAAAGAATGACTTGTTTCAAAAAAATTCCCATGAAAATTTTTAATGTACCACTGGGTACTATTTCAAGGCAGGAATGGTTTATTTACAGTATTAACTTAATCTAAAACATACAATAGCTTCTCAGCTCTGCAAGACACAAATACCATTTAAGTACCTCAAGTGAAAAGGTCATAGCAAAGACTTCATGAGTGGATTTAATAAATCAAAAATAGATCTAGGGCTCCAGTTCTTAAGTAGGACTTCTCTTTGGTTACTTATCCATAGTTTATAAAGTTTACAAATATTACCTTATCAAATGATAAAGTAGTTATTCTTACTTTTCTCTTAAGCATCATATCCTTTTCCCATTATCTTTCATTTTGCCTTGTGTTGCTTAATTTTTTGACATCTGAATACAGATGTCAGGAGCTATTGCAATTATTTTTTAATAATTTATGGTTTGGAGGATCTTTTTCCATGTCTTAATCTGTCTCTATCAAGGCAGGGGAGCTTCTTTAGTCTCAAGAATATAGAAACAACTAAATTTTTGTGAGTGTCACATCAAATATAATACCACGAGCTGAGAAACAGTATTTTATGTAATGTCAAAAAATGAACCATGCCACTCTACCTGAATTAGAAGGAGTATGTAAGTAATCTCATAAAATCCAGTCTATTTTGATCCACAATACATTTAGTACTTCAATGAACCAACAAGGAGGTGATAGTCACACAAATTGTATTAGGTTAACAGATATGATATTTCTCTCTGACAGAATATAAAAGTACAGAAGAGTGACAGAAAAGTGATAGAATATAACAGTACAAGTATTAAGCAAGGTCTAGCATGTTACTGTCAAAATGATGTATATGTTTGGAATGGCTGTTGTCTTGAAAGCCAGATGGTTTATCCCCAATAAGGCAGAAATTTGTTTCGAAGTATTCTGTTTAATGTTGGTCCAGCTTCACCTTGAATGTTGTGTGCAGTTCTGGGCCTCACAAATGAAAAAGAATGTCAAGGTACTTGAATACAGGCAGAGGAGAAAAAATTGATGAAAGAGCTGAAAGGAATGACCAATCAGGGTGAAGACACTGGCTTTGCAGCTTTGAAGAAAAGGAAGTTGAGAGGTGACCTCCATTCTCTCTACAGCTTGCTGAGGAGGTGAAGTGGACAGGAAGGTCCTGAGCACTTTCTTTGGCATCCAGTGACAAGACACATAAGAAGGGTTCAAAGCAATGTCAGGTGAGGTTCAGACTTGACATTATGAAATATTTCTTCACTGAGAGTGTGGCCAAACAACAGAGCAGGCTTCCTAATGAAGTGATCAATGCCTTAAGCCAGTCAGTGTTTGAGAAGCATTTAGACAATATCCTTATTATAGCTTTTGCTCAGCCCTGAAGTGGTCAGGTAGATGGAGAAGATGATATTGTAGGTCCCTTCCAACTGGAACTATTCTACATTTTTAAATTCTGAATCTTAAAATTTTCAAAACCACATAGAACAAGACAGCTATCTCCTGATAACCTACATTCAAAAAGAGTTTTGCTATCAGGTAAAGGGGTAGTACTTGACCCATTTTTATGAAGCAAAGAACACTACAGACCCCTTTTCACCCATGGAAATAGCAAGAGCTGAATGTTATCTTTTCACCTCAGTCATTTTTCCAAATATGCTGCAATGTTGGGTCTGTTAAACTTGTCTCTTTCTTGTATGTTCCCAATGCAGTTTGCCCCAGAAGATGGACACAAGCTTCAACTTCTTGGCTCTGGTCTGGCAGAGGAGTGGGAGACTAGGAGGCAAACTTCCCTTTACTCTCAGCTAATTCTACTTCTTAGTCATGTTGCAAAGACTGTGAATCAATTGTAACCAGAAAAGGTCTTTAGACTTTGGAAAACATCCAGGTGATATCCGGTACTTGTGCCCCACGCTTCCAGACAAGCTATGCTTGACCAGAACAAGCTCCATTTTGGCCACCTGCCCCTGTCCTTGATGATTACCAACAGTAAACACCGAAGTACAAAACCTGGGCTAACATATAAAAGTACTTTTCCTGGATATTCACTTCAGAAGAAAGTTCTGTGGAAGTTCTGATTCTGTCCAGAACTGTTTTCCACTTCCTTCTAAAAAAAACCAAAAACAAAACCCAGACCAAAGGAGACTGAATTGTACTGGCTGTTGCTCCCCAGAATTAATAACTGTGTTGTTGGGATAACAAAATGTAATGGTCAATGTACCATCTATATTGTACAGTCTAACCATTTCTACCATCACTCAAGTACCTTGTGGATGTCCATATCTCAAGTTTACATAAAACTAGGAACCCAAGAGAATTCCATATCCATTGTAATTACTGTTTACTATACTTATTCTTTAATACACTGGAAGAAAACGTACTTTTTAATGCATCTGACCTAGGCCAGAAAAATAAAACAATGCATCCAAACTTGTCTTTTTCCTTGTTTTTGCACAAGAATACACCATTAATAGAAATCACTCTGCAATTAGGAATAGATTAGGCATTTAATTATTTGATGCAACCTTAGAAGTGAATGCTCTCCAGGCAGAGAGATCATTCCATGACACAAAATCACATGCATCTTAGGAACTTGGCTTGAATTTTGTACTAAGATTGCACAAGTAATTAAGTATCGTAATTCTTAACAAGGCTACCACTTCTTATGTATAAATAAAATATTGATACTCTATATGCATAGCATTGTTTGGACATGTGTCAAAGTTCCAGATTGCAGTTGGCTAATTACTGTACGATTTTAGAGACTACAGCATCAGGTTTTAATTTTGTCACTTGGCTGCTGTGCCAAAATCACTCACAGGAGCAAAATCTACAATTACAACTTCTGCAATATGTAACAAGTGGCAAGAATGTGAATAATGTGTATGTCACGGAGTAGACTAGGTCAGCCTTCAGCCTACATGTTTCCTGAATTTAATTGATCTTCAACAAGGTTTCATTGCTTTCCTCCCACAACATCTAAATGTAGTCACCTGTGACAAAGAATGAGTTCACTCCCACAGAAAAAGAAAGAAAAGTAAGGAAATAAAAGTTAATGTTGCTGTATACACAAGACACTTGCATACCATCATAAAATCAAGGTAATGAAAACACAAAAAGCCTGCCTTGTACTTTAAATATTCCACAGTGTGCTTTTACACTTCTTCCTGACACCCAGCCTACTAGGAGTTAAGGAACTATATGAGAACATCATCCCTCAGTAATTTCTAAAGTCTCTGCCTTCATAGCTAAAAAAAAACCACTTCGATATACCACAGGAGTATAGTTTAAGAGGTCAGAGTCAGAATGCTTATTACCCTTTAACCCATACACAGCAGATTTAGTCTCTGCATATTTCTTTCATGGCACTACCACTCCTGAAGGGGCAAAAGAGAGCCTCTGAATCCAGGGAGGCCAGAACACTTTTGTGATTTGTGCTTACTCAAGGTAGTTACAACTTTGCTCTTGGACAAGGTTGCAGGGCAGTATTTATCATCATCACTGAGAGATGTTCATGTGTTCAGGTCCATTGCAAGTGAAGACATTTTTGAAAAGATAAAGATATAATTCCTTCAGAGATGATTGAATATTTCCATCTCTGCTTAAGAAAGTGTCAATTGCAGGAAACGACACTGTCTCCTCAGATTTTTTTTGATAATGTAGAAACATCAAAACATGCCACAATACACTCCTGTAACAATATTTAAACATATACCTTGAGTATTATTTGTTCTGCTCATTCCACACTCTTGCCTGAAGATCCCTCTTTTTCTCCAAGGACTGCATGCCTAATTGAAATGGCAGCAAGTTACAGGAGAAAAATGTGACCCAAGGACTCACTCTTAAGTATGACACTGATCAATCTCTCGATCTGAAGAAGAAAAAATCCCCAGGGCAATGACTCTCCAGATATACAGTTAATTGCCTATCAAAGAGAAATAGACACCAAAATGTCCCTAATTGAACTGGTGACAAACAAGCAGAACAAAAACATGCATTAGAGAAAATGTCCCATTTTAAGAGAATTGGAGTGCTTTTTTTTCTCGTTTGTCATTTTTCACTTTGAAAATAATGCATCTCTACAAGCCCTAATTTATACAGAATATGCACTGCTTATGCAATGCTTATCACAAACCTCCTCCCCATATGTCAAAAAAGTATTTCTAGTATTAAAGTGCATATAATGTGAATTTGTGGTGATGGTATTCCCTTTCCACAATTACTAATCCTCTGGACTCTTGTTCTGATTCAGCTATTTGATACTTAGATAAACAAAAGCAGTGTTGCCCTGCATTTTTTTCACTTGGTTTTTTTATAAGTTAAACCAGAAAAGCCATAATAATCTATCATCAATAAATTATTTGATAATCAAAGAGTTAGACCATCTTAGGTACTCAGGTAGAAATGGGAAAGACTTCAGAGATTGTGATTAAGCTTCTTATATAGACTTCAGAATTACCCTTAGATTTACCATACTATTATTTTTGAATCTTAAAAAAATAAAAAACTTCCAAAAAAAGTCTCTTCCTATCTTACTTATGAGTAAGATAGGAAGAGAAGCCAACCAAGAGCTTATGGGTCAGGATTTAAGGGAGGATAGGGGCAGGTGGGGGTACTGTTACAGGCTGCCAGCCCATGAAGAATAAGTGGATGTGACAGATAGGAACAGCTTCATATTCACAATTCCTGCTCTTCATGAGGGACTTCAGCCACCTCACCATTTATTGGAAGGACAACACAGCAGGACACAAGCAACCCAGTAAAGAAGAAATTCTTTACTGTGAGAGTGGTGAGGCACTGGAGGCCCAGAGAAGTGGTGGACGACACATCCATGGAAGTGTTCAAGGTTGGTTTGGATGGGGCTTTGAACAGCCTGGTCCAGTGGAAGGTGCCCCTGGCCAAAGCTAGCAGGGTTGGAACTAGATGACCTTTAAGACTCCTTCCAACCCAAGCCTTTTCATGATTCTATGACATCAAAAAGTCATTGATGTGTATAGATGCTGTGGCACAACAAAAGAAAAAACAGAAGTTAATTCTTATAAGAAGGAGATCTCAGTATCAGCAGGCCAACAGGTCAGTACAAAATATTAATTCTAGAAAAAATGGTTTAGAAGAAATAGTTCATCTTCTTTTGGGATGATCACCATCACTTTATTATCCTAGCAGAAAAGCAGATGGCAATACCCCTCAAGAGATCAGTTGTGTTCTTGATGAAAAAGACTTAAAATAGCACAAGAGAGATCAACATTAAGAATTGTATGTGCTAAAATTGAACTTCTAGTACTATACAACATTATACTTCACTAGGCTTAGAAGAGCAAATTTCCATTGTTAAATGTTTTTAATGTCATCCATTATCATTTTTGGTGGTGATAATTAGCTAGCTAACACTACATGAGAAACATAAAATGAAAACATGATATTTTCTTTTCTAATTAAAATAAGAAGAAGAATTCTTCTTCCCTTGCTGCAAAATCACAAAGTCAGTTAAAGAGAATAGGTTCCAAAAGCTGAGATAAAACAGGATAAATAGGAGGCATCCATCAGCAGCAAACTTCTCATTTTAAGTTCTGTCTAACTTCCACTGAGGCTGAATTCCTTCTGAGAAATACAGTTCTACCCATATTTTCCTATTGAGCTCTGTCTTGAAAAGGTTCAACAGATCATTTTGCATAAAAATGTCTTCAGATTATCTCCTAACCAACTTCTCATAATTTAATCATCAAGTATTTAGTCATATACTTAATGTTTTGCAATGATAAAAGTTAACTTTTTTCTTTGGATCTCATTATAGTTTTTTATACTTACTGCACCTACAAAACCCACTAAAATGAACTTAATTCTCCTTACTATAAAACTGAGCTGTCTGCTAAACCTATCTCAGAGATAATAATTTGCTAGATTTATAGTGAGTATGTTCTAAATCGATCTAATTTGAGTGCCTTGAGAATAAAGGTTGCAAGACCTCTTATGATTAAAGCACCAATTTCAGCAATTTATGTGGGGTGTCTTTTTGTCAAATAAACTTCTTTGGAACTGCAGTTGTTTATTGTTTTGCATCAGCTCCGTAACTTGGAGAGGGGGATGGTACAGTATCAGTGAGTTATCCTTATATTTGTCTTTGGAAATTATTAAAACCACTACAATTTTTTATTATATTCTAAATATTCCTAATAAGTGTAGAAAAAAAGCTTGTATTTCATGACAATATCCCATAGCATGGGGTGGGAGGGGAGGTAAAGGCCTTTATTTACTGTTGTTTTTAAGCAAGTGATCTCCACATTACATAAGAACTCTTAGAGATCTGTTCTTTTCTTCAATTTTGGAAAGACAACAGCTTTTTTTACTGCTGTTGTAAAGTGACAGCTAAACAGACATGATGCCATGTGCCTATGGCAAGACTGAAAGGAAACGTTTGGCTGGGGGTGTATCAGGAAACAGGAATGACACTAGATGTGATAGCACTCTGGGTGAATTATCTTCCCAGGATTGCTGTGCTGCCTCACTTTGCCAGGGACTTAACTCTGCAAGGTACTGAGGGTTTTGGGGACTGATTCAGCATCATACCCTGACATCAAATATATCTTTAAATATATCTACACAAGATGTCCAAGTGTAATATTATACACATCTTTAAGCCAGCTTACCACCAGGTGCTGTCTACAAAAGTCATGTTGTTGCACATAACCTCGGTACAGAAAAGCACCAGACTGTAAGTTTACGACACCTGCACAAATATTCAAAAATACATTCTACAGGGCAAATTAGTCTGAACTATTTTCCACACTACTCCGGAAAACACCAGCACCATGAGATCAAGTATTCCTATACTGTACTCCACTTTCCACTACAAGCAAGACACGATGTAATAACATGAACTAGCCAGAAAAAAATGAAACAAAACAAACCCTTGAAGTGTGCAAACCAAGGCTTTGCCTTATCTTGATGCTTAGATCATTACTCCACAACCACACTCATATTGCAGCATAAGGATGCCTGTAGGCATGTTAACTATGCCCCATGGCTCTTCAGGATCACTAACCATTAAAATTCAGCAAACTGCATCAACAGCTGCTCAACAGAGTGAAGGCACCAAATGCAGATGCCCTGAATGCTGACCATATGAAGTGTTGATGATATACACAAACTCAGACAAAGCAGAGCAGTTGCGGGATTTGTGTGAACAGTCACACAACAAGGCTACTCTTGTGAGTGTACATGGCTTAGTTGGACAGAAAGCTGTTTCTTATTCTATTCAAAAATCAAAATACTTACTAACCATGGCTGACATGTCATCTGCTCATAAGAACATTGCATAAAGAAGAGAATACACATTCACTTGCAAATGGAGAGACAGAAGATTGATTCATAGCATTTAAAGGTTTCAGACAGGGCCAGGATAGTAAGTTAGTTATCTGTAATGAAGAAACTGAAATTCATGAGTTTTTTAAGAGTTGGCAGAACTAGAAAACAATTTCAATGTTTCTCTTTCTTTCCCTTATCTCCTGTCACAAGCAAACAAATAAAAATGCTTCATTCTTCCCCATGTATATCACTGAGGAATGGGTGAAATGTAACAGACCGAATTTAGAGAAAATCTGTTGCAAAATAAATCACCTTGAACAGGGATGGTGCAAGCAAGAGGCTTCAGTATAAGACACTGATAACAGGATCCTGGTGCTTGTTCACTCTTAAAGCTTATCAAAAGTTGTTCAGGGTCTTCAGCTCTTACTGAAAATTGAGTGATTTCTTCTCAGAAAGTATAAACAGGAACGAAATCTCTCAATTTGCTCATTTATGTTTCCACAATTCTTCAGTAATTACTTTCTAACTCTAAATGATAGGACTGTTAGGTCATGACTTGAGAAGTTCTTTTGTTGGCTGAAGAGATGATGGATGAAGCACTTATACAAGGATCTGCTGTCGGAAAATCTAAGCCACAGTAGCTAAGTCAAAAAACAGCAAAATTGCTGTGCATTGGCCATATTGCCAGACTCACAGTCAGTACCCAAGATATGGTGACAGACATATTTGACTATCTTCATAGTACATCTGTTATTTCAGAGGTATAAGTCCAGGAAATGTGGACACATATTACCTCGGTAGCTGTTTGAAAAGTTTTCTTGAGTTTCAAAATCCAGCAAAATTTGCCAAGAGGCCTTTGTCAAAATAGTTCCCACAACCCACAATGCTCCATAACACCTACAGTACCAAAATATCCCATTTGAAATCAACCAAGATACACCTATATGACCTCTAGCCATACCTTGCAACCTGAGCAGTGATGGGTTATTTATCCTATATGTTGTTTTATATTATGAGAGGTATTTTACAAAGATCTTTCAGATCTTCTACAAAGATCTTTCTTCTATTTCAGGTATAAGACAGACCTAGCAAGACAAAGACAGTGCATCTCTAATTATGCAAAGCATTACCATTTTCATTTTGTTAGAGTAACACATATAGCAATTTCTAATATCACACTGCTCAGCACATACTACGGAGATTCTATTACTGTTCTTTTCACTCAGACAGTATTTTAAAAAAACAAGTCCACATCGTACAGGTCTACATGGGAAGATACAAGAAAATAAATATCTCACCAGAGTTTACAAAACAGATTTTTAATAGTTCATGACACTACTCACCTTCCAATGTCAATAGCAGCAGACAACACAGGTATATGTTTTTCAGAGCCACATGCTAAACTTTTTTTTTTCCTAGAGTATAGCTCATAAGAAGCTCTACTAATAAATAACTTGAAGCTGAATTTCCCTCCAGTGAAACAGTGTTCTGAATACTGAGGGCATACTGTATGTTAGAAACTGGGGTTTATTTCTTTTCACTTAAGAAACATGCTGTATTTTAGAAGGCAAAAATTCATCTCTACAGTTTAGAAATTTTTAAAAACACAAGATTACAGAGCAGAAAGAAAATCCTCTTGGGTGACCTCACATTCTGGTGCAATAACAGTGAGTACAGTGAATACAGCGAACTATTCTTAGCAGCAAATTCACAAGCATCAGCTGAGGAACAAAGTGATGTGCTCCGCTTTAAGCAGAACTGAGGTACTAATTGGAACAAAATACCACTTTGCTCTAAGAAAAATCATAGGTTATAGTTGCATTACTGTTTTGAGTCACCAGTTAGATCCACCTTAATAAAATGGGTGAGTTTTAGAGCCTGATTGGTTTCTGGGTGCTATGCTGAAAAGAAAGTATTGGAGCACAGTCCACCCACAGTGCACTTAAAGTGATTCAGAGCTGACAGGCAATAAAAGAAATATTGTTCCTCTTCCCATTTAGTAGAGCAAGAATAGCTGGATGCAATTTTATTTCTGAACTTGATAAGTGAAAAATGACTCATTTTATTAGATAAAGACCATTTTAAAAAGCTTGCTTCTATAATTTGCATATTTTGGAAATGAAATTAGTTCATCACAAAATGGTTAAATATAGTATTATGAGATATGTGAAAGCCTGTAGAATATAAAGAAATGGTTACACACAGGAATTAAATAAAAAGGGAATGCACTAAAAAGGAGAACCTGTTTTGAATTTTATGTCTGTACCTGACATTTACAAATGGATGTGCCAATCAAAACTGCAACTGCAAATCACTTTATCATACATGCCACTCACAAAGCATATAAACAAATGACCTTGTAGCTCTATTGCTTTCCTCGTTCTGTGCCCCAAATCAGGCAGGTAATTAATATTTTACAGGTTTAGAGGATGTCCTCGAATGTAAGTGCTATTATCTCTCTCACAGAAACACACACATTTTTAATCAATTTAAATGGGCTGTGTAGTCATCTTTTCTCCCTCCATCCTTTTCCTAGTTGTGCCATCAAAAAAGAGTAAGTGGTGAAGAGGTAAGATATGATTACACACCCAAGCTGAAAACAGTTCTGTCAGGCTGGTTGCCTGAGTGTTAATAGCTACGTAAAGTAAGATTTTGAAAAATCTTATTGACACCATTAAAAACTCACAATTGAACTACCACTGTGCTATGTACAGTCAAAATAAGAAAATCCTCTGTGTTGCCAGTTGTTTAATTTTAAAAGTTTAATTTAAGGGGAATATTGGGGAAAAAACCAAAAACTTCTAGGAGTCAGGGTAGGAGTCAGAAAAGATGACTTAGTTTTTAAGTCACCGGACTGGAATTCAGAAACCGCAGTTCACTGCAGATTTTTTTGTGTATTTTTAAAACCATCTAATTGAATCTCTCCATAAATCTCTTTTGTCTACAACTTATTCAGGCTATACACAGCTTATTCAGACCTCTTTGGGGAAAGAAGCAGGGGTTTATGTGTATGAATGCTGCACATAGCTCACAGGGCCCTTTACTCCTGGAAAACGGCCGTTTACACCTGGAAAATGAATAATGAGATTGTATGACTTTTCTGCTTCCCCCTTCACTCATCCCTGAGAGAAGCCCCCAGTGAACATCTGCAAAGAAAATTGATTTTTCTTCTCCCCAAACCATCCTCCCTCCAGAGGCTTACAAATAAACATTATACCATCCAGAGGTGGTATGCTCAGAAGCCAGTGTTACACCAATCAGTGTAATCTCATGTATTGTTTTACTCTCCCCTTTTCCTTTGCTTTTAAAAGCAGATATTGTGTCTTTGTCCTGTGTTTTAACAATGCCTACAGCAAAGGGAATCCTGATCCACTGGGATTTATGGCACTCCCGCCAAAAGTTATTTGGCAAACTCAAACAAAAGTTTGAGTTACCAAAAAAGTCCAATTCCAATATACTGCCCTGCTGCCCCTGCCCTTTTCCACCCCTGCAAAGCCCCCAGCTCCTGCAGCACCTGGTTGTGATTTTGGTACATCACATTGCCCAGAGGAGTCGTGGATACCTCACTGCTGGAAGTGTTCAAGGCCAAGCTGGATGGAACTCTGGACAGCCTGGTCTGTGGGAGGTGTCCCTGCCTGTGGTCAGGGGGTTGGAAGTAGATAATTTTTAACATCCCTTCAAACCTAAACCATTCTATGATTCTATGATTTTCACTCATTTGAAAAATAACAATGCAATGGAATCCTGTTTAAGCCTCCTGGCTTTTGTAATTTTATACTTTACAGTAAAATAATTCTACATTTTTTATAAAATTGATATTAATAAGCACTACAACTGGACTTATTTGGCTACAGATTATTTGACAGTATTATTTCTCTGAATTTTTCTTGGTTTGTGGTCTCTACTTCTATTGAGTCCCTCACTGGAACTTAAAGTATAGCTATCTCTACTTCTTTTAGGGTGTGGAGGGAGAGAGGGAGTTGTGAACAAAAGAACTACAAAATTTTTTAATTTCATTTTCTATTTCTTTCTAAATAAAAATCATTTTAGTGCTGTTTAATCTAGTTGACAAAGTTAAAATTAGTGCAAAAGCATAAGGGAAGAAAATGATCACATCTAGGAATGAGAAACAGTGAAATTGGACCAAAAAAAACTTTCAAGGCCTGAAAGGAAATGGATTAATTTTTTGAAGAAAGTTCATTTCCTCTTTAACACATTTTGAATCATTACCATATATTAATATTTTAATGAAAATGATTCATTATATCTTTTTATTTGCTAAGTGATGCAGCATTCTAAACTTATAATTATGGAAAGGAGAAACTACTGCTAAATTTTGTAATGCAAAATTTTTTTCTTAAGGAATGAACTTAGCACAGATGCTAACAAATTTAATTTGTTTTGTTTTCTTTTGGTCAATGTTACATATATTAAACCAAGCCAATGGCCCAGATGCCCATAAAAGTCTCTGAAGGAAAGGGCAAAACTGTAACACCTGGAAAGTCAGCCTAGTTTTTCCTAATGACATCTTGCTGATCTGAGTAATTTTAGGAATATGCTTGGCATATGTAAGAAGTTGGAGAATAGTTATTGACTTGATGTGAAGTCCAATTATTTTGTGTAATTTCACAAGTGATCTCTTACATCCACTTGATGACATATAAAACGTGCAAATTTGTACACCAGCATAGAGTGAGGTGCAGTTCTGTATCTAGCACAATAGCCCACAAGTTAAGGGTTCTGTTCAGAAAATTTCTCTCTCCTTACAACATTTACAGAAAGTGCAGCAGATCTGAAAATAGTCATATTCAAATTTGGAGCACAGATATTTGGTGATTTAGGTTCTGTCAGTACAATTCCCATTTTAAAGGTTGGAAATGGAGTAAAGGCTTGTGATTGCCACCAATTATTTCAGTAGTATAACAAGTAATTCTGATTTTTAATTCCAGCTCAGTAGATGATAGCAACTTGCCTTTAAACATCATGCAAGCATTGGAGGTGGTCAGTAGATAATGAAAATTTCTATTTACAGAAAAGAAAATATATTAGTACTGATGAAGTGATCTTTACCTTAAGTTAAGAAGCAGTGGAGTTTTTTATTTATTGTGATAGTTCAGAGAACCCCCTTGTGATGCTAGAGATTCAGCTTTGCATTAGAGCAAACACTGCTGAGAAAAAGTTGAAGAAATCCTGCAAGTTGTTCTGGAAATCCACAGCCATTTTTCATGCAGCCTTGCTCTGGGTATTTGACTGCTGCCAAGGACAGCTTTAGGTACAGATGAAGTCACAAGTTGCCCAAGGCAGGGCACTACAGAAGGCAGCAGAGTACCATGGGTACTCTGTCTCATCTGTCTTGCCAGCTCCCCAGTGTGCCAGGCTTGCCATTACACTTATCTAACAAAGAGGCAGAAGGTCTTTCTTTGTGGGGAAAAAAAATTAATAAAAACACATATATATTTCCACTTCTTCCTCATTCTTCACCTTGATAGTATGTTTAGATCAAAGGACAGTTTTTCAAAGACAATTATATATATGTAAAAATCTAAAAAAAAAAAGATAAGAAAAAAAGAACAAAAACCCCAGAAACTGAGATCTAATTTTTGATCTCCAAATTAGAGTCCCAAGCCATAATCAACACTTTTCAGTTAGGAAGATGTTAAAATACATGACTTGATGATAAAAAAAGTCATTTAAATGTATACATCCAAGATACAGGGCATACATATCTCTTTTTTCTCTAATATGGGCAAGATGCTTTAGAAGCACTAAGTTCTGTGAAAACTTTTCTATCAAAGGGCACCTCATTTTAGATTAAATCTACCTTTATTAAATCAAGTTCTTTTAAGGACAAATTGTTCACTATTGACCCAATTATCCAACTTGTGTGTGTACCTACCTGCCCACATGTACTCTGGCAAATGCTATAATTATCCTGATGAATCACAAATAGAATTTACATTTTACCTTGCAAGTGCCGGAAAGCAGTGACTAGAGCATGACTTGATTATATAAATGCTACCTTATTTCCAGGAACGACGACAGAGTTGGTAAAAAGTGTCATTAAATATAGCTCTAAATGAGCCACTCCATTTGGCAAATAGAGAGAAAACAAAAATCAGAACAACACAGTGAAAGAAAATAACAAAAGAGGAAAGACCTAAAAAAAGTCATCATAATCTGATGAAAAGCTGGAAACAAAGAAAATACCAATAAGCTGAAATTAAGTCTCTGTAGGAAGGATTTAAAAGCAGGAAGACAGAAAACATGTTATATAATATAATACTCAAAAGGCAGGAAATATAGTTGTGATTCTTCTCCTCCAATTTTCTAATGTACTTAAAGCCACCCATTTCCACACATCCTATACATATGAAGCCACTGGAAAGTCCCAGGAATTTCTGCCAGTGTTCACTCAAGTTTACACTTGGCAGATTACCTGCAGAACTCCTTTCTGAAGGGTTTTTATTTTAAATCCATGTGACTGAAGGATACTGATTTTTTTTCTTAGAAATATGTAGTACCATGGCAAAATTGAGCTATGTTCTCTCTTCTGACAACTCTTCAACTTGTGGAAAGCAGAAGGCAAGGAGATGAAACATTTGCAAAGCTATTCAGAGAACTGTATGAGACTGCCCTTGAGTTCTGCACAGTAGGATCCAATGGACAACACCTTGGTTTCCTTTGGCTTTTCTTTTTTGCAAGAAATGTTAGAAAATAGTCCCTATTTTGTTTTTAGGAATTGATCAGTGAACTTCCACTTGTAGCTGAACTGTGGCTACACCTCCATACAGTGGCATCATGATCCCTGAAGGCATATTTATTTAGAAAAATGTTTAGGCAAATACTTCATAGGAATTCTCCTTAGAAGTAAACATGTTTTCTGAAACAGCTACTGATGATCATGATAACTTCTAATCCACCCAAGAATTATTAGGTTACCAATCAAAACTTTTGTTTTGCCTTAATGCAAATTCACATCTTATAAACTTGAAAAATATCTAAAAAAATAATATATATTTGAACATAGTTTAGGTTCCAATGCATGGGATTGAACTGAATTTCTGTTTCTCTTTTTTTAAATGTTGTTTCTCTCTTTTTTAATCTTGATTAGAATTTATTAGTGGAGGGAGGGTTTATTTTGGAGGGGCTTTTGGTTTTTGAATTCTTTATTCTTTTAGGGGAAGATGATACTATTTTACCTGGGACGAATCCAAGACTGACTTTGATAAGAACACACAAAATCAAACAAAAAACCAGTTTCTGAAATTTAAAAAGGCTAGAGTAGCAAATCACATGGCTTTATCAAGAACAAAGCTTGTTAAACACAAGTAAATACCTGTAGGGCAGGATAACAGGCCTCACAAACAGAGGAGATGCTGTAGGTGCTATACAGCTCAACCTCTGGTACTGCCTCATGCGGCATTTTCAAAGCAAGGGGCAAGAAATCAGTCAAGCTGAAATTGATGTTAGGTGGGTGCAAAACAAAAAAAAGTGCAGAGTATCAGAGGTTCCCAGCAAAACCATGATGAACCGCGTATTAGGCTACAGTGGTTTCTCCAGGATCTGCTACTGTTCACTACAGACTATGGTAAAGGTAATAGGCTTTTGAGATTCGAAGAAGAAGTGAAGCTAGAACAGACTGCAAATACACTGAGGAAAAGATTATAACTCCGAAGAAATTAGAACAAAGACCTGAAAAAGAAGAACACAAAAATCATTAAAGATACATGTTCATGGGAATAAACCAACTCACACAAATAGAGAATGGCAAAACTGACATTGAAATGTAGTTCCTAGTGAATTGTAACCTGAAAACAGTCAACATGGTGCTGTAAAAAACCTGCAAAACACAATGCAGTTTGCATAAAAAGGAGTCTAACAGACAAGCAATGCATCTTCTCCAGTCCATACTTTTAAGTCTTTAATAATAAGATCTTATATAAATCAGAATAAGTGAGATCTTATAATAGGTCAGGATCCACAGCTCAGGAAAGGCAGAATTGATGGCAAAGAGTCCAGAGAATGATCCGATATCTCAAACCAATTCTCTGAGAAAAGGCTACTAGAAAGGCTGAAGAATGTATGAAATATAGAAAATCTTACTTCTTTCATACCTTTGCTCAAAGCGTCTCCTGAAAACTGATGTATTGGAATTCTTCCTACCCTACTTTACCATTATCTATTCTTTAGCTGTAGTAAGGTCATATATCTATAAGGAAAGCAGCTTTGATTTGAATGCATCAGAAAAAACCAACTCTTGCTAAATGGAAAAGAGACTGGAAACATAATTTACTAGCAAGACAAGAAAAAAATCCAATGTTTATAGTTGCTTAAAGGTATCTAGCCACAAACCATAACTGCTAAATGTTAAAAAAATATAGTTTAGTCAAATTTCTGTTCAACAGTGAGAACAATACATACAAAAATAAAGCCCTGAAACTCTGATGCTAATTATATTTAAAATACAGCCAAATGTTCTAGCTTATTTTCAAAATCTGGAGAGTTTTTTTTTAGAGTCAAAACCAATTAAATTTTTGTCATCACCTGATGTTAATTAATGATTTTGTACTAACCTCAGTGAGCACAGATGGTTTGCGAGGTGCATTCTGTTAAAACCTATTGATAGCCTAAACACTTCAGAGGAACTAGCTCTGCCTTCTTCCTCCCTTTCTCATACCCTGAACTAATTAAAGCTAGGAGTGTTTACTAGTAATTTAATCAAAAACACAATACTCTTCATCCTCGCTGAAATTGCTTTGCCTTAGCACAACACTTGTGTTTCCAAGATAATCTGTAAATTAAAAAATAAAGAACACTAGATGTGAGCAAGGTTGAAATGTGAATACCAGAGAATACAATCAGAGAAGATGTACTCGTTCACAGGTATGAAGAGTGGCTGTAGGAAATTGAGAAGAACCTGTTAAGTAGGCAGTTTAATTTCATGAAAGGAAATGAAAACTTGTGATTTCAATGAGGATCAACTCTGCAAGGTTTGGTCCATTTCCCTGCACTTCACGCCATCCCATGTCACTTTATTCTTTTCACTTCACTTCAGAATTATCTCTCTTACTTTAGCATTACATTTCATCAATTCCTTTTCCTGTCTCTTCCTTTCACATTGCTCCCTGATTTCAGGATTTCAAGAAGCATAATTTTGGCAAATTTTAGTCCTTTTCACTGCACCTCATTTCATCCCAATCTATTTTGTTGTATTCACTCCATTTGCAAATTTTCTATTTCTTTCAATTGCATTTAATTTGATCATGTCTCCTTTCCAGAATGTTGGTTATACTTTGTTCTCTGATTTCAAGATTTCAATGAGGATCAAATCGGCAAGGTTTGGCCCATTTCCCTGCGCTTCATGTCATCCCATGCCATGTTATTCTTTTCATTTCGCTTCAGAAGTTTCTCTTTTTTTTTTTCTTTTTAGCATTTTATTTCGTCAATTTCTTCTCCTGTCTCTGGATTTCACTTTGTTCCATCATTTCAGGATTTCAAGGAGTATCATTTCGGCCAAGTTTAATGAACTTCACTTCAAAAACAGGACATGCCACTGCCCAACCATTGTTGCCTCCACAACTTTCTGCTGGCAACACCCATGTGCTGGGGCGCTCAGAAAAAAGGGTGTTTTATTGCTTCGTTTAGGGTTAGGCACAAGATTTGGGTAAGGCTTGGAAAAAAACAGAAAGACAAGACTTTCAGACACACTGACACAACAGAAAGCATGGCAAGGCAGGTACAGAACTGCCCCAACATTGCTCCCTCCATACATTCGTTTAGCACAAGCCCCAGCCATAAGAACATTTCTGAAACGAAGTGAAAACAATAAAAGCCAATGGGATATCATGAACTGCAGAAAAATGGACCGAAGCTTGCCCAATGGATTCTCATTGAAATCACAAGATTTTGTTTCCCTTCCTGAAAGGAAGAATTCCTTTTCAGGAAAGGAAATTAAATCTTGAAATCAGAGAACAAAGTGGAACAAACACTCTGGAAAGGAGGTATAATCAAATAAAATGTAAATAAATTAAAAAAAAAAAAAAGAGAGAGAAAATTTGGAAATGGAGTGACTACAACAAAATGTACTAAGATGAAATGAGGTGTAGTGAAAAGGACCAAAACTTGCAAAATTATTCACACTGAAATCCCAAAAATCAAGGAAGAAATGTAGGCAAAGAGAGAGGAGAAGAAATTGAAGAAATGAAATGCTAAAAAACAAAGAGAAAATTTTGAAATAATGTCAAAACAATAAAAAAAAGTGATGATATATAGTGCACTAAAATGGACCACAACTTGACTAAATTATATTTCTTGAAATCCTGAAATCATGAAAAGATTGAAAGGAGAGACAGCAGAAGAAAGGAAGAATCTTTCCATGAAAGGAAATTAAATCTTGCGATTTCCATGAGGGTCAATTTGGTGAGGTTTGCTCTTCCCTGAACTTCAGGTCATCTCATTCACTTTTACTGTTTTCACTTCACTTCAGAATCTTTTCTTGTGTGTTTCAGCATTTCATTTCATCAATTTCTTCATTTCACTTTGTTCCCTCATTTCAGGATTTCAAGGAGCATAGTTTTGGCAAGGTTTCCTGCATTTCACTTCAGTGAAAAACACTACACTGCCCGAAGGTTTCTCCCAGCACACATTTCTTCTTGGCACCACCCATGTGCTGGGCCCCTCAGCAAAAAGCTGGTTTTACTGCTCTGATTAGGGTTAGGCTTGAAAAAAACACAAAGCCTAGAGTTTCAGGGACACTGATGCTACAAAAGGCATGCCAAAGGGAGCACAGCACTGCCCCAACATTGCTCCCACAACACCTTTCTCCTTGGCACCACCCATGTGCTTGGCATCTCAGCAAAAGGTTGCTGTTACTGCTCTGCTTAGGGTTAGGCTAACACTCGAGGTCAGGCTTTAGGAAACCACAAAGCCCAGACCTCCAGGGACATTGAAACTACAAAAGCCATGCAAAAGGGGAGCACTTCATATCATCTCATTACTTTTGATTACAATTCCTTCATTTCTGAGTTTTCTTTTGTTTCTTTCCATTGAAATTAATTTCATTAAAAGTCCACCCCAGTCTTTGTTTCACTTTGTTCTCTGAGTTCAAGATTTCATTTCCTTTTGTGGAAAAATTTCGTTCCACGAACGGAAATGAAATCTTGTGATTTCAGTGAGGATCAATTTGGCAAGGTTTGGTCCATTTCCCTGCAATTCATGTCATACCATGCCATTTTACTGCTTTCACTTTGCTTCAGAATTTTCTCTTTTATTTTTTAACATTTAATTTCTTCAATTTCTTGTCCTGTCTCTTCCTTTCACTTTGTTCCCTGATTTCAAGAGGTATAATTTTGGCAAGTTTTGGTCCTTTTCACTGCACCTCATTTCTTTCCAATCCATTTCACTGTATTCAGTCCATTTTCAAATTTTCTTTTATTTTACTGCATTTTATTTGAACATATCTCCTTTCCAGAGAGTTTCTTCCACTTTGTTCTCTGATTTCAAGATTTCATTTACTTTCATGAAATGAAGTTCATTTTATGAAAGGATACAAAATCTTGTGATTTCAATGAGAATCCATTGGGCAAGTTTTGGTCCATTTCACTGCTCTTCATGTCATCCCCATTCACTTTTATTGTTTTCACTTCATTTCAGAATTTTCTCTTTTCTTTTTTTTAGCATTTCATTTCTTCAATTTCTTCTCCTGCCTGTTTACATTTCTTCCCTGATTTCAGGACTTCCACGTGAATAATTTGTACGTTTCAGTCCTTTTCACTGCGCTGCATTTCATCTCAACATTTCATTGTAGTCACTCCATTTCCAAATTTTCTTTTTTTTTCAATTGCATTATATTTGATCATATCTTCTTTTCAGAGTGTCAAGATCATGGCAATTCTTGGAACCACCTGAACAAATATCAGGCTGCATTTATGGTGGTTAAATCTTTTAGCCTCTGACTGGAACTGGCTACATACAAACAGCTGTCGCAAGTGGCCCCGATGCAATTTTTTACTCTATTTATGTCAGGTACTGGTTCAGAGTGATGCATTCCATTGTCCAACAACCTTCCCAGCTAATAAATTAAAAGTACATATGTACAGAATGCAAAATCCTTTCAAATATTGTCAAAGGGTAGCTCATAGATGCAAGGGTTGGTATTCAGACTGTGCTACAGGGAGAGTGCCATTTTCTTTTCCTCACACCAATAAAGTGTCAAGGTACAAGAGATTTCTGACATTTCCTTATGTAATATACATATAGGATATAATCTATCCTATCTATTTGGATAAGATATTTAAATGTGCCATAAGATAATAAGTCTTTGTTCCTTTTGAGTCTTAAAACTGTAAGATCAAATACTGGATCCCTAAAATAATATCAAATTCTCATTCAATATCCTAAAGTGATCAATCTTATTTTGTTTACTCTGAAGACCAACACTTCAAAATGACAGCTTTTTCTTACATACACCTTTTTTTTCCCCTAGCTCAAGTTTATTTATACTTTTAAGAACACTTGGATCAAGTGGCATCTTATATGAAACAAGTCAGATAATCCAAAATGAGGTCAAAGGACTAATACTATTTTCCCCTCAGTGGAGCTATAGCAAAACATAGCCAGCCAGTGTCACAGAACTCTTCCTGGGATTTAATCAAAGAAGGCCTGAAAATGTCACAAACAAAAACAAGAGATGCTGGAAATTTCCAGAGAGACATGTTCATAAGTTTTCTGACTTGACTATAGTTACCTTTTTTAATTTTTCCAAGTAACATTTTGATCCCCAGCTACAACGAAACTCTGAAGC
This sequence comes from Orthonyx spaldingii, assembly GCA_013397795.1. NCBI lineage: Eukaryota > Metazoa > Chordata > Aves > Passeriformes > Orthonychidae > Orthonyx > Orthonyx spaldingii. Next base: position 927,339 of record VZTJ01001071.1, read on the forward strand.
TGGAGCACAGCACCTGCACTTTTTCAACTCTTCAGCTTGGGAACAGCTTACTGAAAACCACCTGTATTTATGCCAAGGTTTTTTTAATAAGAGACAGCTTTGGCAATCAGGCAGCTGAATCAGATGTTCCAATGCAATTTCTGGAAATGGAAAATAATAATATAGCAATTTGAAACACCTTGATAGAAAAGGACTAGTACACAGGTTTGCGCTACTCAGAGGTTTGGGGTTTTCTTTAACCCAGGCTCCTATCAGGGATCCTGATTACCAATGGAATCCACACATAGCTGCATCTGCACAGCGGAATATATACTGAACCACAGCAAGGAAACAAGCCTCTGGGAAAAAAGGAAGATTTTTTTGCAGATGAAAACCAGCTCATCACAAGCCTATGCAATGACACTGAGCTCAGGGTTTTCTATAACGCACTTCCATTTGTCTTAGAGATAACTTGTTAAAAATGCATGCAAAACATTTATTGTTTTGCAATAAACTAAAAAAAAATGCTGTTACTTCTCTAGATTTCAAAATAGTTTAGCACTTACTAAACATTAAGGAAGCTTACATCAGTCAATGGAAAGTCTTTTAGTAATGTTTATGAGCTTTGTATTAAAGCAAATAAAGACTCCTGCCAATATCACCTGTTATCACCTTCTTTTTAGAGAGTTACATTCAGACATTCAAAATAGGGTATAATTAGCTCCTAGACTTATGATCAGCATCACCTTGTTCCTAAGCGAATCATAAAAAATATTTGATTTGTTGGGTGGGTTTTTTCAGCTCTCACCTATTTTTATTCCTTTTTTTTTTTAACATGAAATGATAAGATTTTTATAGAGTAGTATATTTGCCATTGACCCTGATGAAAAAGGGTGTTGATTTCAACATGTGTTGTTTCTTTCCAGTCTCCCAGCTCTCCCAGCAACAGGTAGAAATTTCATCCATTGCTGCCTGTAGCTGAATAATTAGCTTTTGATTAACTGAGCTTGTGGTGGAAACAGAACGGAAGAATTAGCAATTTGCCTGCACACCTTCAGTGCAAATGTTGCATCCCTGGGGAATATTACATCTGTTTCCTAAGTGTAGATAAAAGTATGCATCCAGCAAAAGAAATAGTTACAGAAATACTGGCTACCAAAATCAGGCCAGATGCTGCAGCAGACTCAGCTTAAACTATTGTCTCAACAGTGTTTTGTGGTTTTTATTATTAATAAAAAGCTTATCAATGGAGAACAAAAAACTGCAGTATGGTAAACAATGATGTCAGATATGAGATATCAAATAAGACTTTTTTCCCACTTTCTGCACAAAAGGTTTGGGAGGCACCAAGTGCAACACCCAGCAAAAGGGGAGGTGACACCACCATGGGGGAGGAGAGGTGTTGGACTGATATTGAGCTCAGAGGAGGGGGAGTTCTTTCCCAAACAAAAGGTTTGGGAGGCACCAAGTGCAACACCCAGCAAAAGGGGAGGTGACACCACCATGGGGGAGGAGAGGTGTTGGACTGATATTGAGCTCAGAGGAGGGGGAGTTCTTTCCCAAACAAAAGGTTTGGGAGGCACCAAGTGCAACACCCAGCAAAAGGGGAGGTGACACCACCATGGGGGAGGAGAGGTGTTGGACTGATATTGAGCTCAGAGGAGGGGGAGTTCTTTCCCAAGGTGTTTGATTGTTTATTTTCTGTTTCTTATAACTTCAGTGATGAAAAGTTTGTGTTAACTAGAAGTAATTAGGAAAATTAAGTAAAATTCCTTGCTGAGCTACTTTTGCCTGCAACAGTGTGTAATATAGATATTATGCCCATATCTACCTGTCATCTAGATATCAATGTTGTATGAATTGTAGAGCTTGAATCAAGTTTTTATTCCATTTCATGACCATTTCCCATGACTACCATTGTCAGCTGAGAGGAACATGATTTCTGTTCAGTCCCCTCAAATGAAAAAGAACCCAAAGTGTAAAGTCCAGGCTAGGTATAAACAGCTAGCTGTAAGGAACAAAGATTTTCCTGTCCTGGTATAGTCAGGTTGCCCAAAAAAGCTCCAGCTGATCCTCTGCCATATCATTCTCCTTGCTCTTATAGATCTCTTAAATTATGGCTTCTATCACCTGACTGGTTGATAGGAAAGAAAAGGAAATTCAAAAAACTGAAACTTGATACAACAATAAATAGATATTTTAAACATACTATTTTGCTAATAGACACAGAACTAGAGAAGCATATATAAATATTAAGTTGGAAAGAAGCTGTCAATCTTACTTCACCAGTGTTTTGGGATAGGATCAGTTTTACAAGCCTCAAATCAATAAAGTCACAGTCCTTGTATAAATTTTTTTTTAAATCTTATGAGTTTATGTGTAAATGCTCATTTGTTTGAAATTTATTAGAATGCCAGCATCCAAGGATATTTACAGAAGTCAGGTCTCAGAACTACATAACACAAAACACAGCATCACACCTCTCAGAAATTGCATTTTCACTTGCATTTCTGAGCTTGGATTTTTGTCATGTATTTGGATCTAGAAATGAGAGACTGCAACCATAATATGTAAACAATGAAAAGAGCTGAAACTTGAAAGCACTACAGGATTAACTATAAGAATTAGAATCGGTAAGAAGTAAGCAAGAACGAAAAACCTGAGTGGTTTATTTTTCTTTCATATATACTTTTGGGTTCAGAAGTCAACTTGCATAATTTACTAGCACAACCATCATTAGGGATTTAAAGGGACTCTGTAGTGCAGTTGCCCATTTGTTGTCAGCCTACAAGAACCTGCAACTGAAATGGTACATAGTCACCACATGCCTTTGTGGACATAGGCATAAACTCCTTGGAGCTTGTAATCATGGACATGAAGAAATCCCACAATTTTAGAGGAACTTCTTCTCCTTTTCATACTAAACGTACCCTAACCATACACCTCTCAGAAAGACAGATACTGCATATTCATCTCATGAGTACATTCATTGGAGAGTTTTATCTAGGGCAGAATTCATCTTTTCTGCTTCCTAGAAGTTCAGTCATTGGTGAGTACTTGGAAACCATCCCTGACCCTGAGCTACTGGGAACATGATCAAATTCAGCATAAAAGTTTGCAACTATTAGGTATTAGAGCTGCATTTGGATTAAGTCTGTATCACTCTGAGAGTTTCATTACTAATTTTAATTTCATTTTAGAACCAGCTTCTTTCCCTCCTATAGTGATACTCAAGATGTATTCCTAAAAGAAATAGTTTGACACACCACATAGGGATAATTAAAGCTGTCGTACACATGAGGATCTTGATAATGATTTAAATTTACGTAAAAATATTTACTAAGAAAAAGTTAAAATCACTGCCACACAAGCAGGATTTTGTCTACTTTTAAAAAAACCAAATTTAAGCCATACACTTCCTCCCCCTCTGAAAAAGCAATTAAGATAGCAGCATATATAGTCTAAGAAATCTTCATTATATCAAAAGCCCAAATCATACACTAGCTAAAATCCAGAACTGAAGTTAAAAGAACATGCCAGAAACTACAACTGTAAAAGCTGGAGTATTTTCATCTCAGATACAGAAATGAAGATTGTATTATATTTGTCATAGGCAGGAGGGGACTGGGGCATAAAGTACAGTGATAGTAGGTAAATGTAGTGCTAGATTCAAGTGTCCCAAAAATAATACTTCTGCACTTGAAAAAAAAATGAAAATTTCGGTTTTATACCCCACAATGCTGATGTCCAATATTATAGCCAACACATCTTTAAATATATTTTTATCCACATCATAGCTCATTTCCTTTCCAGAGATGCTCGTTTCTAATTAGAAAAAAAGGTGTTCACGACGGCTTCTAAAAAAACAGTGATTAAAAAAATAGGATTTAAAAATTGAATTAATAAGATAACATTTAGCTAAATGTTCTAAAGGATTACCCTGGTGACTTCAACTATAAAAGTAACTCTGCCCACATTATTTTATGTAAGCCTTACTATCACAACCAGAAGATCAAATTTTTAAAAATTTAAACTTTTAAAATAGTGGAAGACATTTAAATTTTTAAGACAGTCATTGGAAAACAGGGCCTGGGAGAAATTTTGCATCAGGCAAATGCTTTGGTCCCTTTTGGGGATTTATTAGAAATATTAGGGATAGGGTTAAAAAAGACAGCAAGAAAAAGCCCCAGCAATGGCCTACCAAATCTTAGTGGGAGCTTCAAACACCTTTTTTCCAGCAAAAAATTTGTAGATGCTATTAAGGTAGAGAAGAAGAAAAAGGATAGATCTGCAGGTGCATTGGGCCTGGGAAGCAGTAGCCGAGGAAAAGAGCAGGCTGCAAAAGGACCTGTCCCAGGAGAATCAGGGCCATGCATCCAGGACTCCGTAAATTTTTTGGGATTATTTTTAGAATATGAATTAAGGCGAAGTGAAAGCCTACATTCTCCTGTGAGTGAAACTATCAAGCACTTGTACTCTTAGGTGTGCGCTTCCACTGCTTCTGAGCTGAGGGAAGCTTTCCTTCACTTATGGAATTATAGGGGTGGGGCAGGAGCCTGAGTTTAAGGTAAAGTTGCTCTCATGTTTCATCAGGTCAAGCTCAGCTATATCAGCTGTATTTTCAGAATAGCCCAGTCATGATGATCTTGGTGGACTTGACTTTCCCTCTGATGCCCTTTCATACCAATATTCAGGTGTCAAAAAAAAAAAGCAAACCACTGGCTATTTGACTTAATATTCATCCATCTGTTTTGCTTTTTCAGCAGTTAAACTAGCTGCCTTTGGTCATTTTATTCTATAAATTTTGTCCTAGGACAGAAACACAAAGGGAGTTAGGAAATCCTATTTGTTCTTTCTCATTTTAGTTACAGTGGCATCAACCTGGCACATTAAGTAACATAGTGGAGTTATTATAATGAGTAACCGCTGAAAACTAATTCACATTGCCTGAATCATAGCAAATGACAAGGTGTTTCAAACAGTTCTTGAATCAACTCTCCTCTGTCCTGAGAAGCATTTTAACCTGTATCATTATGACACTACCTATTAATTGGTTCAGTACCAGTAAGAAGTAGCACTATTGGAAGATAGAATGTAAGGCATCTTCCTAACAGCAGCCATACTTGTTATAGCCTGGTCTTTCCAAAATCATGATTCCCTTTGTTGCCTCTTCCTGGGGTTCTCTGCTGGATGCTACAAAAGCACTTCCTTCAGTAACCATGGGAACCAAACCCAGAGCATCATTTGGGATGAAAAGGCTTGACCAATGTTTTTAACTTACAATGAGGCTTTGTTTTAAGGATCCAGGCCTATTAACATAAAGGTTTTTACAGATTAGTGGTTTCCCTACCTGAAAAACACAGTAAAGGTCGGCTGTTGAAAACATTAATTCTACATTTCAAGAAAAGATTTATAGTTCTGTGCAGAAAACTGTCCTTTTCAGTGAATAACTGCACCAGTAAAAGAAATAAAACCATCTATCATGAACACATGGATGTTTTAGTAATCCCATGACCAATTTAAACAATGCATCCCTGAAAATGGAAATCTTTAATTCTTTCTGTGTAACATATGGGCTGTTAATCTTGTTTGAGACAACCAAGCCACCCATGCCTCAGTCTCTGTGCATTAACCTACATCAAGTACGTAAATACCAGGTTGCTGAGCTGTTTCATTCATTCAGGTTTGTTAAGCTGATTTCCCATACAGAGGTAATACAGAAAACATTAATATTAAAAGTTATGATTGCTCATAGTGAGGTGCCATGGCAAAGACAAGCTGAATGCAAAAAAATCCTGTAACCTACAAAACCTCCTCAGTAGACATAATTGAATATCTAAGAAAAATGTGGTACCATATGAAATTTATTCCATATTCTCCACTTTGTTTGGACCATAAATATTCCAAGCACAGTCTCTTCCTTCATTTGAGTTTCCATTGCTTGACTGGCAAAAATGTTTGATTTTTATTTTTTCATTTAAAAGAAGTTTTGCTTCTGTTCAATTTTTTGAGAAAGACTCAGAACTACTGACTAGATTGCATTTAAGTGACTGATCCATTCCTAACACACACTTTGAACAAGCATACATAGATGTTCTCACCAATACACAAGTAGAATATATCAAGTGAAATCTGAGGTCATTTAGGCAAATTTCAATTTCATCTTATGATTCTATTTTGCTTTCCAACAAATACTTAACTCACAAAAGGTGACATGTAGACACCTTCACATTAACAAAAAGTAGTATCTTGCTGACACCACAAACTATAAATTTATTCAGAGCAGTACTAAAGTCCTGCTTTTACTCCATAAAAAGGTAAACCAAACATTTTTAAATAGAGTTATACCACTATACACTTATTGTATGGCCTTTTATAACTGATGTTGTTACAATGTCCAGGCTAATTTTGTACAGGCCAGTAGTTATCAAGCCTGCATTTACTTTGATTCTAATGCTGCCTTCTAATCAAGTAGCCAAATCAAAGTTCACAGGACCAAGTTAAGAAGTCAAGCAGTAAGTACTGAAAATTAAGTTGATGTGGTAAAAATGCAAGCTCCTCAGTGATGGCCTTTATCCTAAAGAAGGACCTGTATTCGTATCTGATATCATCTAACAACTCAGAGAATTTCAGAGATGAAAGGTCTTTTATTTTCCTAAAATCAAAACCACTGAAATAACGTCTATCCAAATGCTGGGACTAAGCAAATTGAATGAACACAAATACTCTGTTTAATATTTCCAACATCTTTTTTTTTCTATTATATTTGTAAAGTGTTTGGCATTGCTTTTTCAACTATTTGAATCCCCTTCTATCTTCAAGCATTACCCACCCCACAACACACACAAATCCTGTCAGAGCCAATCTCGAAAAGCACATATAACTGATAAACCATTCTGCATGGTGTTGAAATAAATGCTGCTAAAATCACAAGCACCACTGTAGAGTAAAATAGCGTATGGGGTAACAAAGCATCTCATGAATTTTCTGTGGAATTCTTATAGGAAAGAATACCAATTTCTTTGTGGAAAGCATTTGGGAATTCATCCTTGTGTTACCTCTTCGAACATCACAAAGCACAATCTAGGCTTTTTTTTTTTTTTTGAGAATACAAGGTAATCAATATCAGTAGACTGTGTCTTCTAGTGCTGGAAAAGAGAGGAAAAAAAAGGCAAAAAAATCTTTCTAGATTCAGATCCCAAAATCAGAATTCACCCCCAACCCCCACACCTGTGCCTTCGTTGTATTGAGGCTTAATATGGGATATACATTACAGGATGATGGACCACATCTTCCATGCAGGCCTTGTCTCTGGCTAGATACTTCAACCAACATAAAGACAACAATGCCATACTACTCAGGTTTTTCTCCAGCATAAAATCAAGAGACATGAAGCCATACTGCTTTTCCTGCAAATCCTGCAGTGCAGATGTTTGCAGGCAGACTTGGCCAGGAGTAATTGTCAAGAAGTGTAAACACACTCCTCTTGTAATAACAGGGCAATAAGGTCATGAAAGTTTGATTTCTTTCTTTCTGTTATTGTTCCAGTATTTTTAACCAGTCTTTCCTCCTAGTTAGACAACTATCCTTTGCTTTATATTTTTTGATTCATATAGACCTGATGAAATATTATCCTTTTCAGAGAGGAGATCTCAAGAATATCTTTACTATGGATCCTATACACCAAGTCTGGACATCCAAGGACAGGCTCTCACAATGTTTGGGTCCAAAACAGCTCACAAGAATTATTGATCTTTAACGTATCAATAACATTGTAAGTTTCTGAAGAAAATACAGCCAGGTTCACTGGGAATTTTTTTCCATACCCATCAGTGAAGAAAATAGACAACTTACAGGAGAGCTTATGTGTTTTCTGTGCGCTTGCCTTTCTTTTTCTGTCAGAGAACTACTTAAACTCCTCAGGCTTCTTGTGTTCACAGCAATTCACCTCCAAGCAAGGCACAGGAAGACTCAGGAGAACAGTTTACAGACATAATGCAAGGTCAGCAACAAAAGATCTGAACACAAAGCAGTGCTTTTACTGAAAAATGTTTATGCCATTTGTCTTGTGTTTATTACCATTGTTTAAGTCGTTCTGTTTTGTGAGCTGGTCTCCAAAGGAACCATTTTCCTCCACACAGGAATTGCATATTCAACTCCTGTGGCTCCCATTGTACCAGTGCATTCTCCTTCATATGTTAAGTACCATCAACTCTTTATCATCAGCAGTTTCAAATAACTCCCTTATGAAAACTACAGTTTTATTATATATAGACTCTATATTTATTAGTTTACCATGAAAGCCACTAGAAAATAATGCTTCTAAAATGAGAGGTAAAAACAATATAAATGCAAGTAAAACAGTCCAGCTGTCACTCAATCTTTTTGATAAAATATTGATTTAAAATGACAATAAAATTGGGTTTTTACTGTCTTATCTATAACATTGAGTTGCATTCTAAGATTCCTCCACTGTTATGAATTCACATAATGGTGTATACAGACATTTAAAAATCTGTCCCATATGCAAACTCTGAACACCAGGATATTCATTTTTAGTTGCACAAAACAAGTCATGACAATATACACACTGCTAACTGTTGGCTCAATTTGGTGAAAAATGGGCTGGCATCAGGACATGACATCCTCAAACAACAGAGGAGCTTACTCAAAGTGACATGACTTCCATGTTGCTAGTAAGAAACAAATATCAGATGTGATACAGAGGAGAGGGACCACTGGAATTTTTTTCTTCTCTATATCAGGGAGATATAAAGTCCTATAGCTCTCTCCAAAAAAAAGAAAAAAACAAAAAAAACCAAACCAGCATTAAAAAACAAAACAAAATAACTCTTTCCTTATTAGAACATACTATGTGGGTTGTTTTCTAAAAAAATTCCCAAAAAGGAATAATACTTGCATGTATTTTGATTTTGCAAAATTTTGACTTCAAAAGGAAGACAAAATCATAGAATCTTTGAGGTTTAAAAAGTCCTCTTAGATCATGGAGTGCAAATGTTGTTGGAAAATGTTCATCCAAAGACCAGAACAAAAAGGTATACCATGTATCATGTCTCTTATTCTGTCGTGATACAGTCTCATCTTCCAAAATTACTTCCACTAAATTTTCCTGTTAATTTTTTCATTTATGTTCATAATAACATTTGCAAATTAATCTGAGGTAATACATGTAAAGTAGCGATTTCCATAGAATTGTATGTAAAACCAAAGTGAGTATTTGCAGATTAAGTATTTTAAACCAGTACAATTCATTAATTTTTTTCACAGGCTTGAAATTCCTTCTACCTATGACAAGTATGTGGCAAACCACCGGATTTCCTCAGGTTATGCATTTCAACTCCTGATTTAGCTAAAAAATTACTAAAACCTTATTTAGTAACACTGCTTTCCATTGCCTTCATAATTGGTATGACTTTAAAAGATCTCTTACTCCTAGTTTTGACAATGTCATTCAGCACTTAAATGCCAAAGTTAATTTTGAATGGCTAGTGTTTAAAATATCCCTAATAATAGGGATATTTTGAACTTTGGAATTTATGACAGGTATATTTCTTCCAAACACTATTAAATACTAGACGTATTTTTTTTCTTAAGTATACACATCACTGACAATACAGAGAATGAATGCTCAGCTTCTTAATTTAACACATAATTATTCAGTCACTGGTCCAGTGTCAGAGCATACTTGTTTCAACAAATGTAACAAAAATATTCGCTTGCTTTCTTCCAAACCTATAAAGATACAAAGCAAAAAAAGTATTACCAATTAATCCACTGAAATGTTTGTTTTTTCTGAAAGCCTAGATTTGCAAGTAGAAGTAGTGTTGTGTGTGTGGTTGGTTTTCACTTGGTTAATGTCTGGTTTTTTAGGTTAGGCAGCATATTAGAAAAGAGAAGACAAGCTTTTGGATCCATGAACCTTCTATGTCTGAAAGAGAAGCAGCAAAGTCCAAAACTAAATACATTTTAAGCATAATTCCTTAGATTCTCCTGAGTCACGGTCAAACCACTTTAAAAAACAAATTGGACACGGTGGACACAGAGATGCCATGCTATGGTCAGTCAGCTCTTGAAATCCATGGAACACACAAAACTCAGTAGGTGAAGAAGAGTATACTGTGATACAAAATTTAGGGTCCAGCAGAATCATTAATTTGATGTTCCATGCTTGGTTTTGGATGGTGTTCATCCTTTGGGGATCAAGAGCAAGAGATCACAGATCTGTTCTGTGAAATACTCTCCCTTCTTTTTTCATTGTGTGTGATGGTTTACTTTGGTGAAAAATTGTTGTGCAGATCCATCTACATTTTTTTAAATGATAAAACCACCATAATTCTAAGATCACAAAATGCTAGATTCAGTGACTGAGAGTATTATCAAGAAGATAGTTTCCAGTGTTGGTCTAACAGCTGTACTGTTCATCACTTCTCTATAAGATCATAAAATATGTTTTTTAAATCCTAATTTTCTGCTTGATTCACATGAAAATAGCTTTAGCACTTATGGGGGGAAAATGCATATTAAAAAATAATAATTATGGAGCATTTCTAAATATTCTTTCAAGAACAAAGACCTTGCCCAGATAATCAAAACCAGTAAAATATCTGCTACTGAAGAGATAAGAGTTAATTTTATCACTATGTTTTAGATCCACAGCTAGAGAGTTTTGCAGTATATGGCATATGTTCTTTGCTTCCTATTAACACTAAAATTAGCTAGAACAATTTGTGAATCTGAAGGAAATGACACCATGCCTTGCAATAGGACAAAGTGACTTTCTTTCCCCTCTTCCAGAAACAAACGAGACGAAAGGAAAATTTGGATTCCATAGTCAGCCTCACAAAAGAAAAGAGGGGAGGGAAATTATCATAGATTATTCTCGATTATAGAAAGAAAAGGGAAAAGAGATAGAATTATATAGCTAGAAAAGAGGGGCAAAGACAGAAAGCTTTCCACACTCAGTACTCCATTCACCTTCCTCCCAAAGAGAGATTAAAACCTTGGTAGTTAGCCTCATATCAGACATCCCAGAAGTTCAACTTGGTGAAAATTCATGGCAACAGATCCTTTTCTATAACATACAAATCTTGCCAGAGATGTGTGTTTAGCTCATATACTGCATAATATTTTTATTTTCCATGCACTAGCAATCTCTTTGCTGTATTCCTTCTTGCACTGACCAGCAAATTTCACAGTAAGGAAAAATATGTTTGCAATACAGATTGGAAGTACAACATTATAGTCTTCTAACACACCGGGCAATGTAAGAAGTTTTAGGCTTAAAGAAGTCAAAGAAAATGGGCAGAAAAGAAATACTAATTATAAAGGAAAATACCATTGGTCAGAATATGCCTTCATTTATTTTCTGGTTTTGAATTTTCCACTGCTTACTAAACAGAAACATGGGGTTTGTTGTCCAAAGAAGAAAATACATTTGTAGGAAAATGAAGGCTGCAGCCTTTTAGCAGATGTCATGTTAATTTGATATACCCTGGTCATAAAGACAACAAAACAAATGATTGTATATAAACAGTCCTCACAATGCTAAGAGTCTGCAGAAAAATGTATACACAAAAAAATGATTCAGCACATTCACTGCCAGGTTTTAAAATGGCTTTACATAATTTAATGAACTTTAAATACAGTTAAAGGGTAAAGCTTTAATGTCCAAAATCTTGTTTATGTATTTTCTCTTTCACGGACTAAGCAGAAAACCCCAAAAGAGAGCATCTTTAATTGACTTTATTCAGATTTAGAAATTAGACAAATAGATGGCTCAGAATGTACCTATTTTGTTTAGAATAAAAATAATTCCATAAAGAACTTGTGATTGCAGCATTTGCTGTAATGCAAGTAGTGAATTCTGTGTGGCAGGAGGCCTTATATCAAAACAATCTAGTAAAGATTACCAAAACAGAGATGTTTAGGGGGTTAGATTTTTCTCATATTCCACATTTTTTTCTTCACTTTTGAGCAAGCCAAGTAATACAGATCTCCTATCAAACAATGCCAAACAAATTTAGTTCTCCTGAAAACCACTATTTGCAATATGCCCATTTGTGTACTTGAGCTTCTCTCCCAAGTAGCTGTTCCATCCTGTGCTGTGTTGCCTTTTTAATGGGAAACCTAAATAATATCAAGCAAACCTAGGGCAGGAAAACAGGAGGTTTTTACATCCAATTTAAAGCCCTAAGTAGCATAGAGCTTTAATTCTGGTTCAGAGTTACTTAAAAGTAGTAAACGACTCCACATTTACTCCTATTTTAGGAATGGGAGCAATGACTCTTCTGATCTCAGTACAAAGAAAAGACATGGACAACTTTGGGAAGTTTCTCAGTATAAACTGCTCACAGCTGCAGGCGCCTGTTCCTGGCTACATTTCCACAACGTTCCCCATCGAGATGCCCCAGCATCCAGCACACAGGTTGAAGAACATCTCGTCAGAACTAACTCAGGCTGGAACTGTTCACCACGTTAACTTGGCTGTAGCTGCTACAGGAGTTAAGCAGCTGAGGAATGCACAGAAGCAAGGAGTGCAGCATGCCCGAAGACTCTAGCCTGGACATCAGTGAAAAAATTCAACTCACTTCAATTGCATTAGAATTACTAGCATCACTTTTAAATAATGACAATAAGTATTTCCTTTTCTAAGCTTTTCAAGCCACCACACAGGCTCTGCTCTTGTCTCAACTGCAACTGAGTGAGTTGCAATTTAAAGTGAATGACCTTTTCAAGGTGACAGATTAGCCATATACTGGGGTTTTCAGTGCCTTTAATACTTTTTCTCTACACTATCAGTGATGAACAAGACATCACACAAGCCTTGATTCAGAAAAGTACTTGAGCTGACGATTTAATCTAACAAAAGCAGGTACCTGCTTGAAATTAAGGACACATATATGTGAGATTGTTTACCACCATGGAAGGAGAAAAACAACGCAGTAAAACATATCCCTGCTTTGTGTAGAAAAATTATGTCCTCAGATTTAATCCTTGAATTTGCTTCCAATTTTCATATTTTCCCTGAAGATGTTCTTGAGAACGAACAGATCTTCTTCTCAACTGCATGAGGAGAATCAAGTCAAAGATTTCTTCAGGCAGCTCTTCATAATAATTTCTTAATATTTAAGTATACAGAACCTAGCAGATTCATTTAAATCAAATGTCTTCTCTATTATCCTAAAATCCACTAATCTCATTCTTCTACTCTCAATTTCAGGACCAATTTTGTTCTACATCTCATTATGCTAATAAAAGGGAAAGCTTGTTCAACATAGAAAAATTGAAACTTAACAATCACATCAGTCCCTAGTAAATTGACGTTGCAATCAAAATGCTGTACCACATAAGAGGCTTACTGAAAGAAACACTTAGACAGAAAACTAGGTTTTGGCAACAGAAGTAAAATACAGGTATTTTAAAGTCATCTACCCATTAAACTGTATTTCTCTGCTTGCTACATTACTAAACCCAAACTGTTCTTGTGAAAAAGCTACTTACAGGGGTCTTACGTAAGGAATATTATTGAAATAGCCAAGCAATTCTTTTCCGTATAGATTGGCATTGACTTGTAAGCCTATTCATGAAATTATAGGGTTTAGACAGCCACCCTATACCTGCAGTCCAGAAAAATTCTCAAACAAACAAACAAACAAGAAAACCAACCAGAACTGATAGCAGAGACTAAAACAGAACATTGGAAAATGCCATAAAGGAACAGAAAAGTGATAATGACTTTGGGGTAAGGGGCTTGACAGCCTGTCCAACTCTGACAAGTACCCACTCAGATGCCACAGATCACAGTAACCACTCAGTTACACAGATCACTAGTAACCAGACTGGTAACTTGAATCTCCACTGAAACAGATAATTTTGAAATATCTGCAAACCTGAAACATCTGGGAATGTTTTTGCCTATCTCCCAGTTTCTTCATCCCAACCATGCATTACAGATCCTGGCATAAAAAAGAAAATATTATTTTCATTATCTTATTACAGTGAAAAAACTGCAGTTCTAAATTGGACAGTGTCAACTCAACAAATCAAGAAGCATCTGTGCCATTTGTGTCCTTTCTAGGAACAGCCAACTAAGATCCCAAGTCTGTATCCCCACACAGTAATAAATAGCATTAATAAGTGGTGGTGTGAGCAACATTCAGATGACTGTACCAGTGTGTCACAGCCCATAACTCTCTTCTGTAAATATCCACCCTCCTGCAATGAACAGGTCCCTCAATTCTCTGCACAGTTCCTTCTGTGGCCACTGTACTGACCACAGTAACAAAACCAGAAACAGACCAAATGAGAGCAATGTGTGATTTCACACTTGCCAATGCAAATTTTGGCTAAAGAATGTTCTGTTCATCACATTTCCTTCCTTATCCCAGTAATAGGATACTTTCACGGACAGGCTTTGACAACAGTCTCTCTTTTCCACTTGTACTAATAGATTCAAATTGAGAGAAACTTGATAAGGTATAAAGATGGGAGAAACTAATATAGTTTGAAAAGTAAGCTGCATATACACTTTTGCAGATTTCTTTATGCTCACCAGCTTTACAGAAAACATGAGAAGGCAGAAAACAGAGCAGCAGTTAGATACAGAGCTCCAAGAGTTTCATCCAGCCAATAATGGCTGTGGAAAGAACTTGCCAACACCAGCCTCTGCCTTGGCAAGTGTCCCTTTCCCTCACACCACCCACAACATGAGGGCAGAGGGAGGAGGAAGGAAACTAAGTGCAGTAGAAAAGATTTCACAGAAATAAAATATACGCAGTTTAACTTCTCACACCAAGCTGCACACTTTAGAAAATTCACTGAACTGTAAAGGTTGTCAGCTGGCTGGGATGCCTTTTTTTTAAACAATATATACAAAAAGTTACTCAAAATGTTTCAAGATTGTTATTCCTGTTTTCTCTGTTCCCCAGCCTACCAAACTTTACCACTTGGTAGAGGGTATGCACTCAGAGACACTGCAAGAAATCTATTATATTCGCTCTTGGTTTTTCCATCTAAAGTATATAAATTCTCCATAAAAGAAATACTATCACCTTGGCTCTCTAACATACAGTTTTAAAAGTGATTACAGAGACACAAAAATCTATGGAACAAAATGCAGAAAATTATATACTTTGAAGTAAAAATGGAAAACACTCAGCTGTATACTTTTATACATTGTACTTTAAAAGCATCATTCTAATTATCTGGGTTTTTTGGAATTGTGCAAGTGCTAGCTATAAAAACCACTCTTACTGGGCTATCAGCTACAAAATAGAAAAACAAATTGCAAGAATTATTGAGCTTTTGGAGTTTGGAATGATTGAGACCTAGCTAAGGAAACATGTACGCTACTTTGATTATATGGTAGCCTCTACTCCATGTACTCAAGTAGGAATATGCTGGAAAACAAGACCTCAGATCAAGTACTGAAAAATTAGATACAATATTCTTGCATCTTATCTGATAAGGTTACTATATTCCATGTTATAGTCCATGGAATTGTCATGCTGTCTTGTGTCATCTACAGAAAATATTATGATGGTTGATGTGTCAAAAAGACAGAGATACATAAAAAAATTATAGCACATTCATTGTAATGCCTTCAGTGCATAATTAGCTTATCTAAGTGTTTGCAATAAATTTGAGCTATCACAGTAAGCTTATAAATTTTTCAACCCTTGCTATCATACAGCCATGGTGGGTTTTGATCAGATCTGGGAAGCCTTAAAGCCCAATTAAGTCACTTTATGATCAAGCCAGTCTCACCATCACCATTTAACTCCTTCAATCCAGGCCAGACTGCTTGACTTGAGGAAGCATTAATCAAAAGTCTTGAAACTGGAAGGAGTATAAGGGTTTGCTATGCCTAACTTCAAAAAACCTGCTCTCCCAGCAGATGCACAATGCTGCATTTAGTATCATTACATGCATGCAGAGTAATTACATTAATTTTACTAATTAGTCAGTATGGGTAAAACTGCTTCCAATCCCTTTCCCCATTATAAGCTGTTTGAAACTCTAGAAAAAGACTTAACAACTCTTGGTAAAATTTGTTCCTCTTTGGATTCCATCCAAGCCATTTTACACAATTCCATTAAAGCACAGCAAACAAGGCTAGGCATTAATGCATAACTGAAGAAGGTTTTATGCAGTCAACATGGATTGTATTCAGACTGGCTCCTTCCCAGAATTATGCTTTTAAAAGCTTATTTAGTAACAAATTACACAGAAGATAAGCATGTACTTAACCAATCTCCCAAGAAGCTAACAATCAAAATACTCTGTGCTGAAGTATTAAACATATTGATGCTGTTGCCTTCCATCACCATCTATCACCGTGGTTCCTGAGTATCTATGCTATGTGACTTTCTGCCAAAGCCATGGTTAATTAATGTAAGTGCATGCAAGCATTTCTGAATTTTAAACTCCATGTTTTGAGTACACAGCAGTATGGAATGTAAAATGGAAAACAGATCAAGGAATGTTCCATATGTATGTTGTCATTTTCACAGTGCTCAGAAGGGAGGTCCACAAGCATGCTGATCACAAGTGTGAAGGCATATCCAAACAGTGGGATATGAGCAACTTCCAGTGTTACTACCTGCATCTGTCACCTTCATACTGCTACTACCTTTCATTACCTCAAAATTAATACAAAGCCAAACTCCAACCACTTTACTCTTATAGTTACATTAAAATCAAAGAGATGAGGCAGCTTGGAGTCCAGACACATCGCTGTAAATTTTCATTCGACTAGACAGATAGAGATTGAAGCCTAGTTTCTTGTTTCTGAGGAAATTTAGGAATGAAACAGGTAGATTTTAAGGCAATCACTTCTTGCTCAGGAACAGGGTGTTATAAACCCAAGGTCAGTGGGAAAATCTGAAGTAATTGTTCAGTTCTTATTTTGTATGCTTTTAAGTTTAGCAAGAATCCAGGTAGGAAAGGTAATAACAGAAAATAGTCAGAATAAGTCACATAACCCTGTCTGTATGGCCAAATACAAAGGATTTCTCGACTTTGGGCTCAGCTGTTTCAGATTAAGATTAACAGGTAACTGCCCTAGTCAGAAAATACATTTGTCATATAGTGTCTGGGAGGTGATACTTTATAATTCTCTGACTCTTCATTACACAGAATCAGCTATCTTAGCCTATATCACTTCAGTGCGTTTTTGTACATCTACCTTCTTCTATTAGACATCTTGCTTTCTCTTTTCCACAGCTGTGTCATGACTGATTTTTTTTCCAAAAATCCCATATGTATAGTTTCCAGATACGAGTTTGTCTTCTTTTTCAAAATCATATGGCACTGAGCTATCTGAATTATTCTGATACACCTTTACTTGCCTCATTGACCAAACTGCTGTTCAGGATGCATGCTATTATAGCTCTTGATTGTCAATTTATCATCAAATTTCTACAGCTTCTACTTATTTTTTAAACACACAATGAAGCTACCCACATGCTTGTTGCATAAACATAACATTGTTTCTTTTCCTCCTATGCAATGTATGCACATAATTATTAGCTATATTTATTGAGGCTACAGTTACCAAACTACAGCTTTAGATATTGGTATAAATGAGGCACTGTTTACAGGAAGACCCCTATCCAAGTGGTGTTAAACCAGCCAAATTAACAAACTCCACTCTCAGAGGATAATCAAGAATTATATTCACCCAAGGTAATTTCTCCTATTTTGTCCTGAAAAGGCACACCCCTCCAAGCATATTTGCTTTGCAGTATACTATTCATGCTATTCCAACTTCTGAAAAAAATACCAATGGAGAACATAAGCACTGGGGGAAAAAAAGTCTCAAACCAGTAAGGAAATGAATTTAACTTTGTTTCCATTTAATGTTGCATATTCTTAATTTGAGATGGGAAGAATTCACTGCAGGGTTAGAACAGCAATAGTCAAAATGAGACATAAAAAGTAACAAGTGGCTGTTACAAACAGGGGTGCTCTTCAGACACTTTAGCATTCTTATGATGGAGAAGTTTTGGTGGAAAGATTCAAAACAGCTTCAAGGCACAAAGAAAGTGACCAGATTTGCAGGACTTGAGAAAGGAAAATGAGACAATAGATAGATGCATACATGTATACCACTGTAGCAGAAGCGAGAAATCTCTAAAAATCGACCTTGAAAGTGGATCAATACCCCTCTGACCTGTAACCTTGAGATACAGTGTTCCCACCAGCTTCTTTCTAGCTAAGGTCTCTGTCTGTCCATCCATCCAGTGTCTAATCTTTAGAGAGTCATAGTCCTGCCTGGAATACTTGAAAAAAAATCATCCCACACTAAATGAAGAAAATAGAATTTGGAAGGGACAGATGCAGCCCATTCCTGCACCAATGTTTCCTCTGGTTTTCATATACAAGTATTTCTTTACAACTCTCATCTGACTCTGTAAGTGACAGAGACTTAATACCAACAGTGGATCTCAATTTCTTTTATATGTGACTCCCATCCAAAGACAGCATCAGCTGCCACCCTGCACATAAACAGCTGCTACTCCACCAGCATCTCACCTACTTGTCACTCAGCAGCTGAATTTGGTACCTGACAAACTTTGCTGGAAGGCAGTGAAGTCCAGCAGGTTTGGAGATGACCAAAGTGGCTATTTGTTGTACTGAGCACAGATATACATCAGAACCAATGCATGGACACCTGCTTGGGACCACCTTTCAAGACAACTTCCTCCACTGGGAGGATCTAAGAGCTCCAGACCTCCAGAAAACAATTACCAGGATCGTGGATCCACAAGGAGAGTCTGGATACAGTTCTGTTTCTTTGAGGCTTCCCTTTTGGTGCTCTGCATAGTTTTTTCCTCCAAGTCAGCTGTTAGATCTCCCTCCTTATCTGACAGCCACTCTAGAAGGAGAGGTCTGCCTTTCTTCAGGCTCTGAACCAAGTTGATCTCATCTTCCTGCCCAAGTCTCTCAGTTCAGACAGAGACAACCTGTTGAAGGGACAAGTAAGTACCGCTGAGCCTTTTCTCTGACCCATGTGCTTCACTGTTCCCTAAGAAGCCTAACCCCACACATTTTCAGATATATTCACCAACTTCAGGATGGGTCCATACTCTCTTCTAGGCACATCATGTCATGCAACTAGGAACTGGTGATCTTTGCCAGGAATTCTTGAAGCTCTCTTTATAAAGCAGGAATGCACACTGTCAACATAAAGAAGTTCTGGGACGGGGACAAATAGGCAGAGATAATATTATGCCTTAGCCCTAAGTGCTGGGAAGGGGGCATCCTGCTCTGTGAAAGCTTTCAGCTGAACCAGGGAGCTGGGAACAAGGGTTGACCAGCGTGGTCCATTTGAGTTGTCACGTTTGACAGTAAATACATGCTCTTGGGAAGCATGCAGAAGGTTGTCAGCTGACATCTTTGGGCTATCTCGGAGACAGTTTTCTACTAAGACTGTGCTGGTATAAAATAACAGAAGTCCTGCATCACAATCAGCAGTGGTAGGTAGGTCACAGCACGTCCATGGTACAAATGTCAGAAGTAGGACAAGTGCTGAAAGGACTTGCATGGTGCTTTGACCCTGTCTGGTTGTGAGGTGCTCACTACAGCCAAGAAAGTGAATATAATGGAACCTCATGTGTTGAGATAAGGGCAGGGATAGATCACTTACCAGGTACCACTATGGGCAAAACAGACTCAAGTTGGGGAAATTGACTGAATTTATTACCAACCAAGTTCAGAGTAGGATAATGAAAAGTAACACCAATCTTAATAAAACATCTTCCCCCTTCTCAGGTTTACCTGCATTCCTGATTCTCTACCTCCTTCCCCTCAGCAGCTCAGGGACACAGGGAATGGGGTTTACAGTCAGTTCTTCACATTTTGTTTCTGTCACTGCTTCCTCCTCAGAGAGAGGTGTCCTTCCCCTGCTCCAGCATGGGTGTTGGGTCTGACCACATGCAAGGCAGCTGACAGAAGGAGTTATCCCACACCTTATTAATTTTTGTTACTATTTTCTTTCATTTACCTATTCTTTCCTATCTGCAAAATTCTTAGAAGGTAAACAATAGCACCTTGCATATACTACAATTATTGAGGAAAATCCAGCTATTCATACTAAATGGCTGAAGTACAAAGGTAGAATGCAGACGTTTTTATCTCCCCTTTCAGCTACAGGCTTCGTATCTATCCCTAGGACAACACAGGCATTCTGGAAATTCAGATTACATCCATCTGCAAAGTCAGAATGGTAATAGTGTGCAGGGGTACTACAAGCATAATGGTCTGATGCATGCAGAACGACTCAAGGTCTGCAATAAGGGTATCATACCTTAAAGTAAGTGGGAAGGCAGTGCCTGTATATGTTCATACGCATCCAAGTGAATGACAAAACAATTTGTTCAGCGGCTCTACAGCAGTGTCATTTGCCCATATTTTCCTCACATATATCTTTGCCCTATGTTATTACTGACAAGCATGACAGCTGAAGAAACAGCCTAGGTGCAGCAAATAAAAGAGTATCTGTGAGAAGCTGAAGGGCTCCAACACAGCAACACCATGGCAATCATTCAAGGATCCGTTGCACTCACTCTTCTGCATTTCCTCTGCCAAGAAGAAGCAGAAGCACAATTAAGCAGATCTTCAGAGGTGTCCTTATCGTGGCCACTTGGAGCCAACACATACAAAGAGATCTTGTTCTCTCCCTACTGGGTGTTGTCAAGCTTTCTACAGGAAGAGTACACCATGTCTACATGTCAGAATTCAATAGAATAATATAGAAAAGGACAAACAATGAAAACTTTGAAACTTTGCAACCCTGTGAAGGTTTTCCACATGCTAATGTTGGCCTCAGCCACAGTAAGAGAGCATATTTTATATGGTAATGAACTGTTCCTCTGATACAAAGCACTCCTTCAAAATCAGGCATGTAAGTTGTATCTTTATCTCACTACCTTTTCCTCAGGAAAATGCACACTTTTGTCTGTAACTGAATAACTAAAATAATTTGAATTTAGGATAAAACTATTTTATCACTTACTCTGTAACCAAGAACAGTGCTTTTTGCACATCTGTTCCTCTCCTCTTATTAAGTAAAGCAGCACAGATCATTTGGCCAGTTTGCAATAAAAGCGAGACCTTCTGAGTATACCAACAAGAACTAGTGACACACCAGGTTCCCCACTTCAGAAGACAGATAAAGGCAGGCAGGCTGCAGGAAAGCACAACTCATCCGAATCATCAGCAAATCCTTCACTGTACTCTATATATAGGTCTTGAATTTCTACATTGCAGAGGAACCGCTTCTGTAAAAAGTTGTTCTGACAAGAGTCTGACTTACTAACAAGGGGTGTTCTTGTCATTACCAAGCACACAATAGAATAAGACAATCTATTTTTGCAGAAGAGTTCCAAAGATGAAAAATCTGCTCTTGCATTCTTGCAGTTGTAAATCATTAGATTCTGCAATATGATGGTCATATTTCTACAGTTGCCAAATTGGAGTGATAGAAATTTTTCAAAAATATTTCAAACTATTTTTTTCTTAATGCTTTCTTGTGAATCTGTTTGGCTATCTTTCAAACAGCTCTACCACATTACACTGTACAAACAGAACTAAGATATGGACCCTATCCTGCAAGTCTTACTTGCTTTTATAATTCCTTAAAATATTCCGTGATAGAAACCTAATCTCTCCTGCTTCTAACTGCATCTGCTCTCCTAGATATCCTGTACTGGTCACAGCCTCATATATTGTCCCAATTATTGCTCACTCCTGCTATTCCTTAGGTGTTCCAATAGCAGAAAAACCAAACCAAACAGCATATTTACGTAAGAAACATATGTAAGGGAACAAGTGTACATAAGTATATATTTGTACCAAACGCTTCACACTTTTACCAATATCAAGAACCGAATCCTTGAAGCTGACTGCATGTCATCTTAAACATTTTCACTGTTACCTGTCGATTATTCTGATACTTAATCTCCTCTAAAGACAAATAATTGTATTTTGTTTCTGTTTTTAGTTTCACAAAAAATAAAACCTCTGCATGTTAGACCCTCATCCCCTTAGCAGGTACCACCGCTCCATGCTGGGAGAGCACAGCCAGTTTTAAAAGTGCTCTTGCCACAAAAATTGCAGGAAACTGCCTTTTGGTGATTAGAAAAGGGACTGAATACATTGCACAGTCAGAGTTAACTCTTACACATTTCACCCATATAATTAATACTTTTTTTTTGGACTTTGCTTTTCCATAAAGATAAAAGAAAACTTTCTACAGTTTTAATATTAGTTTTACCAGAACAGGAATCCTGCAAAAATACAATTATATGCAAATGGATTGAATAAACAAATTTGTATAAAAACAGTAGAAGAAAAGCATTTGGTAGAAGAGAAATATCAGTCGGTCATAAGACATGAGAACAGAGATATATATTTATCTGGTTTTTGCCAACTGCACACACAAATTTCTATAAAATTTTTGTATCTTTGCACACCAATTAATATGTATATGGTAATGGCACTGTTATTAAAACACCTGAATTTTATATTCAGGCCCATTTTCATAGTTAGAGGTCACACCACATGAACTTGGCCAAGTCACAGTGTTGCTCTAGTTTCTCTTTTACAACCTTTGAACTGGTAAACAGATAAGCAGAGACTTTCATCTTCCACTAATTTACTGTAGAAGGTACTTTCCCTTTCCTGCCCTGCTATGCTTAATGCTCAGATGTTGCTATTAGGAGCTAACAATCCTTTTCTTAAAATAAAATAAATAAATCAATCAAAGCATAAATTTTTAATACTTGCAAATCCCCCATATTTCCAATATTTCCAAACAATGTGTTTCTAAAACATATGGTGCACACAGTGAAAAGAAACAAATAATGCTGACAAGTACTTTTTGCATTCCAGAACATTAAAATAATATTTAATGCAGTGTCATTCCAGTGTAAGAAAATCCAGAAGAAAATAAATCATGACAGCCTTTTAAAATATGTTAAATTTATGTTTTGTATTGTGTGTTCAAACCTTACCAGTTTTCATAATCTATTAATTTTCAGAACTGCTAGGGACCTATGGAGAAATGCTCAAGTGGCAGCCAGTTTCTTTGGAAAGGCTCTTTTCTCAGTAAACAAGTCACTAAGCTGCTATTGCTGATAAGAGGTAGCCTGATCTATCAAACCTCCTAGCAGCAAATCTAAGTCTTTCATTTCCTCCTCTCATCCAGAACTTTCAAGTCCTTTGATCTCAGAGCTAGCAAGATGCTTACTACTTTTTCCAGGTAGCTGATTTCTCCCCCTACTCCTTCCTGTGCCTGAAGTGAAGTGGTATCTATGACCAGTGACTGCACCAGCAGCTGACCAGTGAGGTTGGATTCAGGGATCCCAGCCACCTTCCGGAGCTCTTCTGCTCCAAACGTCTGTTTTCCTAGAGTCCCCATGCTGCTCACATCCTCACGTGTTGTCCCAGCTCTTACTTGTTCTTACTGCTTCTCAGTTGTCACTGCCTCCTTTCCCCTTCTTTATCTCCCAATTTCCAAGTTCTGAGACCCCAATTTTACAGGTGACTTCTGAGGATGTGAGGAGACATCAATGGAATATTCTTATCTACATTCCCACTATCTCACTTCCTCCTTTATCTTGTGCCTGGCTGATGGGAATGTTTCTCTGTGGGTTCTCTTGCACTGGTACCTCGACTGCTCATAGTAAGAAATGGGCTTGAGTACAGGATTCACTATGAATGAGGTCAGTCTTTAATAGCAACATTTCTCCCAGTTTTAGGGACATTGTCAATGTCAAAACCCAAAATTCAAGGACTGACAAATGCCTCCTGGTTTTGAAGCAAGACTTTTTTCTTTTATGTGCACATACACTGTTACCTTTTTTCATAGACTGAAATGAGAATTTTTGAAATAGGCTTTTGTGGGTGATGGGAGAATGCATCTACTGATTCCAACTACAAAAATGGCTGATATATACCTAGACCAATAAAAATCAACATCATTGCAATTAAGAAAAGTAGATACTCCTTATGTCAACAGAAATTAAGGTATTTGAATAGCATTACAATTAAGATAAACTGCAAACACCCTGCTGGGACAATGGTTAAAGAAATACCACCTACTTGGCACTTTTCATCCTGAGAAATGCCATCTCTTTAGTACCATCAACAGAAATTAAAATATAACGCCAAGACTATAACTCACTACTCCTGTTGGATGATGCTTTGTGGAAAGAGACGATCAAGTATTTAACAATACACGAAAACTTTATTTCTGTGCTTTACGCAAAGTACAATCCAGTAAAGAATAACCTCGCAAAACAGCAACATAAGGCATCACACAGGAAATTAAGTAAGATGCAAGGACTGGTACCTAATTTTCACCAGCTTTTCAATAGACTCTGAAATGTTTTGAAGTATTATGGATATGGTTTTCTCAACTGAAAAAGAAGCCTGAACTTCTTACTGTCTCATTCCCTACCCTCTCATCACTACTGGGTGTCTCAGATGTCACTGCTGAAAGATTGCCTATGTCTATATTTAGATAACTGTGAAGATCAAATGATCTAAATGCTATGAAAAGGGGTTTGCTTGGGGTTTTATCTAGTAATCTGCCAACTGGGACAAAAGTATCTTTCAATTTAGAATTCAAAATGTTATGACCTGGTTCTCAGAATTATTAAAAATATACAACTATCACTGAAGTAAAAATCCAGTTTAAAGGGTCACGGAGCAGGAGGGATAGTGTCTCTTTATAATACGTTTTCAAACTTGGATTTGTCTCACTTCAGAATGTACTAAACACATCCTTCATCTTTAAAATAAAGTTCATAAAATCAGAGGAGGAAAAAAAGCAACCTTCAAGTTTCACAGTTCTTTTCTCATGGCATCACTTGAAAGAGTTTTGGTTTCAGAAGAGATGACATTATTCTCTAAAAATATGACAACTCCTGCATTACCATCAATATGCAGCTCTCATTGGGTAATAACACAAGAAAAAAAACATAGTTTCATTTAACATTTTTTACATGCCTGAAGATGTGTCAGAAGACCATGACTTTTCTCTACAAATTTGCACTACATGTGAATAACGTGATATCTATATGAAATTTCAACAAAGAAAAAAATTAGTCTGACTGCTACCCTTCAAAACACCTTTGAGATCTATCTCTCTCAAATGCTGTTAAGAGCCTTAAGGGTATTCTAAATCATTTCAATTTAATGTAATCCATTTTTTGTTGTTCTGTTCTATTACAGTCTTAAATTTCCATGGGGATTGCCGTGGGTATATCAAGACAAGTTTCTCCATCAGTGTTGCAGAGGACAGTCACTTGCTATTGATATTACATGTTTCTTTGCTAAGTTATAACAGAAAAATCAACATGGAATTGCTGAAATTAACACAGGAAAGTTATTATAAAGAAACTCAACTTACTAGGAAATTGTCTAGAAGTGTGTTGTTGGTTCAATTGAAGTAAATATTAGTGATTTTTAGAGGGACATTAATTCAGAAAAGTATGTACCTAGAACAACCCATTAATTCAAACCCAAAGCCACAAATAAAGCTCCTGTTTAAAACAATGGACTTTATTTTTGGATAGCATTTTACCTGACAATTTACTCACAAAAAAATTATGCAAGTCATCTACTTGCAGCTATCACAATAATTATTGCAACAGAAAACCTTACTGGTAGATTTTAATAAAACAAAGCACCCATGTACTACCTATGCAGGATTAAAGCCTACATCACTGTAACCAAGAGGTTTATGTTTCATTTCAAGCAATAGTGTAATAGTTGTGTTCTGATACCTCTTCAGTCTCCACAAGTCTGTTATTTGATTTAGATTTTCACATTAAGATACAAACTGTGCAGACTGTTCAAAAGCTTAATATGCAAAGTTCAGTTTGATGCATTTGTTCCTTCTGAAAAAAAAACCACCCCAAAGAATAATGCATATGCCAATGAGAATTTTATCAAGAAGGTACTGTAAGAACTTTTATTCCAAGCTTTATCTACAAAAAGCAGTATAGATTTGCTTTTCTCAAACTGGAGATCAAAATTGGCTGCAATCACACAATCATTCTCTGGTTTAATACTTTTGGTATCACACAATTGGATTCTTTGGAGATACCACTACAAAATCACACATGCAACTTAGACACAAAGAGCTTCATTGTGGTTTAAAAAAGAAAAAAAAAAAAAATATAAATCTCAGAGATAACTATGAGATGTTCAAGCATGCATACAAATAGAGACAAAATTCTGATGTCAATAACGGCCACATCCATGCTATTTTTTCAGATCTACTTGAAACTAGATTCCAGACAGTATATCATTCACAACTAGTTCTAATAAAATTCCCATGCAAACACATCCAGCTGAAAAGCTACCATTGAAAACATGCCAGAAATTGCAAGGGTTAAGGGCATAAGCAGAATTAAAAAAAAAAAAAAAAAAATAATTTTTTTTAAAAACCCTAACAAAAACCCAAAGAGGTAGAAAGATTTCAACACATTCCATTTCCTAGATACTAGTTCAGTATTTGCAGCAGAACAATCTTTACTTGCAAGTCAAGTGAACTGCAGAGAAGACGAGGTTTACTCTCAGACTTTACCATTTTTAGAGGTGTCTGATTTCTCCCATAAATGGAGTCTTTTGGCTGGCCAAGGTCATGGATAGTCACTAAAATGAGAGTTCAAGAAACAGCTTCTGAAGTTTCACAGTTACGGACAGCTTTTCTCGTCAATGTCAAACCCATTGAGCCAACCTCATGTAAAGCCTTACCTTCAAACTCGAAACAGCTAATTGGTAAAGAGTCACGTCTCCATGCAAGTACTAAGTTAAAAAGGAACAGATTTAATATACAGCTTTGTAATCTGAGCCCAAACTTTGATTTACATTCTTCATCTCACTGGCTTTGGTCTTCTCAGAGCTCAGTCTGTAGGGTCATGCACATGTGCTTTAATGGTTATTAACACTGGAGGTGGTTTTTGATAGAGATGGGGATATGTGAGGATATGGAGAAAAGGAGTAATGATCATAAAGAATCAAGTCTTACCAAATAAAATTTGGAATTTTTTATAAAACTAGCTTAAATACAAGTCAAATTTAAAAACAAAAATATATCGTTCAAATTAAAGAAGCTTTTAAAATTTGAATACAGTCTTAGTGGTGCTACATTATCTTCTTTCATGCAATTTATTAAGTGTTCAAATAAAAAAAGAAAGATGTCCATAAATATTTTTTACTTTACCAGTTAATTCCAATAATTTTTTAAAGGCTTGTGAAGAAAACCTTGCAACACAAAGGTTACTGCTACACTACTAAATGTAAGAGACATGGGACTCCCCTTTCCTTAGGAACCAAGCAGCACAGCACAGCTTAGTGTATACATGGCTCACTGTCCTCTGCTCAAAATATCCCAAAATAGTCACAGCCCAGCTTCGTGTTGGAAATAACTCACAAGAACTGTGCCCGAGCAGCAGCTGGAGGAGTGCTAGTTGGCAGGAACCAAACACGCCGATGAGCAGTCTAAGTGATCCTCCAAGGCCATTCCTTTCTTTAGCAGCAAAGGCATAATTAAAGATTCTTTGCGGTATTGAGTATTAGTGCAAGACTACAGATAACACTAATACAGTCCATGCAATGAGTTGAAAATTATGACCATTAGCAGCTTATTCATCTACTTACTTTCTTAAAGCTACTTGATTTTTAAAAAAATATACTAAATTACATTTTACTAGTTTTATTAGATGTTCTTTTGGCACAGTCAAAATCCAGATGATTGTATATTTTAATTTTTAAATGTACTTATTTCATGGAGAGTCTTTTAATCTTTTCACTTTTAATCAGTCATTCTATATTATCTGCTCCAGATGGAATTTTTTAAATTCATAATTAGCATGAAATAAGCTCTCCATAACTGAATAGAATTTCAGTGAAAATTGAAGTTCAGTGGGAGAGGTTTTAAGAATGTGCAGTGAGCTCAGAGGATTGGCACTGCATTATTTCTGACAGCCTCCTGCACTAAGCCTAGAACACTGCTATAGGTCAAGCATTCACTTAATTAGGAATTAAACAAAGGCAGAAAAGGGGGCAAGAGGACAGGTGGCAAACCAAAAGCTGCCAAATTCTCCATAATCAGAAAATTTTGGCCAACAAGATGCTTTTGCCATCCTCTGTTAAGATGACTTTGATGTCTTATTGCTGAGTATTCACATTTAAATTAGCAGTGGGGAGGAGATCAATAAAAAGTAAACCAATCACAGACACGCTAAATTTTTTCTTTTTTATTTTTCCATGAAGAGTAGCCATCTGAAAATACTAAGCACCACTGGCAGCAGTAACTCTTAGCATGTCACAACAAGGTCAATATGGTACTAACTTTATAATTCTTTGGGTAATATATGAGACATGTTGAAGCAGCTTTTTGTTCATTTGGTATGATCCTCATTATGGCTTTATCTGGCATGAGGGATCAATATTTCTGAACATTACACTACTCCTGAACAGACAGAAGGACATATTGTTTATTTGGCTGCCTAGCGATTTCTGACACAAGAACCTATCAATTATATTATGGTATGAAAACCAGTGCCAACTAAAAGGACTCCTAACAGAGCAGCACGATGTGGTTACTTTATGAGCTGATTATTCAGTAGCATTCAAAATATTAAACCTAGAGAATATTTTGATTATTCAGTAGCAATCAAAATATTAAACCTAGAGAATATTTAATCTGAGGCTGGCTCAGTAGCAATCTCTGCTTCTTTTAACCTTGCAGGCTTGCTTGTCACTGACTTTAAATATTCATTTCCTGAGGTAGTGCGGGATTCCCCACAATCTACTTGATTTCAGCTGCCAACAGTTAAAGCCTTTGGCAAAAATTACCCATTTAAGCAAATACAAGAGCAAGGCAGGAGATGCAATTACATTACTTTCCTATAGTTAGATATGTTCTTGCCCAGTGTGTCCATTATTGTCCAGAAGCTTTTACAAGCACCATTACCCTAGATTCTTTAAAATCTGCCTGTGATGCAAGGTTAAATATCTCAACTGCATTAAATGTAATTTCAAACTGCATTAAATGTAATCTCAAACAACCTCATCGTTATTACATATGCATCACTATTACAGGCACTTAACTCTGCATCTGACACTTAACTGCAACTGTGCAGTTGAAATTAAGTTTTGGCTTTACAGCAAATATCAGGTGCAGAAATCTGATCTGAGTCTAAAAATGCCTGGTGGGATCATCTGGATCCCTTTGTCCAGTCAGGAGCAGACACCACAATTCATTAAAATGAAAGGATGTTTTGCAAATATATGCTTTTCCCTACTGCCCCATCCCTTCCAATGAAAACCATGTTCACTCACCAGCTGAGACGGAATATTCTGAAGTGAGTTGAAAAAGAAACCTTAATGTACATCGGATAAAAGAAAAGAGACAGGATAAAACAGCCTAATACATGTCATATACTTTTAGGAGTGAGACCATCTGTATTGCAGTACTTCCCTTAATATCACGTCTTTCCTCTGCATCTTTTGTGACATTTCAATATCTTTTAATATATTCATGATATATAATGAGCTGCATCTCATGTATTCTAAAAAATGTTACAAAGGCCAATTAAGACTTTCTACATATGGAAAAAGTGTAAAGTTTAATTAAGACACCTGTCTTTAGAGTATAGAAATACCAATAAGGAGTCAATACAATGGACATCATCTGTTTTGTTTCTCAGCTTGAAAGTATTATCCACTCAAAACAGGACTGACAATCACAGAAAACCCTCAGGATGGAGGAATAAATTACTTCTGCTCTATAAAGAAAGCTGAGAGACAGAAGCTTTTTAGATTGGGATGAGGCACACAGAGTTTAATGGGAAAAGGCAGAGTATGAGACTGCAGATAGAAACAGTCTTCAGCACTGTAAAGAAACTAAGACCTTTCTGAGTGGAACAGGAAGGAAACACACAACCCAGTCCTCCCTGGTGGACTGCACACCATAGGAATATACAGGCTTTGCTGGAACACAGAAGACATTAAACTTTGCAGGCAGGTCCAGACACAGGAGACAGAACAGACAGAAAGTTATTTATAAAACTTTCCAGGTTTTTCCCTATTCTTTTATTTTAAGGTTAACTATCAAATTTTTCCTCCTAGTAAAACCTTTTCTAAAAGTTATACTTAGAGTCATACAATCCAGACTGGAAAGGCCAAATGTAGGTTTGGGAATCCTCACTGAAAGGAAAAATAAACCTACCTCACTTCAAAGGCTAAATGTGGATTCTCAGTCAGAAAAAAAATTAATATAAGCATAAGATTCAGATGCTTTAAATTGATGCTTGATTCACATGAACTAACTTGAACTCACTAACTTTGTTTACCAGATACCTTGAAGGAAAACTCCTATTAAAGAAATATCAGAATCATTAGGTCTTGAACTTAATGCAATAAGATCAGTTTTCTTGTAAAAGCAATAAACACAGTTATTAGGCAAGGTGTCCTTATTCTTGGGATAGGCTTATTTTCCCCCTCTAATAACATCATACCAGAAATTTTCATCACCTATTACCTATTGTGTCAATCACATGCAATTTAACATAAGCCTTCCTATGGCTGAGAACCCTCTATTTGGCCATGATTCTTACCAATGTGAGCAGAAGAGTGGGCAAGGATCCACTGTTGTTTCACTGTAATTTCACCACATAGAAAAAGATGCATCGCTGTACTTTACAACTGCTTTCTTTTACAGAAGCTTTTGTTGGAACATATTTACAACTTTGGCTCAAACTGACAGATTTATTCTTTCAACAATGAAAGCGTGCTTTTGGAAAGGTGAAAGGAAACTGGTCAAGGGGGTTTTGAATTAAAAGCTTAGACTTACAATGTTTTGCAAGTTTACACTTTTTATCCATACATAAAAATCAAGTGTTGTTGAAGTGTGCATAAATGTTTGAATGGATCTTCAAAGGAGAAATCAAGGGGTGCAGGGACATTTTAATATAAAGGCATTGCTCCTTGTAACACAGCAGAATTCAGCACGGCATGACAGAAAAAGAGAAGAATCTTCCTAATTAAAATATGGGGGCAAATTTTCCACAGATATGCTTTCTGCCACAATCACCATCATCAATGTTCATCTACATTATTTAAAAATAATATTTACCATGGCTTGTTTGCCATTAGCCATTATGTGATAAAAACAAAAAATAAGCAGCTACAGAAACACACAGGAGCAGCCTTCACTCCCATTCTTTTGTCAACACAGTGACAGCTAACCAGGTGCAAAAACCTCACTGCAAATTATTACATCTGCATGTCTTGGAATCACAGCAGGAGTTTTTGTTAAGGTGATAGGTGCTGAAAACACAGATTTCAGAAAAATTTTCTGTCATATTGCTTATTTTAGACAGCAATTAACAGAGCTGGCAAACAAGTTACAATACGCAGCCCTTGGAGGAACGAGTGCAAGCTTTGGATTTTGCTAGCTTCCAATAAGGTTATTATAAACAACAATGAAAAAAAACAACAGAAAAAAAAAAAAAACAGCCCACTTGTAAGCTTCTCAACAATATATTTTGGTTAGCTTGGGAACTACCAGGATTACAAAGATAATCAAAACTACATAGATACAAATTTTACTGTCCTGTTTTCTTGTCTAGTACTTCACTGAAGAGTACCCCTTTCTCAGGGTATTTATGGAGTAAGACAAAACACATGCCAAGAGTAGCAAAACATGTTTGTTGGTGACTAAAACAAACAAACACTCTCTGAAGTGCAGAAGTACCTTGCCTGTTTCTGCAGCGATCAGATAGGTTTGACAGAGCTGCCAATTGTTTCCACCAAACCTTAGCTTCTGGTTGCCACTTACTTCTGCCCCTTTCCATTGACAGGAAACTTGTTCTGGGGATTCCTAGGATTCGTTCCCTTTTTTCCTGTCACATACCTTAAGGACAGCAGAAGCAGAGCAGCTAGAACATTAATGGAGCACTAAATAGAACAGCAGGAAGGTAAATGGAGCCACAGTCAGCAAGGAAAAAGATAAGGGAAAAAGCTTGGTGAACCACTTCTTCCTCTCCTTAGCACTGAGCTGCATGAAGGTGAACCACAAAAGTACTTGTTTATTACAACCCACATGGCATACTGAATGTAGGAGCTGCAGGAGAGCAGGTTCTTTAGATTTGATAAAGGTAGTCTAGACCAGGGGCATCAATAAATTCTAACTAACCTTTAAAATCTACTTGGAGTGATCTTGAACCAGAGGAAAAAAATTATCATCCACACTGTTATTTCACACAGTATCTATCAAAATATGCAAAATCTTTCCTGTTTCTCTTTTCCCAAGATGGGAATTAATGACTGTAGCAAGTAAATAACTTGCAACAAATGATGCAGCCAATTCTCTTGCTATGAAGGCTTCATTATATATACGTTTGAAGTAGTTTTAACAGCAATGACAGCAGTATCAAAATAAGTAGTTGTAGATGGGTGTTCTCCCTCATTTAGCTGTAACAATAGATTCTGAATTTTGATATTGTCAGAAAATTTTTGAAACCAATAGTTGAGTTTGGTATATTTTTGAATTCTCTTTGGACTTGATGTTGAATTTGAGGGGTTTAAAAATAAACAAAAGGCTTACAACTACAACTTTTAAGTTGCTGAGTACAGTTATAATTGTATTTTTTTTATACATCATTGCATATGTAAATCTCTAGATCTAGATGCCACTATCATCTCTTATCTCTTCTTTCACCATTTTCACTGATGCTTTCATACTGAAATATTCTCATTTGTTCTTTTTTTATATCAACAATAAAATTTCTATGGCAAATTTGTATCATCCTTTTGCCTGAGCCCTAGTCTAATGTAATTTCTCCTTCAATCACATGACCCTACTGAGAATCAATGTCATTGTTTCCAGACTAAAGCCTTGAAGGAAGAAATAAAGTCCATCATGAGGTATCTGGAGATTTTCACTTCCTCAGAGTGATACTAAATCCAACTGTGGTTCTTAACAAAATAACCTTAGTCAAGATCAGCTTTGTTAATTATAACAAATGAAGGGCAGTAGCTGGCATATGGGAAGGCAGAGATGTTTTTCAGAGACTCTGAAAATACCCAGATGATGAAAAAATGACCCTACAGAAGCCCCATGAAGTTTGACAAGTGCAGAATCCTACATTTAGAAGCAACAGAACAGGCTGAGGGTGTCTGGCTGAAGAGCAGCTTTGTAGAAAAGGATCTCAGAGTCTTGGTGGACAAAAAGTTGAGCATGGGTCTACAGCACGGCTTTGCAGCAAAGAGAGTCATACTCAACAGCCTTAGGAAGAACATAGCCAGCAAGTCAATGGACTTCCTCCCCATTTAGGCTGCATTTGGAGCACTGTGCCCACACATGGGCTTCCAGTCAAAGAAATCATTGGCATATGATAGCAGGTCCAGGGTACAGCCTAGTGAAAAGCATATGTGAAGATGCATGGAGCCAGACTCCTCTCAGAAGTGCATAGTGACAGAATGAGAAGCAATGCACATTAACTCTGACATGGAAAATTCCAATCAGGATTCAGGTAAAAACTTTTTAACCATGAGACTACTCTAACACCAAACAGGAGCCCCAAGCAGCAGTGTTATTTCCATCCTCGGAGATGTTCAGCATTCAGCTGGACAGAGCAACAAACAACCTAATAAAATTTGACCCTGTTTCATGCCTTCCAACTTAAATTATCCTATGAATACTAAGGAAGTCTCTAAAATCAAATCACTCCCTGTAGTCTCATTCATATGAATGAAATCTGGCATAAGAATATAGGTAGAAAGCTTTGGTTAAAAACAGTCATCATTTTGTAATGGGAAAAAAAAAGTCACCTAATTGGGTCAAATACATCTGGATTCATGACAACCCTACTTTTGATGTCATTTAGCATTTTCCCAGATGTTTTCTGAAGTCTGCCCTTTAGTTTCTACTATCTTCATCCATACACCTACAAGGTGTTTTCCTTTTAATGAAACAGAGAGAAAAAAAGTCTCATTTAATGAAGACTTCAAAGTTACATAGAGTTTCCTGGGGGAAAAAAACCAACAACTTCATCATTTTCCAGCTACATGATGTATATGAGTGTCCCTATGCACCTGTGACAAGTTCCAGGAGGGGGAACTACAGAATTATTATTCTATTGCTGTAGTCTCAAATCTAGCTTCTAAACATTGCCTTATTGATATTTTCTGTGAATGCTGACTAGATACCTATTTGGCTAAAATGGCAAAAGTCCTCATGACAAGAATCTAGAATGGTGTATTTTCCCAGCAGGACAACAGTTACTCATAGAAAATAAATCTCTAACTCTAATAACCTTGTGTTTATCAGACAGCATTAGGAAACAACCAACCCTGACTTCTCTGTTGTGTTTTGAATTTTTAATACCCTGAACTGTAGTTTAAGATAAAGTACCTTCAGGGGCTATTTTAATTTATGCAACTCATACCAATTTTAATGGTATAATTTTTTTCCCCTGTTTTTAAGCAAGCCAATCAGTCAGACACTTAGTATCTTTTCCCAGTCAAGGGTGGAAGATTATCATCCCAGAGGAGGAATTGTCCTTTTATCTAGAGATACTTATTCAAGAGCTGCCAGATATTGCTAGAGAGAAAACCTAGATGACTAGATCTTCTCAGATAGATAACATTACATGATCACACATTCTCTGGGCCTACCTGGAAGGAGGACACGCAAGGAAATATTTTCCTGAATTAGTGTTGGGGCAGAAATTGGATACCATCTCTCTTACCAACAAAGTGAACTTCTACACTATACCAGGATCTCAGCAGAATCCATTTTGAGAACCTCATGAGGGTTTTAATGTAGATTAGTTTTCCTTTATGTCTGAAGGAGATAAATCTTACTGTAAATATCTGATTTTCACCTAAATCACTTCATACTAACTTTCAAGGTCATGATAGCCTCATACTACTTTTCAAATTACTGCTATTAAATGGAAGTAAGAGTTAAAAATCACTAAATAGTCCCTTTTTTCCATAGGAAAAAAGTGTTTTCACTTATAAATCAAAGCCTTAAGTACAGTGTATTTCAACATCCATTTATATCCACCCTATGTAACAAAACAGTTGTAAATCCAGGAGCTGTATACTATTTTAACAAATATATCTAGCTTCTTAGTATTCAGATGAATACATATGTCTATATACAACAGATGATTTCTGCATGTGTTCTTTAATTCAATTCTCCCAAACGTTTATCTAAGGCTTAGTGAATTTTACATGCATGAGATTCTATACAGAGTAGTTACAACTGACTTACTGATAAGAGCAGTGTCAAAAGTCCTTTTCCTTTGCTTTTCAGTTTTGCAGCTGTGAAAACTAAAATTAACACAAAATCAACAGAAAGTGTGATATACCATCAACAACATCCAGCAAATATTTGCTATTGCTCCTGTT
The DNA here is from genome assembly GCA_013397795.1 of Orthonyx spaldingii. NCBI lineage: Eukaryota > Metazoa > Chordata > Aves > Passeriformes > Orthonychidae > Orthonyx > Orthonyx spaldingii. The sequence goes on from VZTJ01001071.1 coordinate 962,781, forward strand.
TTTCTAGTTCTATACAGCAAAATCTAATCTTTATTAGGTCACCTACCCTGGGACTATTCAACTGGTTATGAATAGTTTTACTTGAATAAGCACTAAAATTTGTATGAAAAAATATTTCTAAAGCCTTCAAAAAGCTAAGATGAAGAAAGACAGTTAAAATGTTTTAAGTCGAAGTCCTAAAGAAGAATTTTTAAAAATACTAAAGGAAATTAAATGCCTACTTATCACTGAAGTTCACCAAATTAGGGACGCTCTTTCCCATTGAAAAAGTCAAATGTGTGGTCCCTTACACAGGCACTCAGCTTTCAGAAACACTGAACAGCCTTCAAGGAGCAAAAACAACTGCTGTCTACTTTTGAAGTATTTTCTCAAGTTAAAAAATTTGACTAAGTAAAAGCCTAAACGAGGATTCTTTCCAATTTTATGAGGAACCTAAATGTCACTACCTCTATGCTGCCCATATGTATTTAGAACAGAACTACAAAATAGTGGGAAAAGTCTATTTGAAAATATGTGAAGACCAGATTTAGCTTTTAAAAATTAGGTCCGTGTTCTCTACCTTATACTTTAAGACAGTTAAAAACTGTATTTCAAGTTGACACCCAAAAGCAGGAAAGCGGGACAAGAAAGAAGGAAATATCAGGTTTCTTCTCCCTCATCCTTCCCTTTTATAATTTTTTCTGATATATGGGTGGTTTTTCAGCTGTCATTACTGTGTTCTGGCTGTAAGGCTCTGTCAAGGGCTGCCATCCAACTCTCTAAGCAAAGGTCACTCCGTGGCAGGGATTGGGAAGTATTAGAGAGCTTACAAGGAGGCAGAGATAATGACAAAAATCCAGTGTTTTAAGCTCCCTGCCATACTCCTCCCACAAAATCCCCATAATGAACTTTCTACGCTATGAGGTTTTGGGTTTTTTTAATTAACACTCTTTTGTAAGTTTCACTGAAAATAAATTGTATATTTTGGTACATCTCTTCATAACCTGGTTCAACCTTTTGGATTTTAGCTACCAAAGTACAGAACAGATTAAAAAATAAGCAAGCCCCAATCTCTAAAATAATCTCTATACAGGCCACCTGATACATAAACATGTCTCATCCTCAGAATGCAAAATCAGGTCAATAGTGAATTGTGGTTTAACCTATTAGCATCCCAACACACCTAATAACCAACAGAGTACCCAATGGGTCTACAACTATATGTGTAGATCAGAAGTCAAAATAGTTTCTCACAGTGCCTTGCAACAAGAATGCCTAACAGCTTTGCAATAGGAGCAAAGGTGAGGCAAAAGCAACCAAAGGGGCAAAGGCCAAATTATAAGATTGAAACTTCCAAAGTTCAAAACATTAGAAGAGAAACCACAGCAGCATTTGATGAGTTACTTGGTTGAATCAACAGATTGATTATTGTGGAAATTATTCAGGTGATGTGCAGTGAATTTGGCTTGCTTCCCATCTATATTGTATTAGTTCTCTGATGTAAGGCTCTACAGCTATTATACTAATGACAAATAATACAATTATTATATTAGTGATGAATAATTTTGCACATGGTTGGTTATACAGGGTATTACCAAGGTCAATTCATAAAAGAAATGAGAAAAGCTTGCATCTTGGTGATTTTCTTGGGAAAAACTGTTTAATCATCTTGGTGTAAGTAACAGTGATGAGCAGTGATAGCGTGCAGAGCTGGAGCCTCCAAAATTCCAAATAGCAGCCTGTATCACTAACTGAAAAGATGTTCTGGAGCATCAGGAAGAGTCAGAGGGCCAATCCACATTCCATATCCAGCCACTGGCAACAATATACTGCCCTTTTAGAAAGCCAAAGTGTGAAAGACAGATATGGACCAGGTTTGATTGCTCTCTGGTTTTTCTTAGAAGACGTTCTCAATCTCAGTCACTTCCTCACCAGAGTATGTGCCAAGTAGTTAGCAGGCAAGGAAAAACACTTCTCCATCCATCTCAAATCACAGCATTAAAAGAGTAAGGCAATTCATTTTATAATCCATCTTGACCTTATCTCAGATTGCTTTTATCAAAGTGCCGTAATTGAAACCATATTGTTATTTATATGGCAAAATTAAGCATACGTGAGTGTTTTACTCATCCAAAACTCAAAACTTTAACACAAACTTTTGCCCTTTTTGAGGTTAATGCTATATTTTCTGCACTTTTAATTGATTTCCTTAAGGTAATCATAAAGCCCCAAAATAATTTCTCCTGTCAAAATATTGAAAGGTGTCTTCATCTTAGCCATTCTACCATATGTCTACAGCATAAAATCTCATACCAGGCTATAATCAGTAAGAAGAAAAGCGAAATTCTGGTGTCATTAAGGCTATAGATGTTCCTGCATATCTTATTAAGTAGAAGTTGGCACAGAATACTGCACAGGAATTTTTCCCTCCTAATTTTCCATCTATCTCCCTCTCTCCAAAGCAGGCTTCCTGTGAAATAACAAAAAGTGTGATTGAAAACTGTTACCTTGGTCAGAATTCTCAGTTTCTTCTTAAGTCGCAATGTGACCGCATGCCGAGGACTTTGGGGTATACTTGATTTACAGTCTCTGCAGTAGTATTCAAATTAAGGACTCCACACAGAGAAGAAAAATATTTCCTGAACACTCAGCCTCCTACTTTAATTATCTACTTGTAATTTTTGTCTTTTATTTCCATCGATATATTAGTAATATCTTTGCTAATATAAATGTTAATAACATCTGTATTACTTTGTTTACAAAGAAAACATTTCAAGAATGCGCTAAATCTTTCTTAGGCAAAATCTGCCATTTACAAGTATGTACTGTATCAGTCACCACCTCCTTTTCCACTGATTGAGTTCTAAAACTAATTAGTACAGTATGAATGGCAAAGTTAACCTACCAGCTATGCTCATTTAGTGATGTAAATAATAAACTACCCTGAGAAAATGCACTAGGTTTTACTTAACCTGCTATCCCACATGAGGTCCTCAGTGTGTTTCTGCCTAAAGCAGTCAGAATCTTAACACCACATTTCCTGAAACAGCCAAAGTAGAACTCTACAGCTGGCTCTGCAGGACAGGAGGAACATGAACAGAAGTGTGATAAGGTCAACTGAAGGTGCAACAAATTACTCAGCAAAATATTTTCTGTGGTGATGGTAGTCCAAGGCTATTTTTAACACAATTTGAAAAATGCAGGAAAATAAAAAGGAGAAAATGAGACCGTTAAGTTGAAAAGACAAAGGAGAGCAGTAAGAACATCTTCAGGTCTAATATATTTAGATGTTACTGAACAGTTGCTCAACAGTAGCACTGGGAAGGGAGTTGTAGAGTTTGTGTTCCAAGAGTCAGTGAAACTACAGGATCTTAAGTAAAATGGTGCCTCTTCAGGCAGTCTAAACCAGCTTACTGAGTGACAGCAGTGACTACATGGGCTCTCTGATATGTTACTGCATTATTGAAAGCTAGGAAAAATTCTACATCAGAAATGCACTGACTTGCTTTAAATGAAAGCAAATTATTTATCCAATGATAATTTAAATCATCTGGAGCTTTTAATTCCAAACACTTTCATTAATTTAACCAATTAAATATTCCCATTTGCACAGTTATGTAAGCCACCATAGAATAAACAACATTAAAAAAAACCCATTTATTACACAGTAACGTCAAGAGATTTTTGCAAAAAAATTAAAGCAATGAGAATGAAAATAGGTTTTTGCTAAATCAAAGCAACAGTTTAATATTTTAATAAATTGCAAAATAACAAGATTATGAAAAAATACCTGTGGCCTTAAGGAGCCTCTTGGTGGATGCTGCTATTCTCATCTATTATTCTACCAGCTCTACTTTATTATTCTACTAATACTAATTCCAGCAAAGGGATGAAAGACATGCCAAATGCCAGCTGGTTTTTTCATATCCATTGTGCAATACTCATTCTTCTCCCAAAACCAGCCTGCTGATACAGGGTTCTATTTCAATAAGACTAAGAGATACTTTAAGATATTTCAAAGTATTTAGCTGAGGGTTAGCCACTGTACAGTGTAATTCTCAGAGGAGCACATAGCAGGGACATTATCCTGAAGATAAACTTTCATTATGAGACATTTCTTTCCTTCTGCTGTGTTCCCGTACTCATATAGAAGTTAATAGTTTAACATTAACACAATGCATTTTCACACTGAGCATATCTTCTTGCCTCCAGATTGAAAACACATATTCTGTTTCCTGCTCTTAAGATCAATTATCTTTCATGCTGCAGCCAGCTCTTCCATTTGTTATTTTCATACAATTCTCAGTCATTTTGTTAGAAGAGAACAAATAAATTCATGCAAATTTCTTCAGTCTTAGCATTAACAGTTGTAGACAGGTTATGTTAGGCTGAAGTTGTTTACATTGATATTTAAAATTCGTTCTCAAGGGGAAAAGAAATTTTAGAGAGATGATCTCGTCTTGACTTCCAGAAACATGCTATACAACAATTCAAATTTTCTCCTTTGTGAATATAAAAATCTATAATTAACTGTTGTAAGTCAAGAAAGACTGTAGTTAGTGATTCTTGGGCCTTTTACCCCAAAGTCCAAGAGAAAATAAATAAATATTTATTTATAGATTTATGTCTCAAATTCAAGTAACACCTGCAAACAGCAAGAAGGGTGCCGTATTCAGCATGAAGTGTGGTAATAGATTAATAGGAAAAGATATAATAGGAACAAAATACTAAACATAAATCAGTAGTGTCAAAAACTGATTGCATTCTCAAGTGTACTTTTGCTTCCACAAAGTTACAACATTTGCATGCCACAAAATATTTCATATGTACAGAGCCAGAATGACATTGCACCTAATGCTCAATGCTCATAAACGTGCTTATTACAGAATATATCAAAATGCCTAAAGACGACATGAAAGAACAGGTAACAGGGGAATCATATGAAATGCTGTAGACAGCTGACTGTAGGGGGAAGGAAGCCTGGAAACACTAATACCATACCAGATTGTGCTAAACATCCCATTTTCCCTTTGTATTTGCTGGTAGAGTGCAAACAATGGCACCAATGTTCTCCAGGGTGTATTCTGTCAACACAATCACGTAGACACAGAGTTCCATACCTTTGATTGAACTTGGTCATTTAGCACTTGACCTGCAGCCCTTCCAAAAATGCTTCCTTTGTGTGCAAGGCTTTATATTAAGCCATTACACTAAGCCCTTACATTAAGCCCTAACACGTGGTATACGTGACATTTTTCATACACCTTCCACAGATTTACTAAAAATTGCCAAAACAGACTCACACACGCCATCACAACTATGCATCTAAATACAACTCCGAATCAAAACTGTATTAAAGTTTATATCAACCAGACACATTAAATAGAAACTAATTAAATTATTAATTTATAAATAATTAAATATAATTTTTAGAGTATCAGTTACGTCTCTCTAACTAAGAGTTACATTTACTGGATTCTAGATATGTTAGTCATGAAAATGTGTTGTTAATGTGCCTCTACAATGTTGTGTTTCCTGCCACTGAAATTTTCCATGAAAGACTACTCTCTTCCTCTATCAATGTCAGTTTGTGAGTTATAATTTTAAAAGGAATTTATCCTAAATAAAAAATAATCATCTGCAAATGAAGCTGAACAAAGACCTCACATGTTTAAAGAGTTTCTGGTGCTCCATTAAGACCACTAGGGACATAAAAATGGTCTGACAAATACTAATGTTCTAAAAGGGATTGTATTTAAATCGATTTTAAGTCAAAATAATAAATTACTTGTCTTGTACATTCTAAGAAAACTCCTAGCAAATTTCAGAGCACACTGTGAGATCTTGGGCAGGAAACTGGAGGTTCTTTGAACATGAAAGAATTGAATTTGTGCTTAAAGGGAGTTGGAGTTCATTATTACAACACTATGAACAAAATTATTTATTTTGGTTTTACATGCTTTTCTCCCCAACATTATGGTTATGCCAGATTCTAGTTTGAAATTACGGAACTTATGTAGAGAATAGAGAATTACAAAAACAAGAGCACAAAATAGCAGAAAGGGAACAAAATCCTATTTGTTCAAGAAATTTTCCAGTTTCTTTCATCCAGAAAAATTTTTGCTATTTGTCTAGATTTTTGAGATTCTTGTCAGTGCCATTTCTGAACTTCTTAGATATATTAATGAATTTGGTCTCTCTAAATAGCTCCAAGACAGAAATATACACTGCCACTTTACAGAGAATACAAATACTACTTCCTTCACCCAAAATCACTCAAAAATACTTTGGGCAACACTGGAAACTGAACCCACACTCAGATATACACAGCTCATTTATGAAGTCAGTTTTTCTTCATAGTAAGGATAGATGTGGCAGTAGTGATGTAATAATCAACACTTTACATGCATTAAGTCTCAGTACTAAGAAAGGAATGGCCTCAGAAAAAGTCAAATCCACACCCAGTCAGGCACTGAAATTACCAGCAGAACTGGAAACAAACTCCTGAGAACTTGCATCTATGACATGGAAAAGCATTTCCAAGATGACTGCATTTATGAATTTTGTAGCATAATCTAATCAGAAACAACAAAAAAAAACAAAAACAACAACAACAACAACAAAAAAAAACTAAGGAATATATGCAGCAAGTTAAAATATTTCACTGCTATTTGAAATAGAGGCTTAGCCCAAAAGAAGGAATAAGATGGAAGTAGCAGCCACATTTGCATGTTCCATGAAAGACACATTTCTGCAGTTAAAAACTGGGGAAATTAAGAGAAGATGAGTCTTGAAGGTGATGTCCTCTGCAACTATGCTTCATATTTTTTGTGCTGGCTTGCATGCTTAAAATGCCTATAGTCCTGAAGTTCTAACAGCAACAAAAGTGTTCAAGAAGGAAAGCTTGTTTGCATTATTGCCTTTGTGAATTGCAGCAATGGCTGCTTATGAGAAATATCCTTTTAACCTTGAAAAGGATTGATGTCTTCATGCAGTGATGTATGGGAATACCTGCTCAGTAGTTATGAGCAATCACTTCACCTTGCAGGCTCCAGCTATCTGTAAAGATCTATGCAGTTGCAGGAACTAGTTAATCACTGTGTACTTTGGTCATTGGCTGGATTTATAACCACTGCTCTAAAGTGCAGTTGAATCCTGTTTTTATGTTTCGGAAAGTTGTATCACAGTTGTGACCAAATTAGAAGTTTCAATAAAAAAACCAAATCTGTTGATTTGTTAATGTGATAATGGAATTCTGACACCACGACAAGTTTTGTTGCTTGCAGTATTAATCCAAATAACAGTTAAAAAACACTACTGTAAGATTAAAAGAAACACCTGACAAACTCTACTATACCCATGACTCAGATGTAAAACATCACACTACCTTTCCATCTAGCAATGACCCAAATTACTCAAAATGTCATTCTGATTGCTTTTTAACAGCTTTTTACTTTTGCATGCCACCTAATAATGAGCTATGCAAGACAGCAAGGAGATAGGCTCAAGGAATGTGTTGGAGGAAGTCTACAGATGTCACTAGCAATGAAAAGAGCAACATAAATTATATTAGTGCTCTAAGATGTCACAGGATAACACGTATTTTAACCTTTATTCACTACATCAGATCTTGAAGTCCTCAAATTTTTCAGCTATTGATCTGGGAAAACAACTTGAAAACCACTAAAAACAAACCCTCTCTCCCCCAAAAACAAACAACCAAGGTCAAACCCTAACACAAAATAATACTCCAACACCCACCTTAAATTTTCTGTAGTATCAACAGTGAGGGTTAAGTTAGTTCATGTTCTGCTTATCAGAAACTGATACAATTATTCCTTCCTCCTCTACCTACCCAAAACAAAACGCAAGTTATGGACTGAGTTGCCCTTGTCCCCTGTTTTTTACTGATTTATTCAGCATTCTTAAAGCTTACTGTCACACTTCAGAAGGGTTTGACACATATTTGGAGTTTCCTTGGCGTGTTTTGTTTTCCCACTGGGATATTTCTACTCCGTGTTATTACATGTGTTCAACACATCTTTTATATCTGAGAATGACGGTATCACTGATCACTGTAAAAATATGAATATATATGCATTTTCAGCCAAGAAATCCCAAAGAACAAGATGCCATCGTAGGGAATTAGGAATGGGCCAATATTTTTCTTGCTATAAAGCACCATATTTACAGAGCAGCATATCACACTTTATCTCAAAATAACACCTGCAGAGAACAGAGCCATTTGTGCCAAGAAATTCTCCAGCTGAGTAGAGTTGGAGAGAGTGAAGGCTACCATGCAAATCTCTACCTAGAAAACTTTCAGAGAGGAGCACAAGTATAGGTTGCACTGATCATTAAGGCTCCAAGTAGCAAGATGAGTGAAAGGGACAGGGTGGAAAGAAAGTATGTAATAAAGTCAATTCAGTAATGCTCAAGAGTAGTCTGTGCCCATATGTATGTGTTTGTCTGTCTATACATTGTGTACAATCCTCCCTGTTGTGAAAAAAGTAATAACTCTGCCAGCCCTAGCAAAGATCAGTCAAACAATAAGGGAAAGACAATCACTTTTCCCCACTATAGATGTCACCATCAGCTTGAAGGAAAGCAATATTTTTGTCATTACCTCTGCAGAATCCAAATTGTCCTCTGACTCTGTATGGTCAGCAATTGCCTTAATGTCAGTGCTTGAAGAGTAAAAGAGAAGCTGCAGAACTGTTGAAAACATATGAGCCAGAGACAGGGACCAAATGAATGAGTCCTATGTATAACGCATGAGATTTGACAGATCTGTAGAAGCTGCTGCTAAATGATTCAAAAACCTAAGAGAACCAAACTGACAACTTCAGCAGTCTTTTTGAGAAATACTACTTTTGTCAGCCAAATTTCAAGAACTTCCAAAGCCTTCCAAAAGCAAATGAACAGAGTTCCTCAAGACCAAGCAATAGTAAGAGCAACACGAGTAGCACTTCAGGATCAGAAACGTAAAAAACAAATGCAAAGGTAAAACATTAACATGATAGATGTAAACTCACTTAGCCAGTAGCAGAGGGGAGTCATAAACATAAATAGAAAAACATGAATAAAAAGTCTCCATCCCTATGGCTCTTTGGATTTAGGTTTAATAAAACTGAGATGACAGCAGAACTGGAACAGTTACTCTGTACTAAAGGCAAAGTTATGTATGCTAAAACAACAGTTAAAATGCCATCACCTAAAGTGTGTCACAAACAATGTTCCTCAGCAACTGGTTTTATAATCCACTCTACTGAAAGGAGTGTCTCTGAGTGCAGCAATGCATAAAACATCTAAATTCTAAGCTAGCACGACAGCTTTGTTACCACAGGCAGTATTTGCTTGCATATGAGGGTAAGTATGTATATGTACATACTGAAAGCACGTGGTTCTTCAGATACCTGCTTTTGAAAGGGTGTCACAGTCATTGGTTGTCTCAAGGTAGAAAGGCTTGCTAATATATTTGCCTAGACCAAAAAAGAGAAAAAGCAAAAAGTCTTTCATTCCATGTTTAACCACTGTTACCTTTCCCTAAAACAGAATATAAACATGTAAGAGTCCCAGCTAATCTTGTGTTTAGAAGTGTGCATGGAAATATGCATGCCTTTGAAATCCAGATTGCCTCTCCTTCCTTCAACATCACAAGCAGAAACCAAGCCTTAATTCAGCACTGGATTTGATGCATTTATATGCATTATTTATATTAGCTATTCCTAGGAATCAATATGTCACCGCTTCAGGCAGCCAAACATCCAAATCTCTTTTCAGTGTAACCTTCCTGCCACAATTCAGCTGACAAAAACACAGATGCATTCAAATTTAAGGGACTTACTAGGTAAACACTTGCTTGAAGACCTATGCAGAGAGCTGGGGAAATTACACTAATTGCACTCACAGTAACCACTTCTGCCCATCTACAACTTTAAGTAAAACAGTCAAACATTTCAATTTTTAATGAAAAAAGAGAAAACAAGGCAAGTAAACAGAATAACAAGAATTAATTCCTAGAGTACAACTAAAGCTATAAAATTTCAGAGTGTTTCCCTCTGGAGAAGCAAATGTTCATCCAGCTGCTTGCTTCCCCTTCCCTTCAGTAACCATCATTCACAGTTTGTGACAAAAGCATTCTAGATATAGCAAGGCCTGATTTCAGTGGCAGTGATTTGTTGGTGGAACTCATCCCAGCCATTTGCCCATCACTTTGCAAGCCATCTTCATGCTTCCATTGCCATTAGCAGCTTCTACCAGTTATGCCTTGCATCCAAAGCTTCTCCAAACCTCACAGTCCCCTCTGAATTTCTTCTCTCTTTTCTAGACTGTTTCCTTTACCTGTTTAGATGAGTGGCCTACAGTTTTTCATTTTTCTTTTTGTTAGAAATGCGTCTTAAATATGCCATCACATCTTGAGAAATGCAATAATGTTTCCAGTCTGTTTGCCAATCCTTTCACTGCATCTCCTCTCCCCCAGATACATCAACTGTATCTTCCATCACCACCTCCTCTTCCAGTCTTCTTGGGAAGGCTGAAGATGGATTTTGCTTTTTGCTCCATCAGCTTGGCTCCAAGTTTTTCAGCCATTGCTCCCTGAAACATTTATCCTTCCTTTTGTTACCCATGGCTTCAACGTGAAGGAGACCAATGTGCTGCAGAGAAAGCATCTGGTTCAACAATCCATATGCATTTGCACTTGCACCCAAATTCCTAAATAATTTTTCCAATTATTTATTTTGTTTACTAAAATAAAAAGATTATTTTTATTAGGTGTGAACAGACTAATCCCTGCCTGGCCCATAATGCACTTGGAATTATCTTCTCTCACCCATTAAGTCAGTGTTTTTCACATTTGTCAAAATAAAATAGGTATACAAAAGTGTCTTCAAGGCTTCAGATAACTAGTTTGGTATGATGACTGGTTAAAACACTGACATCTGTTTCTATCATTAATATGCTAATTCCCGTTTTATGGAGGAAACAAATATAATTCTTTAAAGTCCTATTGCAAAAGGCAATAAAGGAAATTTGTCAAAGATAAAGAAGCAGCACTGTACAATCAGTAAAAACATTTAGGATTGGTATAATATGTCCTTTTGCATAACAGAATTCTTGTTCAGTATTAGGAAAAAGCAACTATTTCTGTGAAGTTTTCTATTTTTCATTCATCAGTATTTCCCAGTTATCACATAAACAGGCTAGCTAGATTTCTAATTGAGAAAGTTGAGTATTAATTGCCATTAATTACACACTTCCAAGGCAAAGGTTAATATTTTGGCTTGTTTAAAGTTGGTGAAACAGGCTGATGGGATGAACTAAATGCTGGAGAAAAAAAAGCCAAAACCAAAAAATTAAGCCAGAAAGGAAGGTTCGAGAGGGGGGAAAAAAAAGGGTAAGATCCATTGCTACCTAAACTGCCATAAAAAACAAGGCAACTTTTGCAGTTGTTGACCCTGCAATGATATGGAACAGCCAGTTTGGTAGACATTATTTGATATTTACCGTCAGAGTCTCAAAGGAAAAATTTCCATGGATATTTGAATCTTCCTTTGCCTCTCAAACTTGTCAGAGAAGAAAGATCTCTCACGCTTTTAGCCACCATCAACACAAAAAGATAAAATTGAATACATCCAACTCACTACTAGAAAATGCAACCTCAAGAACAAATGTTCCTTCTCTCCCATACACACACATTTATCCCTGGTGACAGCAATAGAAAAAAAAAAAAAAAAACCACATTTGAGCATACCTACGTAAGCAAGAATGAATCGTTTAGTAAGCAAAGTTAAAAGTTATCTAATATGCAAAACTGCCTTGTCTGAATCACATATAAAAGCCATTTTAAAAACTAACAATGCAAAATATGGCTAGGTTTCTACATTTTAGCAGAAACAGGAGCACAGGCTAATTGTGCATGTACATATTTATCTTTGCACATGGAAGTTTCTTCAGAGTTTTCTTTTTCTGCAACTAATTTAAACATGTCACACTATATTCAACCATGGCATATTTGGTAACAAGGACTACAGTAGAATTGTACCTTGTACACTGAATTTATGAGCAATACAATATACCAATTTGATAAGCTGAAAAAGACATAGCAAGGCTATTTTTATTCTTTAAAAAATTGGTCCTTTTCTTTTACAGATACAGTTATGTAAAGGAAGCAGCAAACAGATTTATTTGCTAATATTGATGGGGGAAAAAGAATGTTGACTTAAAGAACAATATCACTAACAGCAATCATTCCTTTTTCTTAGACAATGACAGAATTTCAAACCCTTAGTACTGCACAAAGTCTAGGAAGCAAACCTGCTCTCAAAATTATTTATGCCAAATAGAAAATTGTTCCACTACAGCCAAATCTCATAAAAATGGAAATTTAAAAATCACAATTTGAGATGTACATTTTTCAATAAGATAACCTGACATGCTAAATTTTTTTTTTTTTAAATATATGGGCATAAACATTAATTTTCTTGCAAAAATGCAAGACAAAACAAGGTCTGTTTCACATTTCCCCAGCTGGAGAATTATAAGCAAAATACAAGCACATATCTGTGAAAGGCTGATGCGTGTTGCCCATTTGCTAGTTCAATTTAAGACAAACTTTTTGCACAAAGCTCTGTCCTCCGTCTTATTCTTTTATTTTTCACCCCCATATTTAAATCAACATCCTTGGCCTTACTGGTTAAGTCCTGTCCAGTTTCCTAAGCCAGTTGTCTGGAACTGGGGAGCTGGATCCTTACTTCTGTATAAACTTTCTAACCAATAAGTGAATCAAGTAATAGTAACTCCTTAGGTGAGTTAATCCCACACCTTACAGAAACGTGTTAGAAGAACCCTGTAAATTATGTTCCCATGTAAATTAATACATATCATCCTGGGCTTAAACCTTGTCAGCTGAGAAACAGGAATATGGGCCCTGGAGTTTGGGGCAACACCGTTCCAATGTTCATGCAGGACTAAATGCTTTTCACAGCTCTCTAGAAGGATTTGATCTGAGAGGCATGCACGATGTGTGTTTCATGTGCACTTCAAGAATTCGGCATTTTAAAGCATTACAGACACAAACACTTCTACTTCCCAGTGGCTGGAGTACTTCCTTTATCCAACAGCCCAGGGGCTAAATCACTTGTTCAGGAAAGCACTGCACAGTGTTCTCTTCAGCCTGAGGAGGCTGAAATAGGTATATTTCCCTGCAGAAAGTACATTCCTGGCATACACAGGGCGTCTGGTGTGACATAATTCACCTTCTGGCTAAAGCCACACCACTGAGCAAACCATGATTCATGATTTACTGGACCTGAAAGAGGACGGATTCATTGCATGACTGCAACCCTCTCCCTGGAGACAGAGATGCTCTCTTGGGAGAGTACCTTCACCCAGGGTATCTGCAGAATCTCATTCAATTGAATGAGCATATGATGGTCTGCTGTCAACATATACTTGATCTTACTTAGGTCTGTATGAGGCCAAAAGCTAACTAAGCTTGACCTTAGCAGTCAAAATATAAGCTGAGTCTGTGATACTACAGCTAATAATACAGTTACAAGAAAGAAAAATGAAGGATTCATAAACTGATACTGAACAATAAATGTAAAAGAGTCCTCACTTTTCTTATTCTCAAATCACAATGTTTGTGGTAGATTGACCACAGCTGGCAGGTAAATCAATTTACCCCCAAGCAGAACAGGAAGGAGAATTGGAAGGTCAAAAAGTACATAAACAATCAAGATACAGACAGTTCAATAAGACATGAAAAAGAACAGAAGAAAAGCAACCTCTCACCACCACTGGACACCCAGGCAGAGTGATGCCCCAGAAACAGCTATCCCGGAAAAAATTCTGCCCCTCTTCCCACACTCCCTGCCCAAACACACACATTTTATTGCTAAGCATAACATCATATGCTATGAGACACATATCCATGTGGTCAGTTGGAGTCAGCTGTCTAAGCTCCATCCCCTCCCAGCATCTTGCCCACTCCCAGACTACTCACTGAGGTGGCAAAATTAGAAACAGAGAAAGCCTTAATGGTGTGCAAGGACTGTTCATCAATAGCTAAAACACTGGTGTGTTACCAACATTGGGTTTGGTCACCAGCCTAAAACACAGCAATGTGTGGAGTGCCACGAAGAAAATCAGTCAAATTTTCCACCCTCAGCTGAACCCAGTACATGCTGAATCAGTTCAGACTGCCTTCACACTGCTTTTAATTTCCAGGCCCCTACATTTGTCTTCTTTCACAGAAATAAATGTGCAAACAGGCAGAACCACCTTAGGATCCTCAGCTCAGGAAACAGACTTTTCTCTCCCACTCATGAAGTCTTGGATGTTTAGGAGCTGGCTTGAGATGCTGCATCCAGCTGCTATAAATCAAGATTTCCTTTCAGTCATTTCCACTGTTATTCAGTCAGTACCCATGGGAGCACAGGGATGCCATGAGATGAGAAATATTAACATGTGGAAAAGCTGAAGGTGTATTAGCACACCTGCTGCTATCACTGCAGTCCATGAAGGGCAAATGAACTCAATTCTTCACATTTTGTATGGGTATAAATAGCCCATTCTGGGGAAAAAAAAAAAAAAAAAAACCAAACACCAGTGCTAAACAGAAAATTAGTATAGGAAGGCTATACTTTATAGCAGGAACAAGGAAAGGTCTCATTCTGACCTAAATGAATACCTATAGAAAAATCACTCATTTTCTCCAAACTTTGAAAGTATTTACAGTTGGAGACAAACACTGCACCTTCCAACATCTGACTTACTTATAGGGTGCCCCAAGACCTTGGTAAGTAGGTCCTACAGCTGTAAAAGATTACAAGTCATTTACACCATTACAAAATGTTCTACAACAGTTGCAACTTAACAGCAGTGACTCAAATCTGTCAGCACAGGCTGCAGAACAAATGCTCACCCCGGTTCAGCTCCTTCAGTGGCATTTTGGCACTGCCACCAGGCTGACAGCTGCTCTGGCTGGTGCTTTGTAGCACATAAGGAAGCACTGAGTGGGACCAACACAACCCAGTGTGAGTAGGGACAGCACTCCTCCCTGAGGGGGGGAAAGAGAGAGCATTGTCACAATTCTGGATTTCAGCTGACCTCTGCTTGCTCCACCAGCCCTACAGAGTTTTTAACATCAGAGAGAAAGGAAACCCAGCCTGCGACACAGAGTTCTTTACACTGGTAACTTCCCATGGCTGCAGCCAGCCACAGGCAAGCACAGCACAGATCTGCTGTTTGTTTGTCATTCCTGGGCAAGCAATGTCTGGATTCTAACTCCATAAATAATAAGCTCATTTTAATCTCTTGCCAAAGAAAAGAACCAGAATTAATGCAGTTAGCATTAATTCTGGCACACATCTGCAGAAGGAACTTGTCCTTTCAACCTAGAAATCTTGCCTGCATTTCAGGATCTTTTTATAGAAGACATGACATAGACTGCAACCCATGTGATGCTACTGTGCTATTCAAGTCAATTTGAATTTTTCAAGCAGGATTTCCTGCTATATGCTACCACGTATTTCACAATAAATTGAGGATGTTCCCATCATTCCTTGTTGCTGTCATCAGTAAAACCAAATTTTTCTTGGCAAAAATTTTCTGCCTATATTTTAGTGCATATTGATTAAATATGATTTAGAAAATTAAATGGGCAGTGAAAACAAAGATGGTTCCTTTCTAGAATGGAATGTTTTCAAAAGGCATTACTCTATGCTGATTTAACTTAGCTACAAAGACAAAAATTTGCAAATTTGCTTGCCTGATACCTCCTAAGCTATGTTAAAAAAGACTTTTTTCATCATTACTTGGGATGTGCCTATGAACATAAGGTAGTATGGACAAACCACCCTCAGTGAGAAGATATGCTCCTAGCTGAGTGAAGTTTTATTAAAGAATGTTGGTTTTTTTCCAAATACAGAAGCAAGCCTAAGATGGGTTTTGTCAGTACAGGAACATTATATACTACTGCCTAGATCCAGCCCACACACACACTTTGGTTGGATTTCTGTACCAGGTGCCCAAATCTCTGCTGTACTCTTTACAAAGGAAATAGCAGCCACCTGTATGTAGCACACAGGAGGAGATGCAGGAGTGGTGACAGTGGCCAGCTTGCAGAGGTGTTTGTGAGGAGAGTATGTAGTTCCTTTTATGCTTCTCTCCCCAAAGCATGAGGCAGAGCTGACTGTGCAACAACCATCCCTAGGGCCTGATTGTCCACTCCATTTCACATGTCATGGTTGTGCAGTGGAAATCAATGAAGTTATACAGTCAGAAAATTGGTGAAACAGAGACTGGTCCTCACTCCCTGAAGGGGTTTCAGTTCACTGGTGGGAGAAACAATCCTCGTACATACATTCATCAATCTGCTCCCATATATGTCAATTAAAAGTATTGCTTTTGACTTCAAGGGAGTCTAGTCACATTTGTGGACTGTTCAGAAAGTGCTCTGGAGACTTTTCAAGACAAAGGCCTTTTTTCAGGTAGAGGTTAAAAATCTGTACACACTAATGATGAATGGTATTTAAAGTTAGCAATATTCTTTCAATTTGAAGATGCAGGTATTCAGATGTTCTTATGCAAAAAGCAGGTTTCTGATCAATAACATTTTTTGAATTGCTATAATTAATCCTCTACATCTGACAAAAATGAAGAGAAGATCTTGAATCCAAGGTTGATAATTTATACAAGGTAAAACTTTAAGTTGTGTATAAATTTACACATCCTCTTTTAGAAAAATTCATAAATTTACATGAAAACAAAGATGCCATGCAGTGAACTGCAGTTTACCAGCAGGGAGTAGGACCCAATGAAATGATGGCTACTGACCCACACAGTGACCTTTGCTTACAGTCTCACCAAACAATCAGTGTTGATGTCTGCTACATAAAGGACAGAAAAACAACAGGATACACTCTAAGCAAGATGGTAACCTCTCCCTCCACTTAAAGTTGTTTTCAAGTTTTTCACACTGATGCAATCAAAAGGTTAATAAACTGTGGGCTTTTTTTCATGCAAAATAGGAAATACCAATAACTTCAATAAAGAAGTTGACTATTAACATTACTTTTTCCCTCTTGACTTAAAATAGAGTAGATCATGTGGCATTGACAGGCATGTAAACTCAACCTAGGTGCTCAGTGAACTGAGGAACACACACAGGTGTAACATTAAAAACACATAGTGTGATTCACCCTAAAACAAACAAAAAAGATATTAAACATTTTGCAACAAAAATAAAAGAGAGCTGGATGTAGAATGAGATTAAGTTTTGGATCATGAAAGGGTATGAAAAATTAGACAGTAGGCAGAGCACACAAAGGAGAGAACCAAGGAAAAAAAAGAAACTGTTTTTCATTATGACATTATTTCAGGTTCTTCCTAAAAGAAGAATCAGTCCTGCCAGGAGAAATACAAGGTAGGTTTTCATCCAGGGGAAAAAACCTGTTACAATAGTATCATAACTCTTTTAAGCATGGAAATATGCTAATTAGAATGTGTGCTAACTATGCTAAAAGTCTTTCTGTGATTTCCAAAAATAACTATTTCACTAGCACAGAGTTTTTAAATTCATCTAAGTACTACAGCATTCTCATTTTGAAGAGGAATCCTTCTGTGTCAAAGCTCCATTCTAGGACTCCATTCTACCTTTATGAATTATTAGTGCATAGTTTTTCTGCGTATTAAACAAGATTTTACAATTACAAGAGTACAGAGAACATTGTCTGGTTTTTTTACACTCACCTGTAATGGTTTAGGAGTGGTATCCCTCAATTAATGCTCCCACTAAAAAGAAAATCACAAGCCACTCCCCTCCTCTTCCCCTGAGAGACACAAAGGGCAGAGATTACAGGTTGAGATAAGACGACTTTACTGGAAACAGGATGAAATAATCAGAACATCATTTTTTAAAGGTGCCTCAGATTAGGAGGTTATGTCAATAAAAACTGAGTGTTCAGACTCCTGCCTGCCAAAGTTGTATCCCCTATTAGCCATGTCCAGCCTGAAGTTAGACTAAGATACAAAAGTTAAAATGGCTTTGAAAGGGAAGTGAATCTCTTTCTTTCTTTTTTTTTTTTAAAGTGTATATATATTTTGCAAGGCTCCAACATATTACAGAAATTACCAGAAGCAAATCTTTAGCAGCTAATTGACCACAGAAGTTTATCCTTTTCAGAAGGACAGAGCATCTGCTGAGCACAAGTAGCTTACAAGGACCCTGATGAAAATAAAAATACCCCAGAGTGCAATATGTGGAGAGAATCCACATCCACTTACATAAATTAGTATGTATTACTGCTAGATTTTCTTTCTTTTTTTTTTTATGGTAGAACACTGCACACACATGACACACTAGCATATACTTGTTCGGGTACCAAATGCCTTCTGCTTCCCCTGACTGGAACATCAGCAGCACCCAGCCTGCATCCTGAAGGAGAGCTCGGTGCAGGTCTGAGTGCCCACTGGATTAATGTCTTCATCTAATGAAGCACAACCGCTTTCACATCCTGTTTGCAGACACATCATGGTGATGCAGAGACCTTGCTAAAGGTAGAATTATATATCAACACTCTTTAAAGAAACTCAGATAAAAATATAAGTCTTATTGGGCTGCTTTTTCCTTGTGATTCTTCAACTAACTGATACAACTAAATATGACAATTTCACTAAAAATATTAAATCTTTATAGAAATCTTCACACATTTCTGTCTATTCAGCTTCGTAAATGAAAGAAAGATTTTGATTAATTGTAAGAAGTTACATGAGACAGCTTCTGGTCTCTCTCACACAGGAAGGATTACAAACAAGTTGTCTGAGCTTGCACTGTAACCTCCCACCTTTGAGCACCACCCCAGGGACCTCTTCATCGATATAACCACTGCCCTCCTCTGAGCACAAAGGAAGATCAGGGCTAGCATGCCACAGGCAGCCTTCTCCTATGATCATTGAACTCAAAATGTTTTAGTTGGACATGAAAGAGGGAAGATGGATAAAAACCAGCCTGACCTCCTCAGCATCCATGGGGAGACTAAGAAGCTGCATGCCATCAGTGCAAGGCAGGACAACAATATGGATGCTGTAATGAAACTGCACAGTTGGTGCCACAGTCTCAGCTTGATTTTTGATGCAAAAAAACCCCACTGTCTGGAAAAGAGAAAGTAGAGATGACCCAAGTTGGTGAAGTCATATTTCCCTTCACATTTTGCCAGGGCAAAGAGGACAATTTGTTTTCACTCCTAATGCAATCCTATGAATCAAGAGGATAACAGGTTGTTTAGGATTCAGAGTCATTTTCAACAAGGCAAAAGGATTCAAATTTATCTTCACTGTAATTAAGCACAATTTGGCTTTTTAGGAATTCTGAAAAAGTACCAATGACCTGGTGAAGTCCACTGTTCATGGTAGGAAATGCATCCTTGTCAAAGCCGGGACTTATTCATGGGTGCACCAATTTCAGTTTATGGGAGAGAATCATTGTGCACTGGCTCTGTGCTAAGGTGAAAGAGCACCACCTCAAAAATTCAACTTTGACACAACTCACAGAACTTCTGAAAACATTTTCTAACTACACAATGGAAAATAAATTTAAGCCTATGAAAAAGTTTAGAACACGGAGTATTGCCAATATGCCAAACAATTTCTGTAGTGGGTTGCAGCTTTTGGGAAGGTATCTGCATACCTGCTTCCTTCCACCAGGGTAAGTAAAGCTTAGATTTTCACAGAGCATCCCTCTCTTTTTCCTTTCCAAACAAAGCGCTTCTATTCAAAACACTGATTAACACTCTCCTTTTAAACAATAAAAAAACCACTCTACCTGGAAGCAATCCAGTGTTTCATCTTGTAGATCTATCATCCATCTCACTCTTTGAGCTCCTTAGCTCTAAGGCATTTCAGAAGTACTTAGATAAAAGCCTACCCTAACATAATGATGCTGCCACAATAAATGGTAGGCAGGCAGCATCAGCACCTGGGCACCAACACTGCAGCAAACCCGTGCTCCATTGTAACAAGGAGCCCGGGTTGCAGAAGATGATTTCACCAATTGATGTTTTGAATGCTTAAAAATCCTATGGTGATGCTTCCAAGAGTAGAAATACTTTATTAATATGCTATTACAAGCATTTTTATATTCTGTTTCTCTCCATGCAGCATTACATTCACTTATCAATTGCAGCACTCCAGGGGCATGGCCTAGTGCTATCTCAGTGGGAATTAGTGTTGATTGTCCCACTGTACAGCGCCTATGTTAGCTTTTCCTTAAAAGATTCTCACTTAGACCCTGCTGTTTTATCGTTCAACTTTGGTTCTGCTGTTTTTGATTCAGATATAGCACACAGAAGGGTTTGGGTTTACCCCAGGATACGTGTTAACAGAACTGCATTTAAAACCAACACTCACTTCTATTGAAATCATTCATGCTCTAAGTTTAGTCTGCTTGAGTGAAAAAGAACATAACACTTCTATAGTGGTGAAATACAGGATCTTTTTCTATGCAGAAAAAAAATTTTGTTCCACAATAAAAAAAAAATCTATTTAAATGCTCATTCAATTTTTTTCTCTTTGTGAATGTATATGCCTTTTCTGAGGTTGAATATACACAGGGTACATTTTGTAAAACTTAAGCTTTGCCCAAACCATCCACACACAGATTAATGGTAGTGAACAGCCTCACTTGGAGGAGTGGGGGATTTGCTATGTTCAACAGGCACCAGACACCGATATCTCATTTCAAGCATGGCCTTCACTACAGAGAATTAGGAGCTGTGAAAAAAATCAGTGGGCTATTATCACATTTCATCCTTTGTTCTTCACAGCATTTTACCCAATCCTTTTGAGATCTAAGACATTTTGATCCACAGCCTTCTGCAAGTCAGCTGGACATTTACCAAGGTCTGCATGAGAAAGGTGCTGTGGCTCTGCCTCTGCAGATCCACCCAGGTACATCTGGGCTATGAAGCTGAGCTACAGCTGGCCCTAGGAACCCCATACTGTATTGCTCTGTGCTTCTAGTGCTAATTCTCTGCCAAGAAAATGCCATTTGAGGGAAATTTAAATGCCTTCTGCTATTTCTGGCACGGGAAAGGACTGCAAGGCATTGTTGCACCCATCTGCGTTTTCAGCACGGAACAGTATGTTTATTCCATGTCAAGCATCAGATTTCCCCATATGAAAGGCAGAAAATACCTGTGCAGCTACAGAGACCCTTTTAGATTGGGGAAAGTAAAACAAAATCACAATAAGAACTCTGAGAGGAATCATGCTGGGTCACATCTCTTACCAATTGTCTACAATGAGCTGATCACAGTGGCTGCTAGTCTGCTGACAGCAGGAGAGTTACCATAGCAAATTCTATAAAAATAAAGAAACAAAACTACTATTACAGTAACACTGATAAATCCATTAGCCTCTTACCAATACATTATGCCTATGGAACACTGAGGTACTTGATGAAGGTACTGTCACTACTAGAAAGATTTTGCATCTGAAATAAAGCATGAATTAATTCATGAGATGCAACGCACATGGGCATTGCTTTTGCTAACTCATAAAACTTCATCAAATCTATAACTGCGTTTCAGCTCCTTCTAGCTTCTGGGTGACTGCTTCTCATATGTTTCAACATATTTTTCAAAACATTATTTTCCAAAATCCTGAACTTTCACACAAAACATCAATATAGGGGCACTTACATTAAATTAGGCTTTCTAGTCTCCAGTCAGTAGATCTACTCTACAGATTAAAAATTATGCTTGTGATACATGTTTTAGCTTCCTGCCTAGGAAACTAGAAAGAAGTCCTTGGACACTTTAAGTACCCAATATCCTACTACTTGAATCTGAAGGAGCTGCTGTTTAACATTTGTACACATCTAGAGATCATATATGTGCAATACATGTTTCGTGCATATGTGTGCATGCATATACACACAGAACATACATATGCAGTAAATGTCAGCTCAATGCACAACCTACTTATATACAGAAATATATTTTACTGCTCTTTTCCATTTCTAAGCCACATTCATGAAACTCCAGAGCCTAAAAAGAACTAGTCTGGACCTCATGCAGAGATAGCTGAGCCAAAATCCATTCAACCACTTCACCCCTCTGTCACTTCTCCTTTCATTGACATTCATTGATACATAAACAGGGAGGATGTATCCAAGCAATGTGGCACATTACTAATTGCACCATCTTCATTAATACTGCTTTATGTGCCTCTGTGCTGTAGAGAACTGAGAATACAAAAAGATGACAAGAGCTTATCAAAATGTGCATATAAATATTTGGTCTAATTTTTAACAGGAACATACTAGCAGTCTTTGCTTCAGCAGCCCAAACTGGAGAAAGGGTCGTTTATCAGCTGCTAACCAGGAACAAAAGGCAAATAGCCTTAATTTCCCAAACATTCAGAGCTATTTGCATCTTTCCTGTGTCCCTTAGATAATTAGGCATCACTTCAGAATAAGAAATACTCACTGTGCTACAGAGATATCTGTCTGTAAACAGAGCACTTCCATTTGTAAAAAAGTTTTAAGGAAAAGACAGATAAGGAGAGGTCTTTATCAGAGTCACACAGAACTTTAGGAAAATCACTGCGTAAAGGACCACTCAGAAGGAAGATTTCTAGACAGGAAATACCAATATAAATAAGAAGGCATCTTTTTGCCCAAGTGTAAGAGGAAGAATGCATCTTACATTTGGTTTACTTGTAACTGTTTAAAAAATCTAAATAAACATCCAACCTCAGAGTGACAACAGTGTGTGCCCACAATCAATGTGGATTTAAATGAAAACAACAATTGTGGATTGTTTTCACAAGGGCAAGAGATCAGGATAAAATAAAGAGGCATTGCAGCAACTGTGAGTGGTGCAGAGTCTGCAAAGGATCACTCATTTCAGAAAATGCAAAGTAGGAAGTTCCTTACCCATGTACTGATTAACGCTTTTCACCTCTGAGCAAAGCTTTATGTTTTTAGCAACAAATAACTGCAAACAGGACAAATACATGGAGAACATGCTGAATCTCTTTTGTTCTTTCCACCTTTCGCTGCTTCTCTTGGAGACTAAGAATTTGGCACTTGAGCGCTGGCAGAACATATACTATTACAGGTAACATGCATAACTGTGACCAGCCACAATGAACCAAATGAATACATATCCAACTAGTTACAGTATGCTTCATCCAAGCTGAACTCTACAACTGTCTCAAAACAGATTCAGCTGATCCCAGAAGACAGACAAAAAGCTTTCCCAGAGTCAGAAATGGATTTTTTTTTTTTTTGCCCGTACTTCAAGCCTTTCTTTCACTTTGCGAGAAGCCTCACTGAGCACTTCTTACACCAAACTGAGATCCCAGATGGTATCCTACTATAATTTGGGTAATATTTTTGTCAGAACTACAGTCAGTAATAACTAGAAATTAATAACTCCAGAGACATATTGTCTTGAGAAACCTATCAAGCTATCTTTTCATCTTGTAATTAAAGTTCAAACACTTTCTGTCATGTAAAAATCTATGCATTCTAAGAAATATTTTAGTCATTAGTGTATAATTTCATTCATTTACAGACAGCAGTATACTAATTAAAGTCAGCATGGAATTTGGAGATGACCTAGTAGATTTTTTTGCTGCTTGTTCACTTACTTATCTCTGATGGTTATCTTTTATGCTGCTAAAATGCAAATACAGATTCATGCAATTAAAATAAAGTTTCCTAAAACCTGTTTATTTTCACTGAGTTTTCCTGGGATGAAGTTAACTTCCTCCATAGCAAACTGTATCATCTGCTCTCTGCATTTGAAGGTGAAACTGTGTTTGTGACACACCAACATTTTGGCTATTGCTGAACAGTTCCTGCCAAGGCAAAAACCAAGAACCAAGGCTTTCTCTCCAACCTCACATACACACAGAGGCCTGCAGGTTAGGGGTGGGCAAAAGGCTAGAAGGGAACATATCCGGGACAGCTGCCTCCACTGACTAAACAGACATTCCCTGCCATACAATGCCATGCTTAGCAATAAAATCTCAGGGAAATTGATAGGATGTGGGGATGTTCATGATGGCATTTGTCTTGCCAAGAAATTACTACACATATTGGACAGGAGAGGGAGAGAGAGTTAGGGCAGGAGTTTTGCTGCTGGCTGGGGTCAGCTCACCACATCACTCCTTCTGAACATTTTCTGTAGCTATTATCTCTCTTACCTCCTATGCATTTCATTCACTGCATTCAAATCACCACTTAAGTGATCTAGCAAGAGCATATACTTTCCTCAGTGAGAATAGGCCACCTCTTCTTTCAAGTTGACCTTGGTAACAAAGCAAAGGCATCAAAATCTCAAAACTATAATCTGGAATAAGGAATAAATTTAACTTGATATATAGAGTCATAGAATATTCTGTGTTGGAAGGGTGATCCACAAAGATCATCACAGTCCAATTACTGACCCTGCACAGGACAGCCCCAAAAATCACACTATGTACCTGACAGTATTGTCCAAACCCTTCTTGAGCTCTGTCAGGCTTGGTGATGTGAACACTTCCCTGAGGAGCCTGTTTCAGCATCTGATCATCCTCTGTGTAAAAAAAATAATTTTTTTTCTAATATCCAACCTAAACTTCCCCTGACACAGTGCCGCTGCCCGTTACTGACGGGTCTTCTCAAGCTGCCCGGCAGCTTGAGTGCCGCTCTTTTGTGTTCTGCTCTCTGCTCTCGACCCCTGTAGCCCCAGGGCATCCAGGTTCTGGTCTCCTAGCAACGGCTCAAACAAGGGTGCCTCATCCAAGGCAGCTTATCAGTAACAAGTTGTTAACAATGGGCAGCTCCGACGGCAAAGAAGCAGGAAGGGCCTTCTGTCGTTATTATTCCAGATTTATTAAATCTGAAGGGAAGCTACAAAAAGCCGAGATCTGAGGGTGTGCAGGGGTATAAAGGGGCGAGAAAAAGCGGCAGTCTAAGGGGAGAAACAGGGGAATAAACCAANCTTGCCTTACCCTCCCCCGACAGAGGGCATAAGAGATCTGGGCGAGAGATGGGCTGCACCAGTCTTGCCAGGTTCTCCCCAACACCGATTGTTCTATGCGTGACCCTTTTCCCTCCGTGAGGGAGAATAAAGGAACGCTGATATAAACGCAACTGGTCCGTCTGTCTCTACCAGCGAACAGCTGCCGCCGTCCAGCCCAGGAACAGAGCTCCCGGGATAAGGAGCTACTGAGGGCTGGATTTGGTGGCCCAAAGGAGCCCATAGACGAAACAGCAAAGATACAATAACCAATCAACAGAACACGATAACAGAACTTTCGAGCAACTGATGAATATTAAAATAACTGTGAAGGGGACAGGGGAGGAGATGGAACTTGACTGACACTTGTGAGCAGCGGGAAACTATCAATGCCTGTCTTCCCCATCCCCCTCAGATTCACTGCTCCGAGGGGAATAGTTTGACCATCTTGCTTCTTCATTAACACACCTGCAGAAGGCAGGTGTGGCAGATTGTCCATTGTTTCCTGTGACCACAGCCACTGACTGGGTCACTGCTACAACACAGCTTCATGCCATTCCCTTAGATCATATCTCTGGTCACCACAGAGAAGAGGTCAGTCCTGCCCCTCTTCTTCCCCCAGTGAGGCAGCTGTAGACCACTTTTATCTATTTAAATATAGACAAAATGTTTTCCAAATATTGAGCTATGAGGGCTTTTATATTTGAACAGATATTACAGAAGAAAAAATAATGTTTCTATTGGGGGTACCAATATCACCCTGCAATTTTGGTGCAAATTGATCAAATTTTCCTGCTGATCACCAATTGATCAATATTTACTAGAAGAGTATAAAGAACTACTGAACAATTTCAGTTGTATTAAACAACTTCAAGGACTACTGAATAATGTTCTTCTACATTGACAAGGTTTTCAAAGTACAACTGTTTAATATTCCAGAAATACTCCTGCAGTGATAATTCTGTTTAAACATTTACATAAGTGAGGCCCCTGCTCCATCAGAACACACTACATTTGGAAACAAAGCTTCTCACATGATGATAGTCTGCTTCTGCTCTACATCCCTCTGGCACAGGAACGACACCTTTCTTTATTGATATGGCATCCACGTAACTAGGCAAGATCTTGAACGCCAGTGCCCAGTCTTGCCATTTTGACAGGCAGACTGTAAAGAGGGAGTAATCAATTTCCATTTGTACACAAGCAAACAGAATGAAGAGAGCAGAATGTTCATAACTAAGTAGAATGTGCCAAATATTGAGGTATCAGTTGAAGGCAAATCTTCAAATGCTTTGAAATCCCAAGCCTTCCCCCTTAACAGCTGCAAGTAAGCCATTTTCTCTCAGTTCCACACCAAACCTAACACCAGTGTAAAATCAATACCTGTGTTTCAATAGCCATAGCTACAAACACTCACAGAAAGAAGTGGTAATATTATAAAGTACTTGTACAAAGCAAATAAGTCGGTGTAAAACTATTCAAACACCAAACATGCAACTATTATTGAGGAAAACTGACAACATAAGAAATGTTTCTTTGAAGTTGTTGTGAAGGACTGGAAAAGGTGTTGTGTAAAACAAATAGTTTGATCAGTCTTTGCCATTGTGGCTCAGTTTTTCTTCTCTATACTTCGGGTCTCAAAGCCTAAACAAAGAATAACATAACCGATTTGATAGGTTCCCATCAGAGAAAGGCAGTACAAGAGCTACAGAAATCCTTGTGAATAGCACGGCACGTTATTGTTCTCTATCTGTATGTAGCGCGCCATGCAAAATCCAATGCATGTGAACAATAGAGTGGATTCAATTTCCATTCAAAAAAAAGCAATTAATTATGCTGACTGAAAACTGTATGGGATGGAGGGGAGCAAGAATCAATGAAAAGCAGGGTTATTTGATTATATGCACAGATTTAACTGCTGACATAAACATGTACTCTTCAAATTCAGGTGTAGAAAAGGCTTCCATGAATCCTTTGAATCCTTTCTTTTAGTGATTAATAACAATAAAAGCGACACCGTCTGGCTACGTATAGATTATAAAGGAGCAGCTACAAACACGAACATTTCAAGAACAAAGAGAAGGTTTTCAGTGTTTCTTTACTAGCAAAGAACACAGGAAAATAAAATTACAAAAATCTTCACATAACCAAAGTGTATTGCATTGACGGCAATGGCTTCCACCTTTACCATACTTACAACACTTCCCAGAAGCAAGGAGGCAGTAGGGGACTAATGCCTTAAATATGGAACAGAGACAAGTAGCAGGCACTTGTCTTCTGCATCCATTTATTGCTGCAGTAATGGAATAGACGACACCATGGAAACCATTAAGTTGCAACGTCTCCTCCAGGAAAAAATGCATAACAGCATAGGAAAAGTCATTCACAGTGTATCATTTACATCACAGTTATTCTTAGATCCCCCAAATACCACTAGTTTAGACATATACAGAAGTGCATAACCGGACTCTGATTCACCTGGTGAATGGTGGAAAGAGGGTAGTAACACCTATATGGCCTTTTCCCAGAAAGATTCTTCATCCTTTAAAAAAAATCCTAAAAATAATCCATTCTCTTCCAGCATATCTACACCTGCCTAGACAGAGAAAAGAGTTTCAAACAAAATGTCTGCAGTCTAAATAGCATCTCTCATCTTCCCTCCTAGTCTTACAATCTGCAGCAGAGATGAAAACAACAAACCAGGAGAGTGTAGACAAAAATCCCAAATTGTGCATTTATCAAATATCACCCCTACTCTTCCCATGTCTTTCATATGGAGAATAATTAAAAACCCAGGTCAATAAAACTATAAGCATTTGCTTGGAAGTATGAGGTGGAGGGAGTAAATATGGCTTCACTTTTTCCTAATGTCTGCCTCCCAACGAGCAGCCATTATTTTGCAAGCAGAGACAAACAAAGATATTGAAAAGGTTCCTTTTGAGGCTGGTCCCTTTTGGAAGAACAAAACCATCACTGGACCAGAAAACTCCGTGTCTCACTCACACTTCCTAATGTTTTGTATCTAATAGTGAAAAAGCTCCCCTCCCATTAAAATTTGAAACAAATCATATTAAGCAAACCAGCCATGGAAGTATTTTCAGATTGGCTTCAGCTCAACAGAAACACATCAAAAGTAAGGACGCCATGCAGAATAGCGATATATTGAGAAATGTCCAATAATAAATAATACCACAATACTTTAATTTTGGGGTGCTTCTAGACAAGCAACTGACGAGGGCTGACAAATACCTTGTTCAAACCAACAGGATTTCTAGGCTAAGCTAGATCTGGCCTAAACCCTGACTACACCCCTGCTTCTTAGGGTCCTTCAGTCTAATCTTTCACACACTATCTTTGCTGGCTCAGATTTGCTAGCAGTTTGCTGCTTTGTTCTGCTTTTAAAAGCCTCTGAGGCTGGAACAAGCACTAATTAGAACTTTTCCAGTGAAACAGGGTAAAATTTTCACCTGGAAGATATCCAAGATACAGTGGGATTAGTTTCTAGCTAAAGCAACTGAAATTAAAATCTTGGCCTTTCAAAATTGAGAATGGGCAACTTCTGTGCAATTTTGTTGTGCAGTATCATCAAAACACTCCAGGCTTGTTCTAATGTGGGAAAAAAAGGACAAAACCTGTAATCCTAAAAAAACTGATAAGAACCAGAACTGTTCTCTCTGTTCATTTTTTGTAAAATACTTAAGATACTCAATACCCCATAGCGTATGAAATTAAACTGCCGTGTTATTATAATCGGGGGG
>VZTJ01001071.1:992795-1070703 GCA_013397795.1 Orthonyx spaldingii
AAAAATATCCGTAACACTCCCAATGCCTTGGCCCTGCAGGAGTGCAACAAACTTGTCAGTTGGGATCCTTAGGTGCTCCCAAGCAGCGTCCCAGGCTGTACATTACAACTACAGCTCCCCCATGGTCTCTGTCAAACTTGGCAAATAGAACAGACAAGGAAAAAGGATTTTCCTCCTGATCTCCGCATCTGGTACAACAGGTTAACAATACACCAAATCATCCCCTCAAACAAACTCATCTCCATTAATAGCCAAGTTTGAAGCTTCACAAAAAGATTAACACTGTCATCCTTACCATCACTATGGCTGAAGGGAGACACCCTCGCTCTGGCTGGATACAGGTGATAGAACTCTTGCACTTTTATTCCATTACTGATTTGTGATATGATGAACACAGTCTATCAGAGCTGAGGTGAGGATTTCACTGCTTTTCACCTCCCATTTCCCCTTAAGCCCTCACCTTCTCAGAACACTGTAACTGCTGACAAAACTCTTTTCTGCAGTTTCTACTACACATACATAGTTCATTAAATACTTGTATATTCTCAGACCTTTATTCTCCTGTTTGTACTTATTGATTTCAATTCTTCTCTGCTATTATTGTCTTCTCACAACTGAGTTATTAGTATTTTAAACTCATCTGTGTGAAAGAGCCATGGACAAAGCAAACTACATTGCCTTAAACCATTCTGTGATTCTGTAAAGGTTTGATAGTTTTATGTAGTCACAAATTTTCTGCAAAATAAAATATGAAAAGCGTCCACTATAAGTAATGCTGGGAAAATTCATCTCATTCCACTGAAAATAACATATTCAAAAGTTAAAAATAAAGTCTTTCAAGAAAAATAATCTATTTGGGGGTACAACTTTCCCCTCTCTTTTGTATTCATGAAGTTTAAACTTTCTCTGCATGTTTAAATCTCTTCCCACTTGTCTTTTCTTTTTCAGCCAGAAAACCAAGAGCACTGAGGTCCCAGTGATGAGGAATGACTCACCAGCAAGTGCTGAGTCACAATCACACCAAATACACTCTTACATCTTGATGGAGCATCAAATTCAATAGCTTTGCTTAGTCACTTGAGCTTGCCCTAATTCCTATGATTCACTCAATTTCAAAACTTTGATTTCTGATTTCTTATTTTTGCTCGCAATATATATTCAGTTGTATAACTCTTATACAACTCTTAAAGCAGAATTGTTGAAAGCCATCACTAACCCTCAGTCAGATCCCAGACTTCAGACACAAGGTGTGTCACATATCAAATCCAAGCAGCCAAAATTCCACAGTGCACAATGGATTAATTTGGAAGTGCTGATCTCCCACTCTTTGCACACCTACAGAGAATTCCAGCTGACATCAGAAGATACATGCATTAGGATTTCATCCTGCCCTGACTCATGCCAGTAACAACCTATCATCAGCTAAAAGTGTGACCTTTCTCTGGGATGGCTCCTCAGTCTGACAAGGTAAGACACAAGAAGCAAGTGCTCAGCAGTTTGTGCACAGGGTGAGGTTTTTGACCATGATTTAAAAAGCCAGGGTTGGAGTGACAGATTTCCAATTCCTTAGTCATTTCGGTTTGTTATGTTTTGTCCTATCTAGAGGTAGATAAAGCACAATTACTTTACTCAACTCTTTATCTGTTCACCCAGCTATTTACATACGGAAGAAGCTAAATTTGGCCTGAATTCAACTAAGGTAATAAATGTATTTCTCTCCACAGAAATTGACAGCAATGTTTTATCTAAATACTCCTAACATTGCAGCCATAATCCAGTGAACTTCTCTAAAAGGTTGCAGGCAGGCTAACATGGGGAGATGAAGGAAACTCATCCCAGAGAGGGGGAAATGCCAATGCAGTGAATAGGTTTCTGATGACGACCACATTGCAGTACCTGCAGGAAGCAATTATGACCACACTGTTATTTATTCTTCTGTCTTCAGGCACAGTTTTTGTGTTTCCTCACTTTTCATTTCTGCAGCAGCTGCACTTACAATTGTTGTGCTGGATTAGTGGTTAATAAGCCTGTTATGCTGAAGGCACTCAGCCAGCTATGTACATTTGGAAAAGTTTCTCATATAAAAAGATACTGTGAGGAAGGCAGGGGTCATCTCTGGGGATTTCTGGGGAATAAAACAAACCACACAAAATCATATACAGTTTTCAGAAATCCTACAATAAAGGTTGTATGTCTTTATCCTTGCTGAAGGAACTACAGCTTTGAGGCTTCTTTGGCCAGCTATTCTGACTTTAATAAAATTCAATAATAGTATGAAAAAAAAATCTAAGTAAAAAAATAAATATTTAACCTTTTGCCATAACAAATGAAGTGTAGGTCATATGTTCTCCACACGCTGCAAGTTTCCAAGTCCTCCTCCAGGCATTTACTATGATACTACATTTTTTAAAGAAGCTCACCTTAGTTACAAGCTATTTTCTATACAATGTCATCCTTCTTCATTATATATTCTAGTGTAAGTAAATTAAAGGCATATCTCGATCAGTCTAAAGAACTCTGTCAGAAGTGTCTTTACTACAGGTACCCGAGATTCACAAAACTATCCTGACACTATTGCTCTAGACATCTAAGACCTACCCCTGAAACAGGAAGCAGAGACAGCCCCAACAAAAATTAATTCTACTTGTCTCTTCCCACCTCCACCTAGGCTAAATTACCGGATGTCTGTATCAATGTGAGCATGAAGCAGAATGTTGCAAGAGAAGAAATAAGAGATCCACCCCAAATCAAATCATAGCTTTCTGTCTGAACACTCAACTGGTTCTGGTGACTGGTCTGATGTAGGTAAGGAATAAGCTTGAATCCAGGCCTCACACTATGGTGGAAAGGATGCTGTGGTGGGTATAGTAAAAGCAACCTTGGCACCTGCATGTCCTTTTAAAATTGCTCTTTACTCAAAAGCTGAAAAAGTTTAGATGAAACATAACTATGTTGAAGCTTCAGACAGAAAGAAGTCAATTTTTGACATCCTGATTTTGTTTCTGCTGAGCACAATACTTCACCAGGAAAACACCAAGCAACTTTATCCAAAACTACCACCTCCTTTCTACAGAAATACAAAACACCACCCTGCTCAAAACATACATACTTGTACTTCTAGTTATCGGTGCCAGCAGCTGTGAAGCAGCCAATATCTTCCTTCTTTTCACAGCATTGACATGATAAATGTTGGAGAGCTGCTACTGATAACAAAACTGACCAGCAGGACCACAGCTGGAGAGAAAAAGAGGCAGAAGATCAGGACGAAAGTAGTAAATACTATACATATGGCATGCTTTTATATGCCTTATTTATTCAAACTGTAAAAAGACACCTTCTAAAATGCTCAGATCCTGTTTTTAACAGGGTTGTCTGCTCATGCAGCTCAGTGACCTTGGTACACATTAAAAGCCAATACAGTTACTGAAGACTGATTTCAATAACTCCCTGGAAAGGGTCCAAAGCAGCTTCTGCAGTCTCTGCATCAAAGACAACAAAGAAAAAGGAAGGCAGAATGTAGCTGCTCTTAAATCTGGTGTCAGACTTGTGCAGTTTTCTGCAACAACTTCATTATAACATATTTTCTACAGGGAGGTGTCCTGGTTCTAGTCAGAACAGGGTTAATTTTTTCCAGTATCCAGGACGGGGCATGACCAGGACACGGAGGTTATTCTGTACCACCTCACTCACTGCCAGGCCACAGGAAAGAGACTGTCTTCCAGAGAGACGGGGTTCCTTCCAGTCAAGAAAACGTGGCACGGGAAACTGCCCAGTATTGTCTATTACTGGTTGTGTTTTCCATGTGATTTGTTTCTTTTCTTGCACCCTCTGTCATCAGTATTGATGCTGTTACTGTTTGTTTTCTTGCCTCATTGCTGTTTCTAGTAAATTGTTCTTATCTCAACCAATGATCTTCGCCTTTGGGCCTCCAATTCTCCTCACCATCCCGAAGTGGGGAAGGGGAGGGGGAAAGTGGAGGGTACGAGCAGCAGTGTGGTTTTGGTGGGAGCACTAAATTGGGGAATACCATTTCTAAGCCATGACAGGAGTGTCAAGCAACTACACCCCACCTACTACTTACCATGGCTACGCACTTGGGTTTAGCCATGAACTACCACGTTTGTATTCTTGCATCAAACAGCGCAACATTTGCTTAAGGACATTTTTTTCTAATCAATGGAAGAGTTTTGCTTCAGAATTGTAGGGTTTTGTCCATTATTTCCAAGGGAAGGTGCTGCAATGCTGATGTTTTGCTTTTTAAAACGCTCCATTACTAAGTATTTGCTAGTTTAAATATAGTTATCCATTCAGCTACCAAAATATTTTATTCTACCACTGGACCCATCAAAGCAAAGAAAAAAAAGACAACCCACACCAACCAACACTGGTAATCTATGCAGTAGCCAAGTGTACCAGGATATTAGTTTATACATAGATAAGAGGATCTTCTTATTCAGAATGCAAATCTCTTCAATCCTTAAGTGCTCCATCAGGAGTCTTGGACTGCACCTCTCTGCACACAATTTAAGCTGCTTTCTGCAGGATGCCAAATATATTCACAGAGACAGAGCATTACTAAAACAAATACCAAGGCACAAACAAAACCAGACTTTAATCAATGGTTGAAGAGAGGCAGTTCAGTCTCTTCAGTGATAGAAATGCTCTTGATGTCTTTTCACATCTCATTGGAAGCTATTTAAACAATGGCATGTTCATATCTTTGTTCACACAGATCTTTCTGTGAAATATTTACCCATGACCAAGTGGACTATATTGCTTATTTATGATTGGTCAAGTAATGCTTTTGGTGTTCATTGGATGTGCAATGTTTGCAATGAGCTTGAGGTAAAGAAGCTTGTCAAAACTCTAGAGAATAAAATCTGGAAAGATCAAGGTTCACCAGTCTGTTAGCAGGGGGGAAAGAAAATTAAAAAAAAAAAAAAAAAAATCACAGCTTTTTAAGATTTCAGTCCTGGCTTCAGAGAAAACTCCTTCAGAAGGATGGCTAAGTGCACCTTCAGGTCCCTTAAGCGACCAGCAAGACTTTAGAACAGGTCTGAGAGATGTGACAAATCAAGAATTCATTATGATGCTGCTGTCAGACCCCTTATCAGATATGTCTATCCGAGGAGAAAAGCCACCTTACATGGTTACAGATAAGGTCTAAAATCTATAGTTCATTCCCTTAAAAACTTGCAGAGTTACAACACTAAGTATTCATCATTATTCCTCGGGGCTTTTTGTGATGCATTTACTTAAAAAAGCAAACAAAATAAACACACGCCAGCCAAAACAAACACCAAAAATAAAACCCAGAAAAACCCAAATCAAAGAAAATAGCTTAAGGGGCAACTTGTATTCTGAATCAAAGCACAAGTCTGAATGCCGTGAAAAGGAATCAATTTCTTTCTATATGGCCTCTTAATGAGTTGCCAAGTTTTGGTTTTTTTGCCGTCAAACATTTCCTTTTCAGGCTTTCATGGGGCAGGGGGAAAAAGACACTTTTCAAGCAGAGATAGAATGATGTCTAACCATGTCAGCTGATTGGCAGAATTCTGACAGATGTCACATACATATTAACAGGTAGGAGATCAGAATTAGGGGGGAAACAGAAGTCAGGATATTCTTGCTGAAGTAATTACCAAGTACATTGCAGCCAAAACTAACATTTTTTTACCTGCCAATTTATCACCTCCCTCAAGTTTCCAGTCAAGAGAGACTCTGCTGCACACTTTGCAAATTTGCAGTCTGGTTTATTTTACTTAAATAGGAAGCAAATGCACACTTAAAGGGATATCACATAAAAATAGACAAGATGTCTCTACTCTCTTATTCTTGAAGTTGTATCTTGACTGTGTCCTTACTCTTCTATGCCTCATATCAACAGGTCAAGAGAAATCTGTGAGTAAGCATTGCTGCAAAACTGAGGTCTTCTCAAAATAGTCATTGTAACTGCATTGCTGGTTAGACAAGTATTTTATCAATTTCAAGTTCATAGCTTCTATTCTTCCCCACCTTTTCCAAATAATAATGAATACTAGCTAATTATAAATTGTTACGTCTTGCACAACAGAAGATAAAAACATCTTAAATAAACGCTTGTAAAATATGCTTAATGACATGCTGTAAGCACAAAGTAGCCAAGGCCAGTGCTTTCTTCATGATTTTATTTTGCAAGTATAAGATCACATATATCTTCCATCACACTTGCTCAGGCATGCTCATCTTTCCCAACCTAAGTATCTTTGAGATCAGCATTTACTACAAACATTACTACGACTTCCAACATGGACTCCATTGTTTCACCTTCCAATAATATTCAAACATCCTGCCATCCTTCTTTAGGATAAAATAAGGTAATATTGCTCTTATTTTCTGCAATAATGATAAAATCTTACTTCTTTGACTCTGTACTTGTTCCCTTTTATGCTCCAGATAACTCATTAAAACTTCACATGTTCTGTCCTCAGTATAAAACTAATAGTCCAACTTTTCTTATTTTTCTACCTTCACTGTAGGTTAAAATATTACACAGTAAACTCCTAAATACACTCTAGGCACCACCTAACTCATTTTTACAGCAGAGCCCATGAAGCCAAGTGCAATCACACTACAAATTCAGAATCCTCCCAATCCAGCAAATAAGAAAGGTGTTTTTCCACAAACAGTTCTAGACAAGAGGCAAAGAATCCCAAAATTTGCATCTTCATCATCATGAAATAACTTTTCTCATGCATCAATTAAAGGTCCTTAAACAGTATCTACAGGGCAATCCAGAATAATTTTTTTTTCAATAATTAAAATGGTCTGCTGAGAGGGAAAGAGATAATCCATGTGCTTTAGGACTAAAAAAACCTAAACAAATAGACAAAACAAAACAAAACAAAACAAAAAAAAAAAACAAAACCAACAACCAGCAAAAGTGAGTACCTTTTGTAATGGAAAAAGTCCCAGAGTGAAGCATTACTCAAGTACTTTTCCCAGTACTGAAGACTCAACAAAAAACAAACACAGCCACCAAAAAACAAAACAAAACAAAAAAAAACAACCACAGGGGAAAAAGAAAAATAGATAGGAACCCACTATTTTACATTCCTTCTAAAATTTTTATGTTATAGAGGTGTAACATAGGCTTCATATTTCTAGCCCAACTGGAAACAAGAAATACAATAAGAAATTTCGAGTTAAGTACCTCGCATGAAATGCCCAAGTCAATTTTGTACACATTAAAAAACAAGGTATTTATGTAAAGATTGAAAATGAACCTGATAAAAAATATTTATGGGCTAATTGCAGTTCTTCTGTCACCGTAGAAGGATCTACTGCTGTTTACATCACCACATGACTGCTCATAACAGAAAAGAGTAGCAACTCTTCAAGCCACCACCTAAAGCTGTGGTGGATACAATTTATAAGTAAGCAGGACAAAATCTGATGTATAGCCAAATGCAGTAACCTGAAAGAAGAGCACTAATGATGACAATCCTGATGACAAGGAGACATCACTAGCAGGAAGAAATGTGACATCATGTTACTTTCCAGCTGGGCTCTTCAGACAGTGATGCTCCTGGATTTTCTCTTGTGTACAAGGTGCCATTGACATCTCTGCTCTAATTACTCAACCTAAGCAAAAAAGCTGATTGCTGAAAAAATATTTCAGCTTTTCTGTTATTGCAGCTTGTTATTATGCTTCAATATCAGTGCGTTATTTGTGTTATTCCTGTTTCTTGTTCAGCCCCCAGATGTAACAGTTATTTTGAAAAATCTGTTCTGTAACTATAACAAATGGCCCAGTTACAAAAACTCCTACCTTACTATAGTCAGATGGGGGCAAAACACAGCATCTTAGACAGATGTTGCTGTAAACACACCAGTACAGCATGTAAAACATTCATAACATCATTGAATCATTACAGTTGGAAAAGATCTTTGGGTTCATCAAGTCCAACTGTTAACCCAGCACTACCAAGTCCACCACTAAACTGTGTCCCCAAGTATCTTTATCTAGGTATTATTTAAACACTTCCAGGAATGGTGATTCCACCACTTCCAATGCTTGACCAATATCCAATCCAAAACTCCCTTGGAACAACTACATATTTGAAACCTCTTTATCTGAAGATATACATTACCCTCACATAACTTTCACCTCCAACTTTCACACTGGATTTTTACTTTTCTTCAGCACATCATCCACCAGTCAGCTATAGCAGGTAGCAAAAGTCTTTCCTCTTGCATGGACAAGGCAAGGTAGCAGCAGTCAGTAAGTTTTGGGCAAAAGAAACTGATTTCAAAAGCAAGCTTTCATTTTTCTCAAAGGCAAAACCTATGAACTACACTTTGTAAACAAAAATCTGACAGCATTTTCTCATGCCCACCACAGAAACAAAGTGCTGGTAAAGTTTCCAGAGACCATCTAGTCTGTCCTAAAGATGGATTATTTATATCTAGAGCAGTATGTATCAAATGGCTAGTTCAACCCACTTATAGAAAGTGATCATTTCACATATTTCAGAATTTAATTATAGAGTATGAATGATATGGAGGAAGACAGGAAAGCCCTAACAGAAATGGGAGTTTCAGAGTTAGACTATGACCTGATAGTCTAACTCTGAGACAGGATTAATGCTTGTATTTCTGGAGGCTGAAGAGAAGAGCTGATAGAGGTGACAGGTATTTTCCATTCCAAAACAGCACCATTTTTTTTTCTCCTCCAGTGTTGTTCCTTTATTCTCTAACTTACTCTTTGAAAAAACAGAACTTGCCTTTCTGAGGTGACTAAGAAATGCAGTCTGATACTTCTAGCACTCCAACCCCCTCTTAAGTTTGATCTGGAGTGGGAGGAGCAGCTTGGGATGGTGATAAGGATGACAAGCAGGAGTAGCAAATCAGGTATAGAAAACTAAATGTTCTGCTAAAATACGAAGTCTATGCACAAAACGTTGTTCAAGGAAAAAGAGAAAATCTACTTACTCTAGCTGGACTCCAAATTCTTGTTTTTATTTTTCATTTACAGGAAACAAACATAGAAGGCAATATTATTTGAAAACACACAGATCTAAAAGCTACAACTTTCATTTCATAAAGCTGGTAGAGAAAGAGACAGACAGAAACAGATATTCCCTTCTCACAAGATTTTCCCTCATTTTCCCCATCCCAGTCAAAAAGTCTACAGCCAGTCAAGCCACCTGGATTTAGATCAGCTCCAGCACTGCTACATCCAACAATGCAAGAGGCTTGGATTGTCACAAGAGCTTAGAGATACACATTAAGACTGTAGCTTTCCTCAGTAGCATATAGGCATCATTGCAACAAAAGCAGAAAGTGGGATCGGCTTTGGAGAAGAGACAAACCAGTGGAAACATTCCTATATACATGGGGCTGCAGATGAACTTTTGTCAACTTGACCAAAGGGGCACTCTTACAGCTGCTAAAGAAAGTGGACCTCTCCTAATGTTGCGACACAGAAGAAGCAGCTGTTGAAAGTCAGTACAACACTGACCACAGAAGGTCACACACAGTGAAATACAGAGAGGGGAGCAAGGGATCCACACAGGCCGTCCTTTGCACAACAGAGACTTTTGTCTCTCGGCCACAAAAGAGGTCAGAAATCACTTTGGATCCTTTACTTATAACTATTGCCATAGAGGTCATTATGTTCTTACAGAGATTTTGCTGTCCATGTAACCCCAGACTAAAGGAAATTCTCAGCACTTGTTATACAAGGTCCAGACAGCATCTGAGCTCAGGAGAGAGCACAGCAAGTGAAAACAGGTTTTTCTGCTGTCACCTTCCCAAGACTATTCGTACCTCTCACCAGAATCAGCAGGGTTCGTCATCCATGGTAAGTACTATTTGTGAAAATCCACGCAAAGTTCTGGGTCCTGAGTAGCCTCTCCCCCAGCTCCTCCTTCAGGCTCTGCCACCATCCAGGGTCTCTCCTGAGGTGTGTAGCAAACATCGATGCAGAGTTACCCCATCCTCAGGAGGCTCTGAAGGGCTAGTTGGGTCCACAGAATGACAGTCCAACCTTCCCCCCAAAAAGGTGACATCAAGTACACTTCCCCAGTGAGACAAACCGAGATGGTTTTCCCTGGAGATGATGATTCTGAAGATGCCACCTCATGCTACAGTGCATGATTTTGCATAAGGTGTCATACAAGGGGTCCAGAGGCTTAGTTTGCTGATGAATGCACTTCTATAAATTAGGTCTCCTGTATACACACAGAATTAACTCTTCCCATTGCCAAGTAGCTCAGTCCAATAGCTCCTAAACAATAACCATGATTTACTTCACGGAGCTATCTTTTTCTGTCATGCCTCTCAGAAGTGCTGGGTTTTTTCAAACTTTACTTCTAAAATGCACAAACTGTTTTGTAAGCCAAAACCAATATATTTTCCTCTCCCCACCCCCAGTGAATTTAGCCACTATCAGATAAAGAGGACTCTCTGAAAAGAGTCCTATCTTCCAGCCTGAGCAATTAATCATCTTAGTAACAGCAGACTGGAAAAAGTCAAAGAACACACTGCATAAAAGAAAATCCTATAATTTACCTTTTCTCCCTTTGGAAAACAAAGAAAAAAGCTAAAAAAACCAAAACCAAGCCAAACCAATGAACTCTGAAACAATGCATCTTCAAAGGTTTTCCCAACTAGCAAAACAGCAAAATGTACTGAATGATTAATAAATGTGTTCTGTGACCAGAAGGATGAACTGCTAAAGGCAAGTCACATTTTGTGCACCAATTTCTTAAAAGCCATGTTAAGTAAGGACATATTTTGGACCCAATACACTTACATAAAGATACAACTATTGCTTGAATTGATACTAAATATTAAATTATCAAGAACTCCAATCAGCAACCAAAAACAACCCTGCTCTTCAATATTCCTGTTGCACCAGGCAAGCTCACTGAAGTAAGCTGTTTGCTAAAGGCTGCTCAGAGAAGACCATTGTCAGTACTTAATAGCTGATACGGACCATTGAGTAGGCAAAGCATCTATGTTCTGCAGAGTGAAAACTGCTTACCTGGGACAGATCTATTAGGCTGTGCAGCTTCATTGATAGGAATAAAATTATAGACATGACAGTACCACTGAGGATATTAGTTCGTAAGGGAATTAGGCTAACAGATTACTGTAGTAATGATAGACTGTTAAAACCTGGAAAGTCTATTATTTTTCCCATTCCTGATTTCTTAGAATTGTCATTCCAGTGCTAATTACCTAATTAAAGAGCTGTGTGATATTAACAGCACATCTACTTCTTGCAGTGAGCTGAGAAGACTGAAGATTAAAAACACATGGTGTCTTGCCATCTTTGGAGCAATGACAAAGCAACATTTGCAAAAGAAATAACATGCTCTCTGTTAAAAAAGTCCTTAAATTCTCCAAGAACATCAAGTTCATAACCCGCTGACAAACAGAGCGCCTGTGAATCATCCCCAGCCTCAGAACACCAAGCAAATGGCACTTAGAGTGAAACACAAAGTGTAAGGAAAAGAGGCAACCTTTCATGGGGAAAGGGGCAATTCCCCTGTCATTGGGGGTAGTGCATACCACAATTCACTGCGTCAGCACACAAGTGCAAGGTTTTAGTTAGCAGCTTGCAAACAACAGATAGGAAAGTCTTGGGGAGTATACAGTGTTCTCTATTGGCAGCAGGGGGCCAGGAGTCCTGGAAGCAAGACTATTTCACAGATGTAAATATCAGCAGAACTTGGTGCACTGCTTGGACTTTAAACACAACATTTATTAATTGGAGATCTGTGTGAGACAATTCCATGCAGAGGCAACATGAAAAGCTTTCTGGTTTGAACATGTATTCATGTAATGTGACTGGGTCAGAAAGTGGGTTGACTCTTCTGAAGAAGTTTAATTTTTTAAAAAATAAAACAAAAACATGGATCAGTAGTTTTACAAGCACTTTATTCCTACCGACTTTTTGCCAAAATGATTAATATCAGCTTATTCCTCAAGCTTGGCCTTACTCACTATATTCTACTGGTGATACTGAGCAGTTTAATTTTTTGATGTTCAGTTAGCAGTATCTTGAAAGAATAGATCTATTTTTGAATAGGCAAAACAGTAACTGAGCATTTCTAGAGAGCAAAGGGTGTAATACAGGTGTCCTGATGCATAAAATTGATGCATGCAACTTATAATTGCTTTTGAAATTACTGGCCTTAGTATTGAGAAAAATAAGCAATTCATCAAGACAGTTGCACACATTCTTTTAGCCAAACTTACAAAAATTCCACTCACTTTACACTCTACCATTCCCTTCTACTCCCAGCTTTCTCCTGCCTTGTCAACAGCTCTTCCAAAACATATCACCAACACTACCTACAAAGTTATTCAAATAAACAAAATAACAGTACTTGGACAGCTATTGATCCCATCTTTGTCATTTTTAGATTGTGCTCAAGAACCAAGAAACGGTTTTTCCTCTGATTGTTCCATGGCCAACCGTATACTTCACAAGCTAAAGGACAAATGCAGGTCATTTTCTCAAATTTCTTAAATACTGTGAAATTTTTCATTGTGTTATCACAAAAACATAAATTTGAATACATAACTATTTGAATAAAAAGTCAATTCATAGAGAACTATACTGCCAGTCTTATACAGGCTCAGAGGTATACATTCTATCTTTACAGATGTCATCTTAAAACTTCAAACCAAATTCACCCAAAATCTTCAGATTAATGATGCTCTTAACCATCAGTAACAAGCTCATATTCTGGAATACTGACAAAGTTTTAGCTCTTCATAGTGCCCCTTAATATTTTTGAAATATATTGCAGTAGCTGATCCTTCATACCAAATGTTTCCAAGCACAGCATCTGAAAGCTGCAACTTATCAATTTAGCCATGCTGAAGAATGTTTTCAGAGCAGTTTTTCACAGTCCCCCAAGGAAAATAGCATTTCTCAGACAATATTCAAATTAACCAGAGACTCTTAGTCCTTAAAGTATGACGACCTCCAGATTAAAAGACAGCCAAGTTGGAGCACTGATATCTCAAAAGGTTCAGTGGCAGGTGATCTTAAAAAGCCCCAAAATATTTTGGCCAAGCATAAAAGATTACATTTTTCATAGTATTAGTCTGCACTCTATAGGGTGGACAGGATTTAATCTAACAGCATATTCAACCACTGAGCAGAATAACTGCAAATTTGCTTCCAAACTCACTGTTTTGAGCATTATAGCCCTCATAGCTAGCTCTAAATTCTACCACTGGGATTACCAGGCTGCAACATTCACTGTCACAGAAGAAAATATTAAATCAAACCAAGCAGTTAATTTGTCTCGGGAGCCAAAGACCTCGCTGGAAGTCACAACCCCCAAAATTTCCTCCTTCACGCCGAGGTCTCGCAGGATAGTTTTTCTCACTGCACCATCTACTGGCAGAGTGCTATAACTGTTATCAATCGATTTCCCCCGACACACCAATTTTGATTCCTCAGTGGTTCTCAGTCATCAAATAACCCTTGAAAGATCACAGACAATTTCTGTGAAGTTCATAAAAAGCAATTTCAGGCTTAAATCAGCTGTTAGTGTGCTTTCACCCCAACTGCAAAACGGTACCTAAATGAAAGAAAACTGAAATCACTTAGTTCAACTATTAAAATAGTAGTGCTTCCTAACCCTAGTACCTGCCCTCACTCCAACAAACAAACAAAGAAAAAAAAAAAAAGGAAAATAAAAAAAAATAGTG
Source organism: Orthonyx spaldingii (assembly GCA_013397795.1). Classification (NCBI taxonomy): domain Eukaryota; kingdom Metazoa; phylum Chordata; class Aves; order Passeriformes; family Orthonychidae; genus Orthonyx; species Orthonyx spaldingii. The sequence continues at coordinate 1,006,515 of VZTJ01001071.1, forward strand.
CATGGTTAGTGGAAAATATTATCATTCTTATTTTGCTTTTTTCATGCATTTAAAGGTTATAACTCATATTCATACCCAATCAGACAAAATAAAAGCAACCAAATAAGTCTTCTGTGTACAATCGAGCTGATAAACATCAACCCGTATGTATATGGCATCAGTAACACCAGTGACTAATGACTGGAGCTTCACAGCAGAAACAGATCACTGGTAGGCTTTCCCCAAACAAAATACTATATATTTCCCACTACCTTGAAGATTAAAAAAAAAAAAAAAGTGTCAACTGGATCTGTCTTAAAGTGTATAGCAACACGAACAGCAAAAAATATGCAGTTCATGTTCAGGAAAAGTCACTGAACACAGTAAGCTTCTTCTTTCATTTTTATCAGGTCATTTACACCCATATCTGTCCTTGCCTATATTTTATTGGGTTTGAAGTCTTCCCCCACTCTTGCCTGTAGTGTCCCTGCTATTCTTCATTAGAAAAAAGAAACCAAAACATTAGACCAGTTCTCTGCCTGCTTCTCACTGACACATCACAAGATCTCATCACTTCTACTTGGAAGGGACATTAGTTCAAAAGGGACAGCTTCAGAAACATAAAGTGAAGCTTCTCAAAATAAAGCTCCTGTAAAGTTTAAGACATTATTAGAAAGCAATCATACATCTTGCATGTATCTAAGAGCTTGGTTTCTAATTTCAAGAGAGCAAAAGACATGGTTCAACTGGATAGCATCAACAGAATCATTACATTTTTTGATACTAGGAAGAAACATCTGTTGATTCAGTGAAAGACATGGTTACATACAACACCTTCGGTGGTCTTCTCTACCTCCTAACTAGAAGCACCCTTAAATTAACACAAAACGGCTCTGTCAAGTCCACAAAGACACTTCCCAGTATCTAAAATGAGGGACCTAGAAATTCTTTTGAACTTACAGTAGAGATCCACACTGTAACTGTACAGGTCTGTAAGAGAACAAGATCTGCAGGGGGAGCAGGGTTCAATGCTCCCTCGCCTTTCAGCCTGGTTTTTCTTATAATGAGAAGCACGGATAAGAGGTACCATATGCTCCGGCCCAGGCCTTGACCTGGTGTAGTCTGAGTCAGAACACACCACAAGACACTGTGCAGTTGCACAATGGATGTGCAGGGAGGAGAACAGAGTCACACCACCCAGAAAGATCACACAGGAAATGCTGGATTCTGAAGGTCAGCGTGCTGTATTGCTTCCTTGCTAGGTACCTAGAAAAAACTTTGTGAATACCTTCCTCACTCTCCCACAAAGCATCCACACCAGCAGCTGGTCACAGGGACCAGAACTTTGCTCATGTTAATGGGACAAAACATAACGCTCATATGCAGATGCAAAGAGAAGCTAGTCCAGGCCATCCATAAAAGCTCAAGTTTTTAAAGAGATGCATCTTCCTCTGTTGTTTTGGCCACTGATCCAAGCAAAATACAAACTTGGATAAATTACTGGCCCCATTCGGGAAGGCAACATCCATACTCCTCAAGATCTACATTACAAATGGACTGTTTTTACCTCAGAACAAGGGACTAAATAGTCTTCCTACACACACCAATTGCCACTAAATTACCATGAGATCTATTCCAACCCACACAAAAATCTATTTGTATCCTCACTGCAGTTTTGGCAGTACATCAATTACTTTGACAACCCTCACAACTGTAAGAATATGGATAAATCTTGATCCAAAGATGAAATACTGCTTTCATTAGCTTAAAATAGCACTAGATAAGCAAAGCTGCCAGCCATATTAGAACATTTTGCTGTTCTATTATCTTCTAGGGGAATCATCTCCTCCCTTTTATCTCTGTTTTTCTTGTAGTTTGCAGCAATACACCAGAAAACACAAAAAGCCCAAACCCTGCAGTGGTCTTCTGGTGTCAGCCATGCTAACTACTCACTCCAAAAGGCTTTTATTCAAATTTAGCAGCTTGCAAATGTTCCCTGTCCATTTGTTAGGTGAAGGTAAAGTGATGGTCTCTTGTTCTAACAGTTTTAAAAGGCAGATAATTGCAGACTGATAATCATAATTAAAGCCTATACTTTACCATCATGCCTGAAGAACACCCTGCTGATCTGTAAAGAGATAGGAATCAGTGTCACAAGGATGCTGCCTTAAAAATGTAAAAGGCTCCAGGGCAGCAGGCAAAGAGACACTACATACCTTTCCATTTTGACTATTAGAGATTATTTCTGGTGCTTCTCCAGTTTGAAATACTCCATGACTGAATACGTGTCCTTGCCCCTGCTATTGTGCAGCTCAATAATTTGATCCCCTACAAAAAGTAATGCTGTCTTAAGGATTCTTAAAATTATACATGACAAACTACACATCCACTAGTTGACTCTAGGTGCCCCTAGAGTGCAGCTCAGTGTTTGGCTTCACAGCTTCTACCCAGTGCCACCTTTTCCAAACTTTCCAAAGTTATCCCTAACTAGAATCAGAGGCTGCTCTGCCATAGTCACAGCCCTGCAGCTCCTACTGCATTGAAAAGGTTACCCTTGCTGTAAAGAGAAGCAAACCTTCAGAGCAGAGTAACACACAGCTCTTCAACTCTACAGATTTGGGAACCATTATCTTAAAGGCTAAGGTATGAGTCTTTGTTTTCATCTCTGCTTCTGCGCCATCCTGTTGTCCAGGTCTTTCTTTTTGTCTGGGGTCTTCTATTGCCTCCCTGCCTCTCCAGCCTTTCACATGTTGCCAGAGCTCTTCCCCCCTTCAAAGCAGGCCTGCCTAGAGTATATCATAGCTAATTGGAAAGTGAAAAAAAATCAGAGGATCAACCAGAATTTGAGGATTACAGAAAGTGGAAATTTTCTCTCTCTGACATTGTCAAACTATCTAATTTGGAAGGCAGGTGAATACAGTAATGAAAACAGCATTAAAAATAGTTCATCTGCTTGCTTTTCAATGAATTGTGCAGGATTTTAAAAACAAACAAATATAAATTTAAAAAAGCTTTTATACCTCTTTCTATTGAAAGAGGTATAATACTATATACATGTGAATACTGTAAAAAAGTTAATTACTGACACAGTATGACTGCTAAATACCACCCAGCAAAAACTTTGCAGAAAGTAAACTATCAAAGATTATTTAAGTATAAAAGATAAATGGAATGAAAGAAGGAACAGCAGAAAAGTAGGAAAAAATATTTGTGGCAATTTGTAGCAGGAGTATATCTTATACAGTTAAAATAAAACAGCATTTTCACAACACAATTGTGTCACAGAGTGGGAAAGATTTTGCTGGAAATTCACAGGCTTTGCTTGCTAGAATTGAGCAGACAGAAAGAACTTTTATCTCCATGGACCTTGACACAATATTGCTACACAAAATAATACTTTCGGACTTTTTTAATTAGTTTCAAATGCACCTCCGTACACATTTGGAAATTAGGAACAGGATTAATATATTTTTTTCCCTAAAGTCTCAAAAGAAAAAAATAATTTTGTAAAGGTCATCTCAAAGTACAACAGACATTAACATCTGCATACTCTCACCTAACCTCCACTGGTCTCACAAAGAAGACACTCAGTTTTCCTCCTCATTAAAATCAAGAAATAAGAGAAGTTATAGAAAAGAAAAAAAGTAGTAGATCTAGCTAGACTTGTTACACTAAAACATTAGCAGTCACTCATTATTCTATTGTACTGGTTTAGGGCAGATTTGGAGAGGGGATGTTCAGATTGTTACGCATAATGAACCTTTTGCCAGAGTCTCTGCCATTACGATTTCATCAGAACGAAACAGCCATCCTGGATGTGTTCTTATTCCCAATGAGCATTTCTGTCTATTGGAAGGTGTCCCTATCCATGGCAGGGGCATTGGAACTAGATTATCTTCAAGGTCCTTTCCAATCCAAATCATTCTATGGTTCTATGAAGGATGAAAATAAACATAAACAGCTGCCTCCTTCGCTTGCCAGTCCATCAAAACAAGGTTCCAACTGGAAAGAGTTGCACAGATATATTGTAGAGCATATGAAAGCACTAAAGACAGCAGGGCAGCTTTATTTTAGATATTGCCTGTACTGTAAGGTCTACTTCACGATACAGAAGCCCATTCACAAAATAAAATCTTAACTTTACAGCTTTTTGAGGAAGTACAGAAGCCTTGAAACCTCCCTCTTGGCTCTTTTTCCTCTCTCTACTAAAGTAAATCAACAGAAATTCACTCAAACAAGGCTAAAATAGTTGGGGGGGGGGGGGGGGTAGGTGTGAGGGTGTGGAATTCTACTCAATTGTCACTTGCATTCATCTCTAATTGTCTTTGAATACACATATGTATATATCTATATTCGCGCATTTCCCCATACAGGTGTAACTGTCCACTTTTTGTGAGCATTCCAGAAAAGACTCAATGTTTTTTAGCATGGACCACTCAGAGATCCTAATAACCAGCTAGAATTTCTAAACAAGTGGATAGTACAATTATAAAAACACTACTTCTATACAGAAGTTGTCAAAGTCAGCAATCTAATTTAATGTTGTTCTTATCACATGCATGACTGTCCATGTACGTCTACCATCCTCTTCAGTTTTGTAAATACACTAGCAGAAAAGCACTTTCCACTGGGAATATTATGGTAACAGTTTCTTCAGTTTTCAGTTTGTACAGAAATTTCAAACAGCCATAGCTGATATATGTTTTCAGTGATAACCAGTGAAAATACTTGAACTCAACAAACTACAAAGAAAAAAATCTCCTGTGCCCTGTTGAGTGATTTTACAGCAGAAACAGAATTATTCTCATCAAGTGCAAGCTTTGCCACTTCTAACATGTAGTCTTATGTCCTCCTCCTCCTCCCATCCCTAAGCCTGTTTGCTCTTTGCCATCTTAGCCTGTTTTAAATCCAGAGAAATAAAGTAGTAATTCACTTGAATTATGATCCGCAAATGTTGTAATACAAGTGATCCATATCCACCCTACAAAACCAGACTGGAACAGCAGTTAACAGCAATTTTAAGACTCCCAAATATTCACATTACAGGCTGAGAAGCTTATTTAGCACAGTGGTTTTCCTTTGAGGTTGAAGTACTCTGTCTGCTGGAAGTAACTGTCCTGTCTGGGTACCTCAGCAGCTTAAAATACCCTGAACCTGTGTCAGTTCATGGAAACTAAAAAACAGACCGAAAAAAAATTCTGGGAGATTTCTATTGCTTGTGCACCACTAGTCAAGTGTTAAGCCTTTGTAAAACCAGTCTACAGCTCTATTTGCAGTAAAGTAGTGCCAAAACCAGATACAGCTCCCAGAAGGAGATGACCTACTAACCAGCATCCATCATGGATGACAGTACAAAGTGCTGCCATTAGCAGCCAGAACAGTGCTCAGTGTGCTCTTGGAGTGCCCCCAGGACATTTCATGCCAAGGCCCAGTACAGAACTGCAGCCATCCATTGCAGCAGCTCTGATTGTGTATGACTTTTTGGAGCAATATTATTTTCATGCAGATAACTTTTCATATCACACCAGAGAAAGGATGAAGAATATGATGCAGCAATAGATGCACAAACTCTTCTACAGTAAGAAACAGCAGATGGGGAGCAACTTTCCTGATAACAATAAACCTGCTTTGGTAAGGCTTCCACAATACGTGCAGTTTGGCCACTACACCAGAAGTGGCTGTCCTCTGCCAGCTAATCCTGAGACATCAAGCAACAAAAGTCTTCCTGGGATTTAGGAAGATGAATGGTAGCAAAGCAAGCATGGGACATATGGTAGTAATTAACCATGGTGAGCAATATCCTTTGCTCTTGACTCATTAAATCATTAATTCAGATATCTTTGCCCAAGGAACAGAAGCAGAGTATAAGCAACACACAAAGCTCTTTTCTGCTGAAAGTTCTCAAATTTCAAATAACATATTTGAAATACCAATGATCTTAGAATAATGTAGATAATTGAATTAATTACTAGACATCTGAATGTTTCAGAAGCTATTAAGAAAGCAAAAGACTCTTCCACAAATAAGCTTTCAATAAGCCTTGAAACAAGTTCCAAAATCATTAATACATGGGAAATTTACATATGCTCAATCATTCCTATTCAATTACTCAGAATTCAGGAGCTGCATCAAGAAAAAAAATTCTCCAGCAGCAAAACTCCATAGCAAAAGTCCATGCATGGTTTTGTTCTGTATGCTTTACTTGTTTGGATTGCTTAGTGACAAGTACAGCACTTAGTTCATACAATACAGCAAGTTCTCTAAGAGTGATGCTCAATGAAGCTTTCAGTAAAAATCTGAGTTCCTTTAAAAAAAAAAATGCAGATAGATATTAATGCCTCCCACTAAGAAAGCACTGGTGTTTTGCAGTCAAAGAAAATTGGCTGCACCATGAAAGATTAATTTTACATACTTGCAGTGCCTTCTGCAGGTGTTGTAGATTTGAAACATTGATACTCAGTTGGAAGCAATTTGACAAGTCATGAGAAGGCAAAAAAGGAGCCATAAACCAAGCACTGTAATCTGTTGATAAAATGGATAATAGCTGCTCTGCTGGATATTAATAAACTTAGCAGCACATTAGCAGATCATCTTTCATCCAAAGGATATTCAGTCAGCCACAGGCAAACTATAATCCACACCTCTGTATCAAACTACACACAAATCACATATCCTACACCGTGTGCATATGTGCACACCCCCCTTTCATTAAACTACAATTGCTGAAACAGGCACCAGTATAGCAACTGCTTCATGGCATTAAGCATTAATGGCACTCTTTTCTTGCATAGTGAATCCACAGACTTTCTTCAGCAGCAGCCAGACTCACCCCACGTTCACTCAGCAGGATGAGAGTCTTGCTGTTTAAATAGCTTGGAGTGAGCCAGAAAATAATCTGTCCAGTTACAGTTCTGCTCCAAATATAGCACCACACTCATTCCCAAACATTTCAGCAAGAGATGGGCCAGGTGTCTTCCCAGTCTCATCTGCATCAAAAAGTCATAACTAGTTGGTATTTATCATATTCATTTCATTCCAGCTGCAGGGAGAGACAGCAAACCAAGAAGAGGCAGTTCCACCCAGCAGCACCATTCCCTCTGACTTCAGGAGGGCCCTGGTATCTTAATATACAGGTGGTTCTGCAAGTCAGTAAAGTAAGGCATGTACTTACTGCATTATTTCAGCTGTAAAAGTCTAATTTAAATTTACCCATCTAGAACATGGCTACATTCAAATCTTCTCAGTTCTTTCCACTAAATTAGATAAAGTTACTTTCTTACCCCATAGAATTATCACAAATGCAGCTTTTTAATACTTTAAAAGTCTCCCACGTGGCTTTGAACAAATCCATGTGTCAGAGTACTTGATTTTTATTACTTAATTTCTTTAAAATTCAGTATTTAAAAGCTCGTGAGTATATTTAGATATTTGGGCAAGAAAAAGACAAATGACATTTGAGAACTGGACTTACCAGAGAAAACACTGAAATAGAAGTCAGTGAACATGACACAATAAGAAATATTTTCAATACCAGATTCCTACAAGTCAGGATTAATGGATGAAATCACCTACAAATAAATGACTAAGCTCTCCCTTGAAGCAAGTTCACATCAAGGCACAAAGAGGTGTGACTGTGTACTAGGGTGAAGAAAAAGATTTGCAAGTTTTCTGGGGTATGCAATAGAAACAGACATTTTGAAAACATTTATCATGTGTAGAACCTAATCAAAGATCTACTGTCAGACCTTCGCTCTCTGACCAATCAGAATAAACCAAATATAGCAACCAAAAAGTTCTCCTGAACTCACTGAATTCCAGTTATGTTCTTCTCTTTCTTTTATGACAGTATCACTGTCATAACTTATCACTGAAGAAAACATTTAAGTTCTTCAAGAAAAATCTTAAGAAAGGACTAGCTGACAAAAATACAAGACTTTCATTGCTGTAAATCAATACATAAAACTTATTGAAATCCAAGCTCAAGGTGTACAGAAGTCTCAACTTTTGCACCTATGAGGACTGAAAATACATAAAAGTAGATAAAGCATAAACTTAGGCAGAAAATCAGATAGTTTTACATTCAAATAAGCAAACCCTCTGTCATTTATTGAGGCCAGATATAAGAGCTTTAAAAAAAATAATCAAACATACTGTTGAGATACAAATAAGATACTCTTTCCTAAACAGTTGAATATCTTAATTATGCACTGGGAGAAAAAAAAAAGAGGATAACACTAAGCAAATCAGTCAAACTATGCATGTACTCATGAGTAGGGGCTAGGTTATCCAGCATACGACAGCACACCCCACTCTGTGCAGCAGCTCAAAAATGGGAAAACAACCCTCTTGCTTGCTCTGTCATGATGCTTGCTTGCATCATCCTGACAGATGCAACCAACACTTGGGAAACCCCAAGGCCAAAGACAGTGCACTGCCTAACTGTTCTTTACACTAAATTTCATATTCTTCCAATGTTCTCCAGATAATTCATCAGCATGGGTTATATGAAGGATGACTCCCTTGCTTGCCAGGAAATAAAGAGCAGGAAATAAAGAGCATTCAATAGGTATGTCAGATGCAATCACAGGTATTCCAAACGATAAAGGCGCTGGCATACCAGCTCTGATAGAAAAGCAGTTGCTTGCAGTTCTTGCAATTGAGACAATAAAAACCAAATCTCCCCACACAGACTCATAAAAGTCAGACCTCTCAACCCTCATATCTTTTTCACTTTTTAACCACAAGATCAACTTTCAGAAAACAACCTCATTTTTTGCTTTAATGTTTTGAAGTGAAGTTCAAGGTAGGCAGTGCAGTGCATCCTGGTCTCGTACAAGACTGAACAAAATCAGCATTTACAAGTTTGATGGAATTTAGCACTGCTCAGGGGATCATTTCACTTTAGCACCTATTAGTGATACTGAAAGACCATCATGATCCAGATCACCACTCAAGCTATGCACCTTGAAATTGCCAAAATTGTATGACCTCTCTTTCTTTAGCCAGATTTCAAGTTACTTCTGTATCCAGAGAGTGAGAGGTGGTACCATTCCCTTGCATAAAGGTTAGAGGATGATCGTTGCCCATTGAACCTGGGCAATTCTGCTGCACCACTCCACCAGAATGCTGGGACTAGCAATCAGAATTTCTATCATACTAGTGTCAACATAGCTTTCAACAACTAACAATCTGTGCCCTTCTCAGCCTTCCAGCCTTCTGTTTTCAATACCCTTCAAACAGCACAGATTGTGAGGAAAGAACCATTTAATAACAAATCTTTCTCAGAGAAAGAAGTTGAATGCACACCATTCTCCAATAACAGCACTGTAGCCACTGAGGCATCCTTGCTCTCTGTATTCCCATCTGAAAACTCCTGCCCTAGAAGAAAGTCTTTCACTAGCAGTTAATTTACTTGCCTTCGATTATGCTGTTTCAAAGTATTATCTTCACACAAAGGAAAACATCATGAAACCACTCATTAAAAAAAAACAGAGAAAAAAAAGAGATATTTGCTTCTGCTCTTCTCACTCAAACTCTGTCTGCCTCATTGGGATACTGCCATAGGGGAATGCCATGTTATAATACTGAAGCCAATGCTGAATGTCATGTTGTCCCTTGGCAGTGACAACCGCAAATGCAAAAAAGGCCAAATCTGTGTTGACATTTTGTGTCCTATTCACACATTTATACACCTCATTTGCTGAGCTCACTGTTTGTATTCTTTCAAAATGAGACTGTAAAGGGCTTGTTTCATTTAGGGAAAATGGAATTAAAACAGAAATATGTGCAGGTGACTCAAGGAAAAAAAGTAGAAAGAGCCTATTCTCAAATTCTCAACTTATTCAACTGCTTTTAAAATTCTTGGCTTATCAATTTCCCCTAAGATTAAGTCAAAACCCATATCAACATTCCTGTCAAGTCACATTTTATGAAAGCAAATAGTTACTTAATATCACACTACCATTGCCCATGAAAAAAGATAAAAAGCCATTTAGTCTCATGGTAGTCCTTAAAGTTAGGTTTTGCTTTATACTGGCACTGGAGATTTTGTAAACTCACATGATGCTGAAATACTGGCCTAGCCCCTGACAAATTAAAGTCCTACCAATGTCTCTTTCTCAGAAGCAGAAAGACCTACACTTTGACTGAAGTCAGTCTTTGACTGAAACTGGGCAAGAGCTTGAGCCTGTGTTTTCCAAATCCCAACAGCCAATCAGAAGACTTCTGTTTCCAGCTCTATTGCTTGAAATCTCTACTCTTCATGCCTTCTCAACATTACCTGTTAATTCTATTCAAATCAAGCTCAACTTCAAGACCTCGAGTATAAATATAGTGTCTTCTGTCTTATGGGTGGTCATAAAGAAGATGCTACCATTTTCTCAGATGAGCATAGTGGAAGGAGAAGGACAGTAGTCACTAGTTGCTATACCACAAATTACTGCTAGATATAAAAGGGAATAAAGGTTCACAGTGAGCATGGATAAGCACTGGAACAGATTGCCCTGAGCGGTCTGGGGATCTACATTCTTGGAGCTATTAAAATCCAGCAGGACAAGGCCATAAGTACCCTGACTTAACTCTGAAGTTAGTTCAGCCCCTGTTTCAAGCAGGGGCTAGATGAATGGTTCATTGGTTCCTTACAACCTTATCATTCCATAATTCAAGATTTATGGTCTTTATTTTTAAATATGGTTGCCCAATATTATTCTCTAGATAAAGCTAAACACATTCTTTTGTGTTGACATGTGCTAAGAATGATTCTACATAGGTCAAGCATCCAGCAGGTAGGAAGAAAACCAAGGTAATTCCCACCCAGGAACTCACATTCTGGTGTGCTCATGAAGCAGAGCAATGACAGTAGTGACAGCTGTCACACAAACAGGTGGAAGAAACAGAGCGATGACTCACGTCAGGCAAAAACTCGTTGTGTAAACAGTTGTTGGAAAAAGCATCCTGTCATTGTAGCCTCAGCTTGGTAGCTAATTTCAAAAGGATCTTTTTCTTTCCCTGCAGATCCATTATCTAAAGCCAGACTGTTTCCTCCCATGTCAGCAACACATTAGTAGCTCACATTCCAGTCATGAGCTATCACATAGAATGTGAACAGCAGCTTGCACCATCTACTCAACCATAGGTTTGAGTTAATTGCACCTACCAAACTGTTTTTAAAAAGTTCAGCTTACTCAGTGCCCCTTGATTTTTTTAACAGAATTTCAAACAATAACTTTTATTTGAAAGCCATTTAGAGAGTAGGGTTCATTCTTAATTTGGTAAAATAAGAATTTAATTATTTCAAGAGCCACAAAAATAGAGAACATAGAAGAACTTATGGGAACAGCCTTTTGCAGCAAAGATCTTCCATACCTTTTAAATTCAGTCTATCTGTTCTACCCTACCTGGAATGATACTGAATACTTCATATCCCCAGAATATCATCTGATTTCTTCAAACAAAAGATCTCTTTTTCATTAATTAAAAACAAAGAAGCAAAATTGAACTTATTGTCTAGTGGCAGAGGTCCCATATATTGAAAAAACTATTGGGATACTGTGTCATCATCTAATTAGAGCAATATTCAGTCAAGTGGAAACCATGCCCTGAGGGAATAACAAAATTGCCTGAAAAACTCATTTATCTAAGTTAGTAAGAAATATATCTATTAATGGATTTAGTCATCAGAATTAAACATAATCCAGTGTTTCAGTGAAGTATTAAAAAAAACCCCTTGAATTTGCATTTGCATCCAGCTAACATTTATCCTATTTAACATAGCATTGGTTCACACTTTCTCTTCATTTCAATGAAGAAAACCATGTTTACTGATACATTTTTATAAATAAATTTCTCTCTCTTTTCTTGTCCACTAGGCCAACTTACTTCTTGCGAAAGTCTAGACACTTCGATACATTTCTTGTCTCATTAGAAGGTAATGCACACCTAGTAGTCACAGCAACTCCTCTTCTCCCACAAAAACTCTTTTGATTGCTTCACAGTATTCTTCCTGTCCTTCCACAGATTAAAATGTTCTGACAGCACTTTACTGGAGAAAAAAAGAAACTTACCAGCCCTCTGCTGAATGAAATATCACTATTGAGAAAGTAATGAACAAGCAGGAGACCAGTTCTTTCGCCTCAAGAACAAGTGACTATTAAAAGGGAAGCCAGAGCTCCAGTCCATATTATTAAGATGGTATTCCTCCCCTGCGCTCTGGCCCTTGCTGCATTTTGAAGGGCTAACCAAAAATCAGGTGACATTTATCTTGTCACATGCCCACATTCAAAAGGTTCAGCAACATGCATAAGGTTCAAATGAAGAAACAATTGTCCCTCGCTTCTATGCAATAATTAATTTCCTTAAATGAGTGATGAAGACTTACGTTTAAGTCCCTCTTCATCTGACAAGAAGCACACCTTCTCCTGTGTGAGACAAACAAACAATAGTATTACAAACTATTTTTTCAACAATTTTTGACATATCAACCCAAGTCTGCCCAGACACAATAGATATGAGATTGAGCTTTTGTGGAAGTAAGACATTTTGCATAGGATACAGCTGAGCTCCCAGAAGAACCAGAGGCAAATAAGATCTTCAGCTTAGGGTAGATCCTAACATGAAGAGTTACAAAACAAAGGTAAACTTCCTAGAAAAAACCTGAGTTCAAGTCTGAGAAAGTCAAGGTGCAGAGAAAAGTAACAGGGCCTAGAATATTTTGGGTTCAATACTTGAGAGGAGGTGAAGGAAAAGATTGTGTTATTCCTACTTAAGCATCAAAAAGCCCCATAATTTGGATGCCTGATCCCTTTTCTTACATAGCTGCAGAACCAGTAACGTTACAGACCAACCTAGACATTTCATAATAGGCTACACTTCTCAAGAGAAAGTTTATTGTAGCAAGAAGGACATTTCTTATCCAGACAGGATTTAGAGAGATCATCATTCAAGTTTGCTGTATTTCTCCACAGATAGGAAAGGAAAAATNCACAACATCCAAAAAAAAAAAAAATCAGCTGCCAGAGCACTGAACACAGCACTTTTTCCCACACCCAGAGGCCTTTGGACTTGGGAAGGCTCATCCAGCAGAATATTTCACTAGGCTCCTGACAGACTCAGGAATTTATGTTATCAGTATTTCCACTACCAACTTCTGTTAGCCAAAAACATAATAAACAATAAGCATCATATAATTCCCTAAGGCAGAGGGAAAATGAAATCAATACTTATTTCTGTGAAAGTGTTATCATTTTTATGGAGAATCAGCTGCTGGTGGCCATCAGGTGCTCACCACTGCTGTTCAACAAACAGTTCATTACCCAGTAACACGACAGAGAAAAAAGATGTTATTTCCTAATGACTTCCAATCCTCATTTTCATGAGCTACTTGTGAAAGGCCTATAACAGACAACCAAGAAAAAGAATCTTTGTTCTGCAATTTTATGTACAGACCCATTGAACAGAATTTTGAAATAAATGCAAGAACACTCCATTTCTGAAATAGAAAATAGGTGAAATGGTCTGCACACCACCTTGATCTACGGTGGTATACCAGTAAAATGTATAATTTCTCTACTGAAGGAAGACATCTCCGCACATGGAAGACCACACTCATATCTGCATAATTGCCCATTTGTGATAAGGCTGTGTTCTGCAACTTGTACATATTTTGAACACTTCTCTGCAGCTGTAGCCTCATCAGAATCAAACATGACCTTCTAAATTTGTTCTAACTCTTCTAACAGTATTCAGAAACACCACCATTTAAATTAGCAGATTTGCTTGCAGACCAACATGCTGCTGTGCAGAATAAAAAAGTAGATCTTTGCATGGATAATTGTTTAGTACCTCTTACTTTAGAATGAAAAAAGGATAGAGGTTGACATATTAATTATTCCTCCCAACAGTAAAAACCATGTAGTGACTCAAAAATGTACAATTCAGTTTAAAAGAAAACATCAAAACAAAAACACATATCTTTTTCTAAGAGCATTATGATTTCAAGAAATGTAAAATTACTTCATGTTTATTCTCTGCGTGTAGAAAAATTCCAAAATTATGGACTGAATACCAAAAACCTTGAGTCACTAACCTCAAGCAAGCAATTTATAAATTCTTATGGACTCTTTAAAATAATGAATTACTTACAAGGCTTCCTCTTCCCTCCATCCATTTGTATTACAAATTGAGAGGAGTAATAGTTTGATTTCATAAACGACGTGTCAACATCTTAAAGAATGACTGGTCAAAAGACAGCCCAAACTTCTCATCCAGCTTACAGTTAACAATATAATAATATAACTCCATGTTCCAGGCAGGAAAGAAGCTGATTCCCACACTTCCCAAAAGTTAAGGGGAGAGAGAAGACACCTAGACATGCATCTGCAGATCTTGCAAAAGTATTTGCAATGCAAGGATTTACTGGTGGTACACATTCTACCAAGGCTCATCCTCACATATTCAGTCAGTTGAGAAATTGAATGAAAATTGAGAAACTTGCTGGACAAAAAAAATAAATACACAATTTGAATAAGGAATAAATTTTTGTAAAAATGGTTAATAAAGAGTCAGATTTAAATGGAACAATGAAGTTAGTCTGCATTTAGATCCCTATATAAGCAAAATGGAAAGTTCAGATGAGATAAGCGGAAAGTTCTCCTATGTGAAGCAGGTACAGCGTGACCTAGGTGCAATGTCAGAAAATATAGTCAAGGGAGCGCTCACAAGTCTGTAAATTGTTTATAAACACTGCTAAATTGGTTTGTTGGAATTTTCAAATTCTTTTACCTACACACATATACCTCTCCTAGAATCACTGATGCAGCACAGCTTCTGCAGTCTGAGCAGCCAAGACTCAGAGGAACGGCCTGAAGAATTTCTTATTTCATTTCCAAGTGACATATCAAGTGTGTGAAGAGGGAGTAAATATATCAATAAAGGCAAGGTTGTTTCTACTTCAGCATACATATATAAAGTGGTTTCAGATTCCATTTGTTCTATTCCTTGTTATCATTATGTCTCACATATCTCAGCAATCTCTGCCCAAACACCAACGTGAAGCAAGGAACTGTCTAGTCAACCAATGTTTCTTTCCTGGTTTTGGCTGGAATAGATTTAATTTTCTTCTTAGTCACTGGTACAGTGCTGTGCTTTGGATTTAGTATGAGAATAATGTCAACACATTGATGTTTTGTTTGTTGCTAACTAGGGTTTTACCTTAAGTCAGTGACTTTTGAGTTTCCCATGCTCTGCCACATGAGCAGGTGCACAAGAAACTGGAAGGGGACACAGCCAGGACATACTCTTCAGAAGGAGTCAAGACTGGAAGTGATTTCATCAATTCCTTTTCTAATGGGAGAGACCACACTAACTACCTGTAATATCATTATAAAAGTATGAAGTATCATACAGACAACAGCTAATGGCTTTAAGATTACGTAAAGTAAATAAGAGTAGCAGATCACAGTTCCACAGTTATCACTGTCCCTTATTTTCTCTTTTGCTTTTCAATATGTATCTCTTCTCCTAGCTCTCATGAATTCCATAAACTCTTCATTTAGAAAGCAGCACATCTAAGCCAGCTCTCTTCCCACTTTCAGCACCAGGCAAAAGAGCACAGTCATTGTAAGCATCTGCCGGCTTCTTCCAGGCTGTTTCTGGTAGAATAGATTAAAAGCAAACACTTTCGCAAAGATTTCTCAACAAGCAATTCTTAGAGAACATGAATTAAAATGATTACTTGGTGGATGGAATGGCAGTCTCAAAACCAAGAAACACAAATCTGAGACATCACCCAGTTATGAAATATTTATTCCTGTTAGACCTCAGTGAGGCTACACATCACTGAAAATGGTCCCAGCTATTAGTCATCCAGATTCTCCCACTTCAAAAGAACTCACTGATCAAAAGACTTCTTGCCGTCTGTCAGGCAGATGCTAGAGCACCCAGCACAGTGACACACCAGATTTCTTCCTTTTTTAGAAGGGGTTAGGGACTTTGAAATAGGAGGATTAGAAGAAATTTCACTCTGGACACTTCCCCTTCCCATCTTCTTTTTTTCCAACAAATTGTAACCAAAACAACCATTTGACATAATTTTCAGATTCATGCAAAGACTTCAGCTTTTCAGTCATTTCTTCCAACAACTCTAATGTAACTTTTTTGACTCTGAAATCAGCACTTGGCTTCAATTAAAAATAGTGACCCAAAAATATTACAATGCAAAAACATGGGTTTAAAAAACAAATGGTTTCAATATATTTGAAATGGTCTACTGGAGAATTTAATTCTTCCTCGTCCCATAAATCAATAAGGTCAAAACCAACTGTCCTAGATAGTTGTTATTACAAATTATAGCTGAATCTGTTTTATTTTCACAAGGAGAAAACTGCACTCATTCTTTTTACCTCTCTGCCAGAGGCAAAAGAAAGAACTTCACAGTCCAGCTCTAAAAGCCAAGCTGAATTCTTTGCAAGCTCCACATCCTTCATCAGCAAGCAGCAACTCAGCTCGTGCCTGTGATTTGAAGCCCAGGGAAAATCCATTGCTGCAAAAGGGAACATATTTAACTGACAGCAGCAGAAATTGAAGGGTATCAGGCCAGAAAGAAAGTGCTGAAAGCATAATTTTCACTTTGCCTGTTCTACATTAGTGATTAATTTTATGACAACTGCAGTAATTGCTCCTCAGCTCCTCATATCTTCATTACAGCTGGAGTAGAATAAATTCAGAATAAAATATTTACATTAAACAATCAAAACTTCAGATTGCTATTGCATACTCAACAGTTACTAATTCAATAAGACTTCAGTTAGAACATATACTTTGAATTAAACTTAAAGCTTTCAACCAATCCATCCATACATACATATATTTTGAAAATGTGACAACCCTGCACTTCTTAAAATACGTTTATAATAATAAAAATGCTCTTTGCTTTATTTCTATAAGTTCAGCTTTCAAATATCTTAAGTTTCTAAAACAGGGAAGAAAAAGCCAACCTGGTACCTTAAAACACATACCCGTGTTTTATAAAGCCTTCATTGGAAAAAAAAAAAGTCTCTAGCCCCAAACATTATAATTTCCTAAGACATCTTGCTCCCTTAAAAAAAAAAAAAAACCCTGGGATAATATTCTTTTAAAATTCCTTATTATATGACCCTTTTGTGGCAATTTGAAACATGCAAGGGTAATTGTTACAGCTATAACTCAGTACACAAACACTGCGACTCAAACAAGGACAGGCTTAGTATCTCACCTCTAATACACTCTTTTATTTAAAAGACTTTAGTATTCCTGTGATGCAGCAGCCTTCCCGTATTCCAATGAAAAACAGAATTCCTGCAGTAATGTACCATGATGTGTCCCTTGGTCTCTCAATGAGGTACTAGAAGCTTAATAGCCTTTGGGAAAGTCAAACACACTGATTGAGGGCAAGTCTCACCCTCAAAATAAAGCTTTTTTTAGTATTCAGAGAACTTTCATAAAAGCACTGGTACAAGAGCCAGCAGAACTGTGGTATCTCACAGTTTCTCCAACGGGGCCTTTGAACTCGATAGTGCATAACTTGGAACTATTTTTACAGAACCTAAAAATTATTGCAAGAAATCAAGAAAAGGCCAGCCTCAAAAAAAAAAAAAAAAAAAAAAANAAAAAAAAAAAAAAAAAAAAAAAAAAAAAAAAAGTTCATTCATCTTAGGTTTCTGATCCCTCTTAAGTGACATGAAAAAAGTATTACAAGCTCACTATTCCGTGAGCCCTCACTGCCAATTGCAGGCACTCATCTGGGAGGCTGCCCCTTCAGCTTCCTGCTTAAACACCAAGTACAAGTGAAATCCCATGGGAGCAGCCAGACATATATAGAACAATGCTAGTTTAATATAGCATATCCACTCTGCCTTTTGCATGAATTTATTATCTAACTGTACAGATCAGAGGAAAAGCTGGTGCACAGTCCAGCTGCAAAGGGTGCATTCCTGAAGCATCCACCCAGATACAGACAACCTGCAAGCATTAAGGTACATGCTCTGTCTCCCTGCATATCCAAAAAACATTGTGCTTTGCCAGATGAGGGTCAGGAGGACCAAGTGGCCAAGCAGTATACAGCTGATCAGAAAAGTGACCTGTACCTCAGAAGGAAATTGGGAAGTTTCTAAAGTATTCTGAACTTCATCTGCCCAGTGAAACTTCCAACAACAACTGCACTGCCCCTGACATGCAGCTGCATGGCAAGAAACAGGCCAACAGCAAGTTTTATGTCAGGGTTAGAAACTGAGAGGTAGCAACAGAAATATGTTTTCAGCCTTTCCCAGCTAAGGATTTAGTTTCCATTAGAAAGGAAAACCAAATCAGTCTGTAGTGAACAACAGAGCTGATTAGCAGGCATATAATTCTGCAATGCAGTGTGTTACTTGCCAGTAACATATTGAATCAATACCCGGATGACTTAGTCACAAATCAATACAATTAACCCAGTTGTTCTTACTCAAACATTCCAGATGATTCAAAATATGGCACTAGATTTACATTTTCAGGGCAGTGTTTTGGAAACAGGTAAAGTCAGGGCAGCGCTCAAGCTCTCTGAGTAGTATCTGCAAATGTGGAAAGGACAATGTTAGGTAACCTACACCAAAGCCATCAGGCGACTCCCACATAAGAAATACTGCATTTTACCATCCAAAGCTGGTTATCTAGAGGTCTTTATAAGCTCCAGTACAAGAGATTTAGATTTCCCTCACCTTCTTTATTGGGCAAACTGCTGTCAGCTTAGAAATGGAAGGTCATCTTTGCTCTGTCCAACCGTGCAGGTAAAAAAAAAAAAATGTTGATCAAGGACCAAAAGTTGCTTCATATTTTGCCACAATTACAGAAGTTATTCAAGGATGTGCTTAGCCTATCAATAGTCCTAACAAATTCATATGCCTGCCAAATTCAGCAAGGTACATATCCATGTTTATGTTCAGACAAAAAACATCTTCATCCAACTAATTAAAACATCAGGGTAGCTGAGCAATCAGAGTGTGATAGCAAACTCCTGCAAAATACTGATTTTAGATATTAAGTGAAACATTTAAACTACAGTCTCATCAGGCTTTAGCTGAGGGGAAAAATATCTGTTATGCATAAGACTCTTTGCACATTCAAATCAGAATAGTGTTCACATTTAAACCATGAAGCCAAAATACACTCATAGAGTTCCAAATTCTTTTTGGGAATTAAGTTTGTAAAGCACTTTGATTACACAGAGGTTGGGTTCACTTTTCATTGACTTTTTAACAGTCTCATTATATCATCAGCTCTTTTTGTCCAGCAAAGCCTTTATGTTACACTTACCAGATACAAGCCTGAAATATTAAGGCTAAAATTACTGAATACTTGACCAAACTCTTTGATCTTTAGGGTAGCCTACACAGGATGGAAGAAAGAGGCCCAAAACAGGTATTCAGCATTTTGCCCACCATGTTGACAGGAGTTTCAGCTCTTCAGCCTCATCTATGCTCCAGTTTTCAATTCCTTAGCCATGTGTTGTAGCTTATTGAAGAGACTAACTCAATGGCAAATCAGTGACCTTACTGTATATGACATTTCCCATGCTCCAATATAATAAAAAGCAGAGTATCATCATCTGGTCCCTAGGGTCCTTTTCCCCAAACCAAGCATGGAATATACATAACCACCTATGTGTGGGTGTGCAGATTTCATACCAAGACTAAAAATATAAACTCAGTCTAAAACTCAAATAGATTTATAAAAGAAATGACATGTGAACCACTCCGGGAATCCCTTTGGAAACAATACTCACCTCTATACGTTACTCTCGACAGAGTACAACAGCAGTTACTACATATAAGACACAATTTAGAGACAGCCACAAGGAGTGGAAAAATACAGAACAAAATCTTTTGACAAAACAGAAAAAAGATATGGTGCAAGTTATATGAAAAGGGGACTGAAATTTTCCATAAGCCTGCTTCAGATTTTACCCTAGTATCAAATATCTAACTCTACTCTCAAACAAGCAATTAGCAACTAAATCTCTGCAAGAAGAGGTCAAGGACAAGAACACATCCCAAGGCCAAATCAAACTAGTGAGGACGTCAAGAAACTGGTCTGCAGAAACTGATGCTGTACTGTAGAGAAATAGATTAGAATATATAGAAAATTATTCACCACTGAAATGATGTACCGTCTTCTGGAGTAAGATGAATACTACTGAATCAGTATTCTGTTACACTAACTTTCCTGTGAGGAAACAGATGAACCTTTATTACATCCCCTGGCTCACTGGCTGGTGTAATCCAAAAAATCCAAGGTGAATCCATCAGTATGTGCAGAGCAGCAGCAAATTTTATTTGTAAGGTATAAAGTAGGTATAAGTTCTTTCTGAAATCTCTATTCCTCTGAAATTAATTTGAATTCATACTTGAGAAGTGCAAAAATACTGTGGGACGACTAGATATGATTGAAGGAGTCTGCTATGGCCATCCTATAATCTCTTACTTTGAATGCCCTACATAGCTTCTACAAATTGAGCTGAAACATCACAAGCTCTTAAATTAGAGCTTTAGGCAGAGGCCTAAAGCTAGACTGGCAGAATCTGTCTGTATTGAAGTCTTATTTTGGATAGAACTGTCACATCTCTAATATTAAAATGAAATTGTCTAAATAATTTATGACGTGCTAAGTATGTGAAGTGTGTGATCAAGGCACTGTTCCCAGAACAAGGAATATAGGTTTCACTTACTGAAAAATCAAAATATTATATTTAGAATGGTGAAATCCCTGCATCTGCAGATTTAGACATTATTTGAGCAAAATTAATTCCTATGTTCTACACTTATGGTTAACAAATGAGAAAGACCAGATTTAGTAACCAAATTTTAACTGCAGAGAGTTGTCTGCTGAACTAGCTCTATACTGGACTTCTACAAGCATAGTCCTCCTATAATCCTCGTTCCAAAACGGAAAACTGGAATACTTCTAAGGTATTAAAAGAGGTTAACATATCCACTGAGTTTGTGGATTTGTGAACAGAAAAGACATGGCTTCAGAAAGACCAGCATTACATTCCCTAACAATTTTGCATATGACTAAGAAAGCAACAACAAGCATAAAGCAGTTGGTGACATTAGTTCTCAAAGCCCATGAGATGACATTGCACATTTGATCCACGCATGAAGATAAGGTCAGCTAGGAGTGTCAATCACTCCTGACTCTCCTTAGATTACCAAGGCAGAACTTTGATAAATTGCAGCTACTCCAGTTTCTACTACATAAAATGCACCAAAGCAAGTGCAGACAGCTTCCCTGCTGGGCTGTCCTCATGTTTGTTCCTTGCATGTGGTCTGAACCCATTATTTCAGCTTCTGCAAGTTGCCTTTCACATCCTGCCCACACATGGCTAGTTGTTTTCCTCAATAACCTCTCCACAAGCATGCAGGGCTGGTGCTAAGAACCCCCAAAGTACGTCCCTGCTCCCTCAGCCTCTTCCTGCAGGGCAAGGGTTCCCACCCTGATCACCATGGGGGCCTCTGCTAAATGTCTTTCTTGCACTGAGAAGGGGGCTTGTCCAAAGCTGTATGAAGTAGCCTGCATAAGGCATAACAAATGGCAAGTACAATCCCCTTTTTTGCAAGTGATGTAGCTTGACTGTAGATTTTACGACCACAACCAGAGTGGTTGTTCCTCCCATTGGTTTTTCAGGCCCCATGCATTCATATACATACATTTTATACAAGGGTCTTTTGCCCTGTTTTATTGTTTCTGAGGTGTCTCTTGTAACTGCCATTCTGCATCCTCATGTATGGTATCCTTACTTCCCAAGTTGTCCCTTATTTAAGCTCTCCTCATCAGGTTGGCCAGCCTGTTGGCAAAGGTGCTGTTGCCCCATTTAGTCAGGTAGATTCTCCTCTCCACAGCAACCCTGGATCTTTAGAAAAGGTCTCATAGTTGCAAAAGCCAGTTTTTCACCTAAAACACCAGCTCTAGCCAGGTCTCTACACAGAAATATCAATCTATTTTCCATCTTTTTTTGGTTCTACACAGATTGCTCCCCTCCTCCTACAGGCAGATCACTGCATTCTCTTCCCCTGCCCCAGCCCAAGCTTCAGCATTCTGCTAAAGGCCTGTGATGTACCAGGGAAGCTGCTGGAGGAGAGACCCTGCTCTGCAGAGCAGCACCACTCAATGGTAGCCATCTCTTCCATCCCTAGCTGAGTTTGGCCAATTTCTAGTTGCTTCAATATTTACACTATTTCCTTAACACAGATTCTTCCTCCAAAAATGACCAATATCTGTCCCCTCATTAAACAGCCCCAGGAAGAAATGGGAACAATCCTGATCCAACAGAGAAATCCCTAAGCGGCATTTTGGTAACAGGAAGGATAATAAATAAATTAGGAAGGTCCCTTCCCTTTATACAGTTGTCTCTTTAAGAAACTGTCACTAACCAGTTTCTTCTCTGCACTTAGCCATAACACAGGCCCCATCATTTTATAATCTTTCAGTCCTATAATGACTAATGAAAAGGGAAGCCCAAACAACTTGCAGGAGGCTCAGAACAACACCATGAACAGAGAGACATAAACAGGGTATGGGCATACAAAAGGTACAGTTGTTGCAGCCACTCAGAGTAATTATTACATAAAATTACTCAAATGTATCAAGCAAAAAACAGACTTCTTATAAAGCAAAATTTTTCACTCCCTGTGGCGACAGTCAGTGCTGTTTTGAGTTGTAACAGCCCTCAAGAGACAGCAGATATATAGATGCACTTTTAATCACTGCAAAATGCTGACAGTTGGTTCTTTCCCAAATCCTACTGGAAGGCATTTTTCATATATTGACTCTAACAGTCACTCTCTCAATTATTTTAGACACAAACTGTTATTATATATCAATGTTAATATCATTATGTTAGCTATCAAAAGTGGGTTCTTTTTAGAAATGGCTTCCTGCAAAATATTTCAAATTGAATTGAATAAGCACTTCTCAGCAGAAAAGTGCCCTACCGAGACTTTACAAACAACTCTGAATTCAATTCCTTTCATAACAATGTTCTCTGTTCCATGACTTTGCTCAGCTCACTTGCAGACATTCTGGTTATCCTCACTCCTGCACCTTTCTCAAGCCCTACCAAAGGCCATTCAGTATTGGGCAGAACTCATAACAGAAAAACTGCCAGCATTTTGCAGTTGTAAACGCAACAGAAAATAAGCTGCAGCCTTACTTCAAAGGAGTTTATTTTCCAGGTAAATCCTTTGGTTGATAAATCTTGTTGAAGAGTCTCTCATGATGCAAAGTAGAGGCTCTCTCTGAGCTGCCCTTGGGATTCCCTGGGAGTCAGAAAGCCAGGCTAGGGGCCAATAAATGTGCTCAAAGGGACTTAAGTGCTTGAATTACTCCTTGAGTTTTTCTGCTCAAAAATGACAAGGTAAAACCCAGCTTATAAGGCTTTGATATGAAATCAGACCCCAGAAGTCTTCAAAGCCAGATCTGAATTAATCAAAATTATTTGTGATTATTTGGAGAACTTTGCTTTATGTGGCTTAAGATAACATACTGTGAGAGAAGGGGGGCTTCTGCTGTGAGTGAGCAGAATAATAAAAGGCATTTGAAGAGTCCTGCCAGCAGATTGAGGGATGAGATTCTTCCCCTATACTCAGCACTGACTTTTACCTCTCCAGCAAGAACTGATGTCTCCTGTGCTGCACAGTAACACTGGTTACTAACTGCCACAGAAAACTTTCACAAAGACTCAGGTATTCATTATGACACTAACATTTTGAAAAGTGTAAAAAGGTAGTCAGAACATAGGAAGTCTCCCTTAAATTGTAAGCATTATTTAATTCTGTTCTTAAATATTGAGTTCCTGCTGCTCTCCAACAGCAGAAAACAAGCCAGCAGTTCGCAAGAGCAGGAACCAATCTAAACAAACATGGGTGGGTGTCAAATCTATTTACCAATCAACAAATGAGAGAGTAATAACTGATTTTTTCTGGAAAGTGAAAATTTGGTACTTCCAGAAATCACATTAGATTTTTTTCCTAGTATTAAATTCATTTTTACACCTGACTCCACCAATGAACACTTATATAATAAAAAATATGTCAATCCATTTTATTAGCTATGGAAAGCATTTAATTTTATGCTGGATGCAAGGGTAAATGTAAAGATTTCAAAATAGTGAGTTTTTAAATATTTACTCTGAAACAAAGAATAGTAGAAAGAAGTGGTGAATACATAATTAAATCAAAGCAAGAGTATTCTGTCCTACTAGACTGGAATTAATTTCCCTTCCATCAAACATCATCACTCATTTAAAAAAATCAAAAAATACAGGAGTTAATGTATTTTTAAAAATGCCCAAAAAAACCCCAATAACATATCCTGATTTTTAAATTTATACACTCAGGCTCAGATTTGTAGCTGTAGAATAATGTACAAATACAAATCAACTTCGCCCATTTCACCTAGGTACTTGCAGAAAGGTAGTCAAAACAAGTGAGAAAATGGCACACATATCTCAAGATACAGGCTACAGATAAGAGAGTCAAGAAAACTTCATCTTCTAGAGACCTGAGTTCCTAAAGCATTTTCCCAATTTACTAGAAAATAAGGCAAAAATGTGAGTTTATGTCAATCAGTTTTAGAGCCACATAAGGACACTAATTTGAACTTGGCATGTTACAGTTAAAATGAGTTCAACTTGAAGGCCATAAAAATGTCAGTTATGAGCTAGAGATTCAACTCATTTATGCTGAGACTCTCAGTCCCATGCTTGGGCAACTACTGTGTGCAGGTGTTACTGCCATGGTGCTATGTAAGAGTAATAAACACATCTGCTGGGAACTCTTAATAACAAATGACAAAATATAAATCACCAGCTTGTTGCAACATCAGAAGGCTCAACATGTGATTCATCATGTCTACAGTTCAAGAAAGAAATTAACCCCTCTACTTTGTTTAGTAGAAGACATAGATTTATTATATTTATTTACGAGCATGCTACTACTGCAAGAAACAATTAGGGCCCTGCTTGTCTTGAGTATTGCTTTCGTCACTTTTCTGCCATTGCCTGTAACTTATTGCACTGATATTATTTGATATTTGTCCTATATAAGCATAAAACAACATAACATGCAAGGCAGTGGAGAAGCAAGTACTTTATCTTAAGACACATGGAATCCTATAGAATATTTGTTGTCATTAAGAACAGTCCTAGTCATTAACTTCCATGAACAAAAAAAAGTATATATAATCCGGGCAAATAAATTATTTAATGTTCCCTGAGAAAACACCAACTGCATACATATGTGTGTATGTATTCACAAATGTATTTTGTCCAAGTGACTGCTATTGCAATCTAGGCAAGTGTAGATGTTCACTCTTAGCTATTACAAACAAGCCTGAAACATATTTGGAAATTTATCTGCTTTAAATGAAGAGTGACAATTGCTCTTCAATGCCAATAAGAAGAAAATCAGTTTGACAGGTGGAGGGAAGAAATATTGACAGCTGAAATCAGTTTAAATCCTGGGGTACTAGATACAGACTTCTCACAATTATTATATTTCACTACTCTCTAAGCTCACCCATGTTGTTTTACATTATAATGGTAATAAAAGTCAGGCATGCAGGCAGGAACTTTTTAATGGAAGGAAAAAACAGCTGTGCTGCAGGAACACTGTCAGGCAGAACAGCAGGTGAACGTATTAGTCTTTTGTGTGCCATAGGGTACTATAACCACAGCAGGACTAAATTACTCCTCAGAAACACACCTCCTTGACCATATTACTGTGATCACCAACATGAATCTATACACTATTATTGATGATACAAACATAGATCTTTACATCCATCTGAGCAGAAAAAGCCCAAATTCTAGAGTAAATCTATGCAAACTAAAAAGCAACAAAAAATGCTTCATTTTTTTCTTACAAGAAACGCATTTAGTATTGTTAGGAAAATATTTAATTGCAACAACGAGTGTTTAAATCTTGTGAATTCCTTTAGCTTTAAGCGACAGTACTTAGTCCTGTGTTAATTAAGTGGTTATTTTAGCCTTTAAGACTGCGGGTCTGAGCAACACTGCTAAGAAGGTATATCTTGGCCAGACCACATCACTGGCATGTGTCCAAAGAGAAGAAATGGTTTTTGCAGTCCTGTGACCAGAAAAGAGTAATTTGAGGAATGGCATGTTCTCCAAAAAACCACCAGAGACTCTCAAAAGACCTTCACTCTGATGTAAATAAGCTTGTAGAAGTGCTTTAAATATTCAAAGGAATTTGCAGGAATGCTTAGCATATACGTATATGTTTTGAGAAATGTAATGAATATCCATACGAATAAGTTACATAGATTTAAACTGTCTGTTAGGTATCTGCTCCATGTGGGTTAGGAGTAGATACTCCCCTCATACCCAGTGCTGAAAATAAAAGTGATGCTGCTTTCTAGTACTGAAATTACAGTGTTAGAGAGTCTTATTCCCAAATTTTGGTGACAGTATGAAGAGTATGTTTTGTCTCTCCTTTTTAAGAAGATTTTAATTGCCAATTATGTGTACCATCATTCCTAAAAGCTCAGAATTGTGGGTTCAGGATAGACCAAAAGCCCTACAGACAGAAGTATAGATATATTCTGGTGTTCCAGCATTTTAACAACAACAAAAAAATCCTGCTGCTTGACATAATAATACAAGTATTACATATTTGAACAAAGCTCCCACAGCATGAGACTACTGTGCAAAACAAACTACAATAACACAACAGCTGCTAAAAAAACAACCAACAAAAAAAAAAGCTTTCCAGTCTATAAAATTATGTACATTCCCTCAAGAGACCTGATACTGCTATAGGTAGCAGAGCATCCTCACTGAACAGGATCAGTAGGATTATGCAATTTAGGAAATTAATCCTCCATAAGTTTTCAGGAAGGGGCTTTGGTTTCTCGTCTATTTAGTGAAGAAATAAGCTCTTGGTTTAAGTGCATTTATAATCACACACTAATTAAACTATAAGGTAAAAATTAAGCTTCACTGCATAATAGATTAGATATTTCCAATACAAGGCCCAAGTCACTGCTGTCTTAAATCCAAAGCCAATGAAAAAACCAAAATCAATTACAACAGAAGTAGCACTTGCCATCCCTCCTAGTCTCTTAGAGCACTAGGATCTACTGCCTAGCTCAAAGAATAAATATCCACAATGCTACACCAGTTACACCTGGCCTTTACATCTGGCCTGCATTCCCAGTTAAGGTTTGCCCCATCCTGCAAGAGGCAATAGCTGACTCACTCTGTTCATTACACACACCCTGCCAGTTTTAAGATGAGTGTTACAGAAGAGACAAACACCATTGTGGCTGGTCCTTGCAGTAAGGCCAAGGAAATTGGAATGCATCCAGGGCCTAATGCAATTGCAAAAGGCATCAACAGCTTATCCACTGCATTAAACGCATGTAAACACCCAATGCGCTAAAAGCTATTTTAACTTTCCTCAAATTCTTTGCACAATTGATCCACAATCATCTCAGTGCTCACTGAAGCTTAGCATCCTACATTTTTCCATTGATTGCAAATGGCCTGTTTGGTTTTCTAATATTGTGTTCCAGTGTTCCAGTAAGCATTGTGCTCAGTAGAAAAGGCTGTTTGTTGGCCGTGTCTAGCTATCCTAGAAACTGTAATACAATCACACAGGGTATGCTGATTCTGTGTTCTCTTTCAAACCCTGGGGGAATACATAAATGAAGAGTTTAAACTGAGCCCATGACAGGCATCTATGAGATAGGAGGAGAGCTTGAAAACCTATCTGAAACAAGAATGATGAACTTACTACAATTAAATCCAGATGTACAAGTACCAATATCATAAAAATCATCACCAGACTTTGAAATAATTGTCAAATCACCTGAAAAACCTGATAAAGAAGACATGAATGCAAAGGCCAAAGAGACAACTTCACCTCCCAACAGTGGTAAGGCCAGAGGCAGAGAATGGTCATTGTGGAGAAATATATGTCTGTCATCAGCACCAATGCCTATGCTTCATTTGCTAATTTCAAATACTTTTCAAATACTTTAGCAAAATCCTTTTTCCTTAGAAGGCAAGAAAAATTGGAGGTGCAAGTTAGCAATTCACATCCTGATGAGGAGCATATCCATGCAGATAAAAGCCAAAAAGTCCTTTGAATTGGTATTTAATTGCAATTAATTCACAAGGAAAAAACAGGGCTGAGTGATTGTTAGTGGCTGTCAGGGAAAGAAGGTAAATATCAGATCTGTCTGAACTAAAACATTTGTTTGAAACATTTAAATCATGTCCAAAAGAGAAAAATAGAGTTAAAAAAAATGATTTCTATTAACTACAGCAAGAGTTTCAACGTATGTTTTAATCCCCTTCCACTGACATTAGTTCCTCCAAACCAGTAAGCAAGTAAGCAGCTGTGTAGCCTTTGGGGTAAGGTTTACATTTGTTTTAAACAAAAAAAAATTCAGTTACCATTAATTCCTCTCAAATAAGAGGTTTCAGGAAACATTTTCTTTATAGATAAACCTATGCAAAGAGTGGCCAGAATTCACTGCAATGAATGTTGTTCTTGGAACTATTTGAACTCAAACTACTTCAGGTAAAATTTGCATGTTACTTCAAATAAATAGACATAGTACCCTAGAATGACACTAATAATGAGAAAGTTAGAAAAGCATGGTCTAAAAAATTGATTCAGAGGGGTTTGGGGCAGTTAGAAAGTGCATTGTTACCTTGTATCTTCCCTACCAACTGCAGTGATCTGCAGGAAAATGGATCCACTTGAAAGACGGTTCATTTATTTTTCTGCTAGCAAATGCAGTTGTCCTGAGCTCATGCAAAAACATTTTCAAAGGTAACCCCATTAAAGTGGAACATATGTTACTTGTTCTTATTTCTAGCAGAAAAACAACATGAAATTCTGAGTTTAATTAAGCTTAAAAATACAATGTCTTTAAAACAATGTACCTGTATTTCTCATGCTTCCTTCCTCCACCTCTCACAGCGTGTTTTGTAAGGCTAAGAAAATCCTAGACTCAGAGAAGAAAGAAAACTTGTAAATTATTGCTAATATGTAAGTGAGATTATCTCCAACTGCTTTCAAAAGATGCTAAATAGAGGAGTTTTTCTGCTTTTTGCAAGGAAGATGTCCATTTTGTTGTTTAATCCTAATGATACACAGCACCTGCATCTGGCACTATACAGATGTCAGATTGCAACCACAACACCTTCCTGGAACCACTGAGCAGAAAGATTTAGGTTCCCAGCCAACCCTTCTGCAAAGAACATGCATGTAACTTCAGAAAATGAGTAGTGCATTAACACTTTAACAGACAGCCTGTGTGCTTAGACATGGGTGGGCACATGCTGTAAAATCAGATCACCAGTTTACTACTATCATTTAAAAGTAGTAAAATCCTTTTTTACATATGCATATAAGCATCCTCACAGGGGAAAGACAAAAAAATCACTGCAGCAGTGATGTATTTATGGTACTCACTATTTAGAGTAGGTAACTTCGGAAGACTTCAATACCAAAAAAATTCAGGTTCCTGCTCACTTTCGTAAATTAAAGTATTTTTGCAATTCTTTTTTCCTCCAGATACAGAATTAAGTTCACTAACTCAACACAGTGTTCATTCTTCTTGAACCTGCAGACATAAGGTACACCTAGTATTTCGACCTTGCTGTACTTGCATATGGCACACAATTATGTACCACAATGAGAATGATAGAACACAAGCACAATATTCTATTGTGTGCAAACACTGCATAATTCATTGTTTCACAGTTCATCCACTGTAATGATGTTTTTGAGGATGTTTATTCTTATCTCCTTTCATCCATTCAGTGGTGTATGTATTGGTATCAGAGGACTTACAGGGGAGGCTTTAGGTATCAGAGTAAATCAGGTCAGTGTCTTTTTCCTCAGAGAAGCCCTGAAATCAGAGGTGGTGGGGAGTATTGAGAGACTCAAAAGAAACCTGCAACAGAAGGCACAGTGATAGTATATCCTCCATAGACAGCTCCCTGACAATAAAACGAGCTATTAAATGAATAGAAACCAAATTCAGCTTTAGAAGTCCTACAGTGAAAATGGTTAGTGGGTGGGAGAATATTCTGTCAAATAATCATTACAGGCTTGCTCTAGCCTTCTGCTTTCCCTAAAGCTCACTCTTTTAGCCACTGTCAAGGGAGAATAATAGAAGAAAAAAAGACAAAGACAGCCTGCTGAAAAAGACTTGGACTATAGTCAAATAATTCACTCCATAATCATGACCCTAACATCTTTAAACACACATCATCTCATTTTAATTTTCTTATTACCAGAAATTATTACTTTTGGAATAAATGCTGTGC
Organism: Orthonyx spaldingii; assembly: GCA_013397795.1. Taxonomy (NCBI): domain Eukaryota; kingdom Metazoa; phylum Chordata; class Aves; order Passeriformes; family Orthonychidae; genus Orthonyx; species Orthonyx spaldingii. Next base: position 1,036,867 of record VZTJ01001071.1, read on the forward strand.
AGGAATACAAATTCTGCCTTTGGCTGAGGCATTCTAAGGCATTAGACTTGTGCCTTTAATATCATGGCACAGCTTTATTAAAATGGTAACTTAGCAGAAGTTCATTACAATTTAACAGGTATTATAGTAAAAGCTGAATAAACAAGCGACACTAGTACAGGGTACATCAGTACTGCATAATGAAATATTGTGATGCATGAACGAGACACTACTAATGAGATCAGGAAGTCTAGATATCGGATAAAGGGGTTTTGCCTTAAGCTATTTAATAAAATACAAAACTCATGTACAATTTATAGCTCAAGTTTACACAAGCTGATGGAAAAAACACAAACAAACCAAACAGGAAAGGAATAAAATCAAGAAGCAGCAAGGCAGTTTATGAAGGTCTGAGAGAAATGAGGAGGAAATAAGTATTTATAGGCTCTAAGTATTACAGACTCTAAAATAAGGATTTATGGGCTCCATGATCAGGCCAGACTCAGACTAAAATTCAGTCCAAAGCAAGATCTTGCAGGCAAGTCCTGCACTTCTGCTTTTATTGGTGACAACAGCTGAGACGCTCACCTACAACTTTGAAAATGGCAATTCTGCAGTCCTCTTCCACCTCAGAAGGCAGTCCTACCATACTGTCAAAGAAACTTCAGAACTATCTGTGTGTCTGCTTACATATCCCTTTCACTCCAATGGTTCTCCTGCATTTGAGCAGCGCTTGAGGACTCTAAACCCACTAGAAATGCTGCCACCACCGTGAGTACTTTACAAGGGCTGCAGGAGGTAACACTTTAGGATATGCAAGGCCATCAATTGATTGTTTTACGTTTAGCTCCAGTAGGCCTTTGTAGCTTCATGCTGAGTCACAGCAGTTACTTTCCAAGCAAGTACTTTCTTAACTGAACATTCCTATACTTTCAAAACTAATAATCTCTTTTTTAAATAATCTTGTAAAAGAAAAAGTGGTTTCTTCTTTCAAAAACTACTTCCAACTGTGAGAATGTGGCATGAATTACAAATTCACTAGCGCAGCTATAGCACACATATGACCCCATAGATATTCTTTCCATTCTTGTTTGAAATTTTACTACCACCTTCTCTACAGGTGCCTTCCAACTTACTACCTGCTCTCCTGTTTCCCACAACTAAACCAAATTCACAAGGCAGATACTCTGTGCTGTGAAAAACCTTCACCTTGCATGCAAGTCAAAGTAGAGCCTTCTCTTTGCAGCTCTGTAAGGGCTCATTGCAGTGGGCCAGGATTTTTCTAACTCCTTTTAACTTATCTAAAGTGTAATATTCCATTCCAATGATAAAACCCTTAGTAGATCAATGTAGACCAGGTTTTCATCCAAAAAACCCCACATTCAGGAAGCTGTTATTTTGACTTTAATTTTTTTAATCCAGCTTTGATAATTTTGGAAATATCTCCCCAAAACATTCCGCGACTGCCCTCTCATGAAAGCCTGCGAGAAATTTGCACGTTGTGACTTAGGATTTAACAACGGATATAAATAGTACATTTCCACCACCTCTACATCTGCAGCATCCTGGCATGCCCAACTTTTCACTCAGAATGCCTTCACTTCTAATCAATTTTACTCTGACAAAAAGCAAGCCAAGCCAACAGAAACTCAACTGGTCAAGTTCATAGAAGAAAAATATAGGCATGTCTAAGCAGCCACAATATTGCTGGGCATGTAGAATATTTCTGAGTTTTAGAAATTTCAAATGAACTCTTAAAACATGGGCTTCCACCTAATACAGAAAATAACATAATATAGATGTTTTATGGAATTAAACCAGGGAATTTTGTCAGAGAGATTTTGAAAGTTCTGCCACATCCTAATGCTGAAAAATGTCGATCTTCTCAATCACCAAGGAAAAGACAAAGCTTGTCATGTTCTCATTATAAAGAATGAGAGATTACAATAAAAGTAACAAATAGTTAAAGGGCAGCTATATTATATTGCTTAGGGCAAAACTTTATATAAAACAGGAAGCCTGTAAGAAAGCCAGGCTCTACTAGTGCTCTCATTTAAAAATCAAAGTTCTTTCCACTTTCCTCACAGTAAAGTTTAGTATTTTCTTGAGGATACTTGGTGTTTATTTCCCACTCCAACTTTGTTAATGAACCATATCTAATAAGGCCAAAGTAAGCAACTGTAGCTTCTATATTATCAGCTGTGACTGGACCCTGTTGTTTATAGAACCTGATTCAGTAGGAAAGTTGCAAATGCTATGGAACTGCAGAGCCTGGTTGCAGTACAGCTTTTTTTTAAACAATTCCAGGTAAGTCTTGTGACATTTCACAACAGCTCTTCTGTAAACTGCAAAATCATCCTTCAAGTGAGATCAAATATGTTGTATTAACAACCAAGCAAAAAAGCAAGAATGTGGAAGCAGCAGCTCTCCCCACAGGAGACACTTTGAAATGTGCTATATGCACAGATTAGAAGAAGTAATAAACACTAAATTAGAAAAGGCAGCAGTCTTCTCTTCTATTTCAGTGTTTTAATTGGGAAGGGGAGGAAGGAAGGAGGGGATATTGGGAAACAGGAATGGTTTCAACATTCGAAGTTTTAATTTAGTCTGTAGCTCAGAAATACAAGTGGTGTAAGTAGACTTATACCTAAATAGTTTACTTGAAATTTCAGGAGGTATTTTTGTGTTGCTTCTGTGAGCCACTGAGTCAATACCAGGACAAAAAAAAGCACAAATTTTCTGTTTGTGAATGAGAATAGGAAGTCTTCTTATTTTTCCCTAGGCCAGCAGGGGAATACAAGCGCCAAGACCATTGTTTCACTCACCATGTACCTCCCACCTCTTTGCTTCCCAACAAGATAAATGGCTTGAGAGAGAACAATTGTAGCAAATAGTCTTCAAACTCTCGATCCTTAAAATTTCCGTATACGAGAAGAAAAGAAGATTTTAAATCATGTTGCAGATTTTAAAGTCTTCCAAGTGAGATTCAGGAACTACAGACAAATAAACTTGACAACTGCAATTCTTCAAAACAACATTAGTCGGGCCTGACCCACCAAAGAAGAATCAGCAAAGCTTTTGTCAAGGTGAGTCATAGCTCCCAGATTTCTACATTTTAGGAAAGAACCAAGAAGCAGATGGACAAAGAAGATCCAGCTGATAACAATCTACTCATATTGCTGAGGGCCCTTCAAAAGGATTTGTAAGAAGAATAAACAGCCATGAGAAGAATTTCACATAGTTTAAATAAAGGTGGTAATAATAAATAATCATGAAATGTTAAAAGACAAAAAAGTAGCTATTTGTTGGCCTACTCTAATCCATCAATGGAGGGAAGGACCTTGCAGTCCCATATATTCATAATCAAAGAAAAAGAAAATGAAAAGGAGAACCTAGGACAACCATACACAACTGGGATATGTTCCATTTTGGTCAACTTTTGTCCAACTATTTATAAACATTTGAATTCTGAAGAAGGAAGAACACAGAAAAATTTGGAGAGAACATTGTGGAGGGAGGACACACATGAAGAAAAAAAACTTCTTCCAAATGTTCAGTGGAAAAAGTGACCATGAAGGAAAAATCTGAAATCAGAATAAAAGCAGTCATCTGATGAAATCCTCACTGAAAAAAACACCCTTTCAGTGCTCAAATAAAAAACAGAGAAGGGAACCAAGAAAGAAGGATGGGAGAACCACCAAACACGGGACAAAAAACTTGCTATCAAACTAAAGGGAACAAAAATTAAATTTTAACTTCACATTTCTTAACTAAAATTGCAGTAGTCGCAATGCAAAACCCTATTTGCATCTAAGAAAGCAACCAAGATAGATGAAACAACTTTCAGATGTTATACCTGAAAGATATGAGACTGTGGGAAGCTACTGTCAGGAGAGAGACATAGAGAAGGCTGAGGAGTAAGAGGGAAATCAAGCATGGAGAAGAGCAACACAATACCAGGATTGTCACAGCACTTTTCTTCATTCTGTAGGTTCAAACACTTGCTGCCATTTGTTGCAGATTGGGTCTCTAGTGAACCTCAGGTCCAGCTTAAAGCCTTCAAATACTTCCAGAAGTCTGTACAGATTAAAATACAACAGAGACAAGCAGGTGTTTGAAGCACTCATCCAATGAATCATACAGATCATAGCTGTAATTTAAGTCTGAAGGACAATTTAGCACACGTAATATCAGTACTTTTGTGCAGTATATGAACTCAAGAATACAGTGATCTAGCACTTCATTTCCCCGACATACTGAGACTATTACATTATCAGCATAATCTACATCACCCTAAGTAATGCTATATCAGTGGCATCTTAAAATATTTATACACAAATTACTGTATTTTTAGTATAACCTAAGAATTATTGAAGGAAAAAGTCATGATGCCTAAATACTGAACCTGCCCAGAAATCAAAACTTCTAGAATTAGCACAGCAGTTTTTGAGACTAAAATCCTGGTTTGCACTGGAAGATTTTGAGTCCTAAACTACAACAATTTTATTTTGCTTGTTTTGTTAAAGACAAACTTCAAGCAGACCTTCAGTTCTTGCTGATACTTAGCAAGAACTTTTGTTTGTTAAACATCAAAACTTCTGTCAGTCTTGGTGGTATAAGTGACCAAGGGAATACTATCAGACATTGAAATAACTGCAAAAAAAAAAAGTAGTCCCTACTAAAAACACTGAAGAAAACTCCATTTGCATATAAATAAGATGATGCAGGAACACATATCAATATTGAGATCAAAATTCTAACTCTGCAGAAATATTCTGCTGAGACAATAAGACCTCACAGGAAAGGTCAGAGTTAATGAAATAATAGGGCCTCAGGATGGAAATAATAAATAATATACAGTTTTATACATTACTATGCAGCTTTGTACAATAAGGCACTTTGTAGAAGAATTGATTATGACACTGCATGAGAAAGTCATAAGCCATCAATCTGGCATCAAAATGAGAGATAATTATTTATTTGGAGAATATTCAGATGTGAGCCACATAAGTGTTCTGGGAAATGTAGTATAAAATATCCCCCAGCTAAAGTATTAATGCTGAGGTGAAAGTCATGGAAGTCATTCTGAAAAGGTGAGTAATTGTCATAGAGAGGAAGATGGACACGGCCACTTTTAATGGTTATAGCTACTTTTAATATATTTGCATTCTAAAAGCCTTTGCATAAAATACAGGACTAAAATACCTGTCTCTTAGCGATGAGCATTTCCACAAGTTCACTCTTTTTCCTCAACTATTACAACACAGGAATGACAAACAGAAGAATGCATCTGTCACCTGTGTGTCAACGCACCACTCCTGCAATCAGGTTCTAAAACCACAAAGTATTAAGCACCACCAGGATTTAGCTCAATACAAAGAATTTATTCCTTGCCAGTGCTAAAACACTCATTTTAATTGTAAAGAACTGTTGGCAATGAAAATAGAGGGTCACGAATACAAGCACTATGGAAAGATTAGTTGCACTGATGTCATGTACATTGTACTAGACATAGATATCTTTTTTCCCCCTCCAAGTCAGACTCCTTAGAATCTATTCATCTTACCAAGGCAGATTTTAATAGCTGAACAGACTTAAATAAGTTGATCTACTTACATCGAAGGGTTTTTTTATTCTGACTACCCATATTTTCAAAATGTCAAGGAGTACCTGCATGACAATAGCTTTTTTTTTTTCAGATGGGCAAAGGTGCAATTATGTTAGTCATTTTATTGTAAAACAGTACCCTGCAAAAACAAAAAGGTTAAATGAAACTCTGTAATGTAAAATTCTGTCTTGACATTTCAGAAAATGGCAAATTTTAAGAAGTGACAACCCTCATCACCCTCAACTACTCCTTACAAAACTACCTATTTGAAAGATATATGATAGCTCAAGTATTTTCTGTGAGGACACCATAACATCTTGAAGGCATCAGCATCAGAAGCACAGTAATACAGGAAAAGGTAGCTTACAACAGAGCCTGGCCACTTGATAGAGTGACTGGATGTAAGTTCTGCAGTGATTACAGCCTTGAACCAGTTGCCTTCTAGAACCATGCATAACTAGTTTCTTAGGAGTTAACTTCAGATTAGCTTTTATGAAACAATTTCCAATCATCTCCAGCTTCTTCATTCCTCTTAAAGAGATGATTTCCTTCCATGGATCCCAGAACAGAGATATACCTCAGGCAAGTAGCAAAATGAAGACTTATCTGTACTCGATGTGTGAGGTGACAGCATATTCACTATTCTTTTAGAGGTAAATATTACTAAACACAACTACCTAGGCAAATAAAGCCTTCCAGAAAGCAGAAATGGGATATTATTCGTGTAAAATGAGAAGGCAGTTCCTCTTCAGCTCTCTAGTTTTTGCCGGGTAGGGAAAAAACTACAAAGTATGCTGAGGAAGATGCACTATGCAGTCACATTCTAAAGAAACATAATGCCTGCATAAGAGACTTACATTATTAGATTATCTCCTTTAGAGCAGTAATTTTTGATTGACAGATGACTGGATTTCCATTGCATCATCCTCCCAAAGCTGATGCAGATTTTTGTTCTCTACAAACACACCTTTTCCCACTGGCAAAAGGCAGTCTGCTTTGTGCTGCGGCTTTATCTTTATTCCCTGCAGTGCCTGACAATGGGGTTTTGAGACAATATTGTTTAAAACATCTCACGTAGCACAGATAATTATGAGTTTGCACGAGTCTGTGTTGTCCATATCTATCCATTTATTCAAATACATACCAAAACCAGTAGGGTGCTCTAACAAGATCCAACTGAGTGCGTAAAAATGTTATTCTTTCTCCCCTAAAATAAACATCTACTGCTGTGAACAATTCAAAGTCTTTAAATGCAATCAGCACGCAAGAAAATAGAAAATTACAAATCAATGTATACGACAGATTTAAGTGTATTTTCCAGCTGCTAAAATAAATTACTCTCATATGCACAACAGAGAACATCTGAAACAAATCAAGCCATGCAAATGCCTGATTGAGTGAAGTATACAGCATGCAATGACTCCCTAACACTAGAACACTGAGCATGTCATTTTTTGGAAGCAGTGGAGCCAAATAACTATTATAATTTAGTAATAATACTAATACTACTGCTAAGAATAATAGTAATATTTATAATATTAATACATATAATCTGTTTTTCAGAACATTTTCTGTAGCATCATAATGAATTATCATGTTTCAATCTTGTTAGAAATTTGCCGCTACAATGCACATCTTGCCGTTTATTTCAGAAAAGCATTTATTTCTTCCTACCTGCTAGAAATATCTTTAAGCTATCACTGGCATTGCATACTACTTAAGATTAATCTACCTACTGCAAGTTACATTTATTATGCCATATTATTGGGTTTCAACATAAACTGAACTATTCTTGTCCATCACATGTATGAAATATTGTATAATTGTGTCACATTACAGTTGTGTCTCATTTAATTTCATCACATACATAATAGACTGTCCCTTGGCTACCTTCAGTGCTGCACATCAATTTCAGTGTAGCCTGTAGATTTGATTTTTTTTTTAATTCCGGATGAGGAGGTCAGTTCTCTCTGTCTCCTCTCTCTCTCTTCCCCCTTTTCTCCCCTCTCCCCTTTCCTTTTTCATTTTCCTTCCTTTTTTTCTGTCTTTTCTAGACCTCTTCAGTAGGGTAACTCATTTTTATTTTGTTTCTTCATCACCACTAAACAGTTCTCAGATACAAGGCTGTCTCATTTGACTTAATTTCATTCCCGACCATCTATTTTTTAAAGAACTCCTCACAGTTCCCCACAGCGGAACATGACATTTAAATTGGTGGCAGCGGTGGGACGGTCTTGAAGGAAAACTTTGTATGTTTTTGAACACTTTAGTGTGTGTTTTAGGGAGAGACTCGTTTGGGCACTAAAAAAAAAAAGTGTGACCCTCCCTGAAACTTGGTGCCAGCAACTGACCTACATTGTGTCTTCTCAGAAAGTGTATTTTCTCTCCAGGCAATTTGAAACTCATTACCATGTGAACCTTTCTGAGAAGTATTTTGCCCCCCTTTCCGTAACTCTTTGTGCGTAGCTGCCTTGGTAATTTAAGGTGTGTCACCTCAGGAAGCATTTGGGGCATTTTGGGGGATTTTTATGGTGTGGCCCTTCCTGGGAAGTATAATGCCCCATCTCTGCAGCTAATTGGCTTGATGCTGTAAAGTGTGTCCTCCTGAGGAGTGCTATTTGGGGCGCCCGGAAGTTTTTATGGTGTGACCCTCCTTGGGAAGCTGTTTCACCCCTTCTTTCACAGAGTGCATTTAAGAATTACGAGGTGTGACCCTCCCCAGAAACGTTACCTTTTGGGTGTTTTTTGGGGGTGCGCTTAGTTCTGAGAACATTAACAATGAAGACAACTATGGAGTTGACTGAACTGAAAAGGGAATTCGGCCACCACCCCAGCAAATCCATAACTGAATATGTCTGGTGTGTCTTTTTAAGCAGCAGAGACCAGATCTTACTAAGTGAGAAGGCGGCAGAGGATTACTGGGGTCCCAATGTTTTCCTCATCAATGGAGACCGCCAGGTGCCGTGGTCTGACTCAGAGGGCTGCATATTGGGCTGGTGGCCTAGATCCCTTGAAGAGAGGTGATCACCTCACCATAGAAGGAAATACAGGCCAATTACTGGAGAGCATTGATAAGGCTGTTTGCCTACAAATGAGAGACAATCATAAACTAGTCCCTTTCCAGGAATCACCCGTGATGATCACAGTAGATGCTGAGAGAATGACTCCTCTAATTCAGGGGCTTCCCGACTCTCTAAAATTATTTGGTATTCAATTACAGGGGAAGTTACAGGCTTTGGCCCCCTTAAAAAGAGTCATTGCTGCTCTGAAATGTACCACCTCCTCCTCTGCAGAGAATACCCTGGCCTGGGAAGGCAAGATGTGGACCTGGGGAGATGTCACCCTAGAATAATCAATTTTGGTCAAAAATATGGTCCTGTAAAAACAGCAGTAAGCCAACCAGAAACTCATGTGGTGAGACGTACCTGGCATAGCCTCTGACTGTCATCCAGGATCCTGCCCCACTCCAATCTAAGTGTAAGGGAGCGCCCATTCACAAGCCAGGCTATATGGGCACAGGGTTGGTGAAAGGGAATTCTGAAAAGGGTGATGGACCGTCTCCCCACGGACAAATTGGAAAATGTGGTGACTGTATGGCCAGACAACACATCCAAAAGACCAAGCACGTAGAAGACTAATGAGAGCCCTGCCCTAGCACCCCCTTTTAATTGAACCAGGTGGGAAAGCAGGTGTGCTGCTGAAACTAAAGCAGGTAAACTAAAAGACCCGGTTCCTTTAGGTGGGTGGCAGAACAGTGGTTGGTTTAGAAAACGTAGGATCCAGTAAAAAATCTTGGGGTGGACCGGGGAGTTGTGTTATTTAAAGTACAGTATGAGACCACTTCGCTGGTGCAATGTGTTTGTTAAGGTATACTGTTGGTTTGGCAAAAGAAGTTTGACTTACACTCACATGCTGATTTGATCCTTCATAATTTTATTGGCTTGAGAAATTTAATATGATTAGGACAAGATGGCAAAGGCATAAAACTCTAAAAACAGTAACAAAAACTGGGAATACCTTTAATATGTGAAATTTGTCTGGGATATTTTGCTGCTTAGTAGTTTATGTGAAGAGATGTCATTTGTTGAAAGTATACCTGAAAGCCACTGTAAACGAAGGTCTTAGACAAGTATTTATTGGTGATAGTGAAAAATAATAATTAGGAAAAAAAAATGTAATGCCTAGGGGGAAAGAATATTGTGTATCTCATTTTCTTGATACCTGTAGCCTATGAAATTGTTGCTTGTGTAGTTTCTATATCAATTTGTATGATCAAATGAAAATCAGAGAACAGAAAACGCAGGTGTTCAGAAACAAAGTGAAAAACATGGAAACTTTTTCTCTCCAAGAATTTGGGAATAAAGGAAAGGAAGCAGTCTCGAGTATGAAGGTGTTGAATAAGAGTTACCATTGTTATTATGTGCTGAGATAGAACAGCATGCTGGAGTTAAGTGTAAAGTCAGAATCTCTTTGTTTTACAAATTAGTGGGATTAAAGTCACCCATAGTATCACTAAAGACCAACTGGTGGACCTAACACACAAGTCCAGCAGGCTTCCAAGATGACTGTACAGAGTGTTGAACTTATCCTCTCTGGATGTAACGAGACAGTGACCAGCCTGAGGTTGCTGGATCTGTAAATCGCATTGTTCTGTTATTATATGTAAGAAATGTTGTTATATGTTTAGACCCCTTTTTATTCTCTTTCCCCGCTCTTTTCCCCTCTGTATGGTTACCACCAGACAACGAGTGTTGAGTCACAGGGTGGTAGGAGGAGCCAATTTAGTTTTGGTTTGTCTCAACACTGAGTGCCAGAGGCATGCGGGGGAGGGGGTGCACACATGCCACTCAGAGGAGGCCAGTTGGAGAAGATGTGAGAAAGCCTTGTCTCTGGGGGGACTTTGCCTGGCAACCATTTCATGCCTCACGTGGGACAGGCAGTCACCAGGAGACGCTGCACCCTCCAGAGACATTCTCCCAACAGATGGCAAAAGATCTCCACCGCTGGACTGCAGTGGAAGGTTGGACTTGCGCCAATGGTCTCCTGCCACCAGGCGGACTTTGGGAGGAGCCAGGGGGCATAAAAAGTAACTGCACCACAAGCTGAGGAAGGCTTTTTGGAGAGTTGTCTTTTGGGGGCTCTTGAGATTTGCTTTTTGGCTCGGGCTTTGTGGCTTTGGATTTTTGAGTCTTGTTTTTTGGGGGGCGTTTGAGTGTGGGGGTTTTTGAGTGGGGATTTGGGGTCTTGTGGTTTTGCCCTGGCTCCAGCTTTCTGGGGCTTGCTTGCTCCTTCTACCTGGCCCTCGTTCGTTTTTTGTCCCTTTTGCTCTAGCCCCAGCCTGTCCTTTGGCCTTCCTGCCCTCGCTAGCTCTTGCTTGCCCTCACGCCTGTCCTGCCTCCCTGTGTCCCTGACAGCTGCCCTGCTGCTCCAGTCCTCTCTCTGTCTCTCTCTCCTTCCATTTTCCTTCCTTCTTCTTTGTCTTTTCTAGCTCTCTTAGGTAGAACAACTTATTTTTTGTTGTTGTTTTTCGTTACCAATAAATGTTTCTCAGATACAATATTTGTCTTGGTTGACTTAATTTGGTTCCTGACCATCTATTTTTAAATGAACTCCTCACAGGTCCCCAGAGTGGAACGAGACACACCCAAAGAAAGTTACTTTATATATCCTATAAAAATTAATGCAGCAGGATATAGAAACACTGGGATTGACTCAGGTATAATGAAAATAACGAGCCTGGAGTAGAATTCACTCAGGAGAGAGGAACTGCTAGAAGGTAGCTGGATTACTACTGAACAAGCTGTTTAGAGCATGGTGCTAATAACACCAATGTCACAGGTTCGATCCCTGTTCAATGCCCATACAGGCCATTCACTTAACAGTTGGACTCAATGATCCTTGTGGGTCCCTTCCAACTCACAGTATTCTGTGAAATCTGTGAAAACATTATTCAAGACAAAAAGTGCAGAAGCCCCAAGGTCAACAATGAGTGTGAACTAAAACTGCACACTCAGTAACTGGCTCTTCAACGAGTGACTCTAGGGCAGTGATAACCAAGCACATATCACCAAATGAATCTTGACCTACAAAATAAAGATTGTTCATCAGTGCAACCCTATGGGGAGAGCAGTTACCCAGAAAGGACATTTGCCTGACTACCTCTGGGTTTACTGCTGCAGTTTCAGGATACATTGGCTGGAAAAGGGAAAATGGAAAAGGACATGAATACTTTACTTTGCTCAGCTAACTCAGCAAAATTGGAGAAGCAGTTCAGCTACTTTTAGAATTCCTCTCAGCATCCATTTCCAATCATTAAACTTTACTTCTCAGGAAAAAAAGAAGTGTTTTTCAAAGAGACCTCACAATAATCCCATTATGAACCATTACAAGTAGATGTATTTTACCATTCATTATATTACATGACTGCAGGTGCTCTAAGACAAGATCAGTGCTTCCTATGTAATGCTACAAAGATAAAGAAATTTTCCAATGAGCACAACAATACACGTTTTCAAAAAGTCAATGAGGGAAATGTGAACACAGAACGTAAATTATGTATTGACTGAACTTCAGACATTTCAAATATATGCTCACATGTTTAACTATGCTTATCACTTAAGTCCAGCTGGGATCAAACCCCTTCCCAACAGATACGCTTCTGTCAATACTCTCACTGAAAAAAACCCTGGGACCTGGGGAAAAGCAGATGATGAATTTATTCACAAAAACCTAAACGAGATGTATGCATAGATACTCAAAGAGATTTTGTAGAAAACACCTTTCAAGTCACTGGTTAAAATTCAGTCAAAGAAGTTCAACATAGATTTCTTTCATGATCAGATAAGATATGCTACCTTATAGACTTCAAGGCAGTAGGATAAGATTGGCCACATAACTGAAAAGCAGGCAACACAGGCATGAACTGCTTGCATGTCAAAACCTATTTCTCCCCACAGCTAACTGAAGAATTGTGAAAATAATGAAATTGCAGGTTTATGCTGTTGTGGGGTAGAATTTCTGGATGATGATGATGATGATGCTAACTTGCTGCATCATCCTTACTATCTCTAGAAGAAGATAAGCTGAAAGTGGTGTGGAACTACTTGCCTGTGTCTGGAGGTGACATTCCCAGGGTGAAGCTGCTGATGCACCCTGCACCATTCTTGATCCACTTAGAATATTTCTGCCTAAAGAAAGTACTTTCCACAGCCTTAAATGCACTTAAAATGCAAACTAGGAAAAGCATCACCTATAATATCAACAGGAGTTTTCTAAATCCAATGAATAAAATTAACCAATTTCAGTGTCAATTACAAAATTCCTTTTAAACTAACTCATTAAACTCACTTATTTGTTCTCACTAAATTCCCCTTTGGGCTAACATTCTTTAGTGACAGGAACATGCACATACAGACACACAGAGGCTCAGAGAAGTTTCTGGACTGTTACCATGCATGACCACAACCCTAACGCAACCAGGTTATACACACCCTGCCAGAAACCCTCCTAGAGTGGGGTTTTCCTGGGAGTAGTGAGTCTGTGAGGGGAAGCCCTTCCCTGGGGACTGGGATGCCAGACAAGGACACTTCCTGGGACTGAGTGTCCTCAACACTCCTCTTGTGGGAGTGATTATTTTTCTACTGGATACCATTTAGTGACCCTTTGGGTAAAGCAAACCCAAGCACCCCAAGTGAGAGGGGCTTGGGGAAGGGGGGTGTTGTTGCTTTTGTGTACCTCCATGACAATCAGGAAGGTGCCACAGAAGTTAAATTGAACTTCTTCACAAAACCACCCCATCTTTTCTCCCCTCACTATTTTACATTCTGAAAGTTCTGCTAGATGAGATAAATCTCACATGCTTGTGTGACTTCTCGCTGCCTCTCAGAGTTAGGGAGCACAATGTGAAAATGAGCACTAGTGAAAGTTTCAGGGGAAAAGTGCTGGTTTATGATTTACGTTCTTTAGAGAATTGATGACTAGAAAGTTCACTAAGTCCCTGTTGCCAGATTGCAGCTATATATTAAATTAATGCTTCAGTTCACATATTCCTTACAAATGGCTGAAATCTGTTCTATAACCTGTCCAACTCTGCCAGCAGTAAAAAGATGCTACCCAAGTGACACACTGTATAAACTTTACTGTTTTACAAGTTTATATTGCACTGCAATCTTCTGTCTCTCAGTTGCTGTAATCCTGGGCAGCTACCATTGTTTTCATCAAGGACATCAGGAATTGCCCCCACAACTGCTTAAGATAGTTCCATGCTTGTGGGAAGAGATCAAACAAGATTTATGGTAGTCACTACGTGGCAAGACAATTTGCCTGACACTGATGAGGCTAAAGAAGATAAGGCAGCTCCCAGCAGCAAACCTGCCAAATAATTCAGCAGATAAATGAATCCCTCTATGATCCCCTGTATGAATACCACTAGGATTATGATAAGACAAAAGCAGAATCTGATGTGTAGGAAGAAACAGGTAAAGAAGAAAAAGCAATAGAACAAAATAAGAAAAAAGAGGTAGAGATTAAAGATTCAAGTACAAAACTTCTTTCCACGTTCAGTTGCAACCCTTATCCATGTTCTTACATACAGTGACTTGTATCTTGCAGATTCCTGCTGTAGTTTCCAAGCTGCAAAGAGTAGCATATGTTGACTACATTTGTTGTACCAGTCCTACACCACATTCCCTGAATCCTCAACAGTGGTCCACAGCAAAGGAGGTGGGTATTGTCAGTAACACAAATTACAGAAAGGCTAGTTGAAAAACTGTAGCAAACTACTGCTCAGTAAACTGCTTATGGGCAAACTTTGCATTCTGAGAGATATGCTGGAAATAAAAGAAATTCACCTCTTCATAAGGGTTACAAGAGACTAGTGGGTTCCACAGGCCATCCAAATGACTTTCTGCTTTCAGTCGAACTCCATCACTCTTCTGGGACTTGTTCCCATGACAAGATCTTTACCTTTGTCCAAGAAAGTTCATGTCTAAAGCTCAAAGGTCTTAGATTTATCTCACCTGTTTCCATGCATCTTAGCGAGTTCCCTGTTACTACCATCGTTTGATACCTTCATGGGAAAGAAAGAGGTGCCTGAAGGAATTTAAGGAGGGGGAAGCATTCATTTTCCTCCAAGAAAGCAGAACTGTGGAACTTGAACTCTTCAGATGAAGTCTTAGCCTGCCAGTGGGAAACCTTGGTAATGACCTGTGCCTAGAAGTTACTAGGTTTTGCCTACATCATAACTCCTTAGTAATAAAGAAGGTCTTTGCTTTCTCATACCAACATATTTACAGGAAATAAAGATAGCAGCAAATGAAAGTAGCAGGCAAGCATCTGCAAGACAAAGTCATTCAATGGAAAAAGATTACAAAGATGGCCAGACTGTCTTAGCTTAGACTAGCTATTTAGGTGTCTTACAAAACACCCTAACAGCAGAAAAAATGAATGCTTAAACTGCAGGTGACCTTTCACAGGTGCCAGCTGCTGCCTGTGACAGAAACAGAGCGAACTGCCATGGGTCATTCTCTATGAGCAAGGCTTTGTGTGCAAGTTAGTGTATGTTATATATCACACTGAAACAGGAAAAAGGGAATGAAAGGAATGAGACTGTGCTACACGGGATGTGCCGGGAATGTCTAATGCTTGGGGTTCCACAGGACTAGAAGAAAAAAACATTAAGGGAATAAACCAAGAATTTGCTACAATGATGTGACATAGGCATCCAAAGAGGGAACAACAACAACAACAAAAAAAACTCAGCCAAACAAAACAAACAAACAAACAAAAAAAACCCCAAAAAACACAAAAAGCAACAACAACAAAAAAACCCAAACAAAAAATTGGGAGTAGGTAGGAGAAACAAACATCTGGTGGCTTAAAATCACATTGGGGTCTTGAAAAAAAACAACAACTTCCAAAAACTCGGTTCTTGAAAAAAAATTCAAATTGCAGATTTAAAGGAGGCAGCAAATTCTTTACAGATAGAAAAAGTTATGATTACCTGTTCATTAGTTTTCACAGACAGATACACACATATGCTCTATGTAGGTAAGAACGTCTACACTATGAGAACATAAATGTAACAAGAGCTTGACAAAAAATATTTTATAATTATTAATTAAGGGTAAATCAACTTCTGCTGTTCTTCTCTTTAAAAAATTATTAAAAATAAATTACTTTTTTGAAGAGGAATCTCAGAGAAAGCTACAGTAGCTGCTACAACATTTGGAATGCAATGCTTTCAGTTGACTAAGTCATAAATTTGAGGCAGTCTGATAAGTTTCTATGTAAATTCTGGCAAAAAAAGCGCACGAATCAAGATTGTTTTTATGTGACTACTCAAGTAATAGTTGGAAATAAGCCATTTGCTTAAATAGAATTTTCAATAGTCAAGATTAAACTATCAACACAAATCAAAAAATTTAAAGCTGCTTCTTCTTACTGAATGTAATTCTGTCCAGTTTCACTGCAAGACAATTTATT
Source organism: Orthonyx spaldingii (assembly GCA_013397795.1). NCBI lineage: Eukaryota > Metazoa > Chordata > Aves > Passeriformes > Orthonychidae > Orthonyx > Orthonyx spaldingii. Next base: position 1,052,936 of record VZTJ01001071.1, read on the forward strand.
TGAGCTCTCACAGAGATAGGAGATTATAAAGGACATCTACACTGGAAATCCTTACTGCTGAATTTGTAGGAATAAACATAAAGAGCTGAGCTAAAGCTCCAACCAAAACCCCAGTTTTAATAAATCCTGAAATAAATGTCCCATGTAACACAAATATGGATGTGCAGTCTGACTTGCAGATGGGACTGTCTTTGGATCTCAAAATTTGCAGACATTTTCCTCTTTGCACTGCAATATTACAGTACACAATTTGCACAATATTAATGCAGGTGCAAAATGAGGGACCACGGCATAGCAGAAGAAATAAAAGAGTGCTCTGCGATAGTAAATTAAAATTCCACATATAAGTGCACTGAGAAGCTGAAATGGTAGGCCCCGTGTACATCAGCAATTATACTGTACTTGCAAACAGTGATTGTGGGGAAATGCCAGAAAAAAAGCCTCTGTCTCTCAAAAGTGATTAACTTTGTGGCAGTTGATTGTGGGGAAATGCCAGAAAAAAAGCCTCTGTCTCTCAAAAGTGATTAACTTTGTGGCAGTTTTTTTCCAGTTCTGTTTGCTGGCTAATGAGAATGAGGCAATGTACTTATCACTAATGGATACATTCTGAAGTCCTGTTTTTTAGAAAGAATCAACTGCAGGTTGGCTCTAAACAGAGCTGCATAAAACAATGCAAACTTTTTCATACACTGTTCAAGAACAAACGGATACACTACAACTTCAGCCCGAAAGAATACCCTAAACCAACCCACAGAGAGAGGTCTCCAGCTGCATGAAGTCAGAGTCCCAATCTTTATGATTGGGACTCCAGGTATGATCCTTCAGAAATACTGAGGAATACGGGCAAGAGTCCTTGTGCTCCACAAGTCCTACATGGTTACAAAAAATAATGAAAATTGAAGGCCAAAATAACTGCCTTCTGCTCATGCTTTGAATATATAAGTTGTAAACATGAAATGCTGAGTTTATAAAAAAGAGTACACTGTTAATTACTTCTACTACTTCCTAAAGACAGTGTTAGTTCCAATTCAGTCTTTACCATATGTCCTACAATATGTGAAAGCAGATGCAAAACTTGAAATTAAAAAATTACTAAGGAATTGTATTACACCATTACTTGTTCATTAAATGATTTTTCAGGATGGCAGAACACTAGTGTTACAAAATTCTGCCTTTCCTCACACACAAATATTCCAATAATTACAATAGAATTAAAACTGAAATTTTAAGATCTTTATATACATGTGTCGTCCTTAGAACTAAACATGGTGGACATGTGGTATAGTTACTATGATGAGGAGTTTTTTTCAAAAATAATTTTACTTACCATCTCATACAGGTATCAAACTTGGAATAAAATTATTTCATTCCAGAGTACTTTACCTCTCTTTCAAGGTTTTTGTTAAACATTTTCACAAGGTACACACAGGTATCTCTCTATGCACATTTCTGTCAGAAAAGGTGAAGCTGTTAATCAAGGTGTTAAAAACAAATGAGATAATGAACAAAGAACCACTGATAATCACAAATAAGAGTAACTAACTATTCATTACTTCCAGGTTTTTCCAAACATGGAGAATTTTCAGTATATTTTCTAAGGTTTGGGGGGCTTGTTTGGATTTTTTTTAATCTATAATCTTTATTTTCACGTTCTTCTAAACATCAAGAGGGGTTTTTTCACCTATTTGTAAATATATTGTTTCTTTGAAACAGAAGAGATATTGATGATCCTGAACTCTGATATGCGAAGCATTTGCATTAGCTTCAGGGGTTTGGTGATAGTATTTTTTGTTTAATGTTTAAATACTTTCCAATCCCTGCAGATTAAATTGATTTACAGTATTCAGTGAATAAACACAACATTAACATAGCTATTACACATTTTTCCCTACCTTGCATTTTTTGGGTAAGATTTCATCAAGACAGCTGAATTTAACCTTATGACTGATTCAGGAGGGAAATAATTGTTAACATGTATTCTAAGTGGCCTGTATGCAGAACAAAAGTAATTCTACCTATCAACAGATGATCAGTGTCTGACTCATAAACACATTTCCGTTCAAAAGGTTCATCTTTCCTCAAAAGAAGGTAAACAAATCCAGAAAGAGTAACTCCCATTTTAGTTTTCTTCAATATATTTGAAAGCCTTACAGTTTTCAACTTCTTTATAAACCGTTCTGCAACTGAAGCAGCATTAACACAGAGTATCATTACTCCTTTTTCACTAATATTTTAAGAGGCACAACATCAGAAACACTTTTAATCCACATAAGAGTCTGAGAAAGAGTAATATAAGCAGTGCTTTGACATTCAGAATGATACATTCCTCACCACACTCAACTCCCCAATTATCCTTGCTGCCACCATTTTCCCCCGCTGATTTATGATGGATGCAAGAGACAGGAAACAAGGACAGGATTTAACTTTTCATATTAATGTCCTTCCAACTCACTACACACAAACAGAGATTAAAACCCATGACTTGTTCTCATTTTAACTTCTTGAAGCACTGTTTTATCTGTGCAGTTTCTAATGCAATTATGTTTGAGCTCAGATTCAATTATCACAACTTACTTAGACACAGCAGATCAGCTGAGCTGTAGTAATATGTAACAAAAGCAGAAGAGCAAATGCTTTTACCTAAATCTCATTCTAATTATTTGAATATGTTGAACAGTCTGGTAAATACAAGGTAGGCTACTGCATAAGTGTTGCCAGGCAGTAAATCATTCAGATATACCTAACATATAAAACTTGATCACTTGCCTAGATTCTTAATCTGAAACAGAATTAATCAATTTCAGCTGACAGTATCCTTATCATACTATACCTATATTTCTGCTAAGCACTCAATCCCTAGCATCAGGCAGCCATGTACCTGTGGAAAAAATAAAAAAAAGGAAAGGAAAAAAAAAAAGGAAGACAGTCCTTGTCTCGAAAAACAAGCACAGGACAATGAGACCAGTTTCAACAAAATCAAGACTGTTCCTAAACATCTAAGGAATGAATGCATATCAAAACATACCTGCTAGATAGGGAGAGAGGCCAGGCAGGGAAAAGAAGAGTCAATAAGAGTATCCACCATACAACTGCTTGCCATATTAAATCACACATTGGAACTAAAATGTATTATAAAAGCAATTGCAAAAAGAAGGGAAGAAAAACCAAAAGAACTGAAAGGCCAGTTGGAGGAAAAATACTGTGATTATTTGCCTATGCTACAAAGACTTCAGAATATATAACTGCTATTAGCTTCCCACTATAGTAAGCCAACTGTAGTAAACAGCAATGATTCTGGAGTGGCAGTGTTAAAGACAATTGTTCAGTGATATAAACAAACAGTTCCAGCTTATATCAATGGAAGATCACATTAAATGCCCAAAAATATTAATTAATTGCTCACTGAAGACATTTTCCCTTTAGAAATCTCTTAAAAATAATTTTTAAAAAATCAAGAACACAGAAAACAGAAGCATTTACGTACACAGCAGACATCTGGCAAAACAAGGATAAATGGCAGAATTAATTAATAGATGTAGTTCTATTAGAGGACAACTCCTCCACTGTTGGAAAAATCTCACAAAAGCCCTTTCATTAAATCACTCTTTCACACTGATTCCTTTTCAATGCAATTTAAACATATTATGTTAAATGAGCACTATTATATTTGCACTAAAATAAACATAAGTGTTGTTTTTCTGCTTTCCTACCACGTAAATCACCCTTTAAAAATATTACAATTGTCTGTTGCAGAGTACTTAAACATACACATTTGGAAGTTGTTAAGGGCTGCTCTATTTTCAGTTGGATGAGTTGGTACCTGATGCGCACAAATACAAGTAAAATCTTTAAACTACATGTATTTATACTTCCTCTCACAGAAGTTGTCTTACTACTTGTATAAATGATAAAATTACAACAAACACATTGTCTGGCCTTCAGTATGTAACACACAATTATTAAAAGCAGCTGCAAGAAATCCTGAGGCATTAAAGCAAAAATGTGCTGTACGGCATATTGTCACGATCAGTTGTGACATGATCAGATTTCAACTGGTGCCTCCATCTTTCCTGTTTGTTCTAATGATTGTCTTTTATACAGCAAGAATATTTTACAGCAGAGTGGTACACGCCACTCACCCTACCACTTTTTGCACCAGTTATATAAAAGTGGACTTAGAAGACGAGATGAAGATTTTATCAAAGCATCAGTTTTTGGAACAGATGCTTGCTTTCATGAAATGGGCCAGTGCAGTCTACCTAATGTAAACCCTTTTCTTTGTGGAGGTTCAGTCTATGTCCTTACTTATACAAAGAAAGGAGGATGCGAGTTGAAGAAATGGAAGCTTGAGTTAAGGCATATGTAACTTATCAGGTTTGATCATACAGGGGGGAGTTACTGAATTTGCTTCTGTTGTGCAAGTTAAAAGCAATTGTCAGCTGAAATCGAAAGCATGGCATAAATACCTAATCAAGTTTAGGTCCAGCTAATGCCTATTTCAGGACACACCATTCTTGTCTTCAGAAAGGACACAATTATTGTCAGGGAAGATAGAGGAGAACAGCTCTCCAACACTTGGATCCATTTTTTAAGCTCTTGGAACAGCTTGCTTGGGATTGCTGAATACACATGTTGTTTATGAAGAGCAGAAATAAGTCAGCAATAACCTGAGGAAACTGCTCTGCCTTGTATCACCTTTTCGCAGCAGTGCTGCTAAAAAGTTACTCTCATCCTAATCAATTCAGTTACTAAACGTTCAGGCTACTAGATTAGCCTGTCAGGGGTAGGAGCAGCATATTTTCGTTTCATTTCCAACAGCGATGCCAGAATTTTCTATAAAACATTCAACTGTATAGAATAATCAAATACTTTAGAAATTAACATTGCTTATTAAAGGAAGTACTTTACTTTTATTTAAAAAACCCTTAAACCCAGAAACGTTGGAAATACAATAAAATTTCAGCTAGAATGAACAGTGACAGTCCTTTAACCATTTCATGGCTGCTGGGTGCCCATGGACTTTAGTAGCTTCATAGCAGGGCAGAGAACATACTTGCACATTTCAGAGGAATAATGTAGCTAGAATAATTCTATATTTTTGTTTACAGACTTCGCAGTAAGGCAAATGACTGAGAAGATTTTGGGATTGAGCTACCATTTCCTTGCTAAAGCTGGTATCTCAAAGACTATATTCGCGCAAAACCAAAAATCTAGACTGGCCACTTGTCTGTGCAGATGGATTTCAGTGTCTCTCATTCCGGCATTCATCGCACCCAGTCCACTTGTTGAAACCTTTATATCACTTCAAGGGATCCCTGTCCCCATCAGCAGTCAGTAGGAAAGGAGACAAAAAGCAGCTATTCATTCCAAATGCAGAAATATTTCTGCTGCTTCTTTAGGCAAGGTTAACACGGCGAACTAGAAGTGTATCAGCCTCAACTTACTGTCTTTGAAAGTTACACTAAGAAGCAACTCTCTGGCTGTAGTATCTATCTCCTACTGTCTCTGTAGCAGAGAAGACAAGTGCTTACATACAAACATTGTTTTCATAAACCAATTTATTTATGTAAACAAATAAAGAAAAGAGAGAATTTCTTTTTAAGGAAATCACTACCATAATAAAGTCAGAGCAGTCAACAATATAACTGTCCTTGCTAGGTAATGACAGTGGAGTCCCAATATCATGTAACTTATTTTATTTTTTTTTATACAGGGAGTGGAAAATTTGGTTCTAAAGTTACTCCAAGGAACTGGAAAGTTCAGGTACATATATTCAGTTTTTATATGAATTAGTATTGTTAGATAAACAGTATCAGATATGCATTGTTTCTGAAACAACTAAATGCTTACATACATTCACTAAGAACAGAGATCAGCTTAGTTTGGCTGATAGTTGGGACACTTGTTCATAGGCTGACATGTGAGGCAAGTATCTAGGTTCAAATCAGACAGAAGTTTATAACATGAGAAAACAGAACAAACAGGAATTTAAAGAAATGTCATCAATAGATTTTACACTACTTTCTTAACAAGTGCCTTGAGTGACATATTTTTCAGATCTGACTTCCCATCTACCCTTTCAATCCTTTACTAAAATATATTTAAGTGATTTTTTTCTGGAAAAATATTTAACAAAATGCATTTAACAAAACCTGTCATTTACCAATAACACTCCAATGAACCTGGAGGGAACAGCATACATGCTGTTTTATTACTAAACATAAAAGTCAATGTTCTCAAAACCAGTGTAGCTTAAGTAAGGTAAGGCATCTTCACAGTATGGCTCTCAAAAGAAGCAATTCCTTAACCATAGTAACAAGTGTCTATAATGAAAAATCCTCCTAAAAATAACTTCAGTATACCCAGTATCAGAAACAGACTAACCATATGATGTTCAACAGTGAAGAAAAACTCTCATTTATATCAATATGTCTCTTCAATCTCTCAATTGTCTATTAAAAAAAATCAGGCCATTGCACTTGTTACTGGAAAATTTGCAGGAACAGTCTTGCTTGTTGGTGTCAATCTTAAGCATCAACAGTTTATTGGGGTTTTTGTTGTGGGAGGGTTGTTTGTTTGGTCTGGTTTTTAAAGCAAGGAAATTAGTGACCTAGTTAAGTCAGTAGTTTGTTCCATACCAGCTATTTACCTTTTTGGTGCTTACATAAAGCACCAAACTGACTATAATATATTCCCCGGTTTCTTCCAACCGTACAAACTCAACACAGACTTTACCCTCTGAATCTGCATATTCTGCAGTATAGATACGACCCATGTAGTCATAAAGGCCAGATGCCTTTGAAGACAATTTCATGTAGACTGGAGCACTAAGACACCAGAAGGGCTTTCCAGTTTCATCCAAGAGAGTCACATCCATCATGAAGCAGTCCTACAAATACAAGCAGAAGAGATTATTTCCCTATGTCATGGCACAGTAAGTAGATCTGTCCCTCATTTTAAAAGAAATATCAAGAGTTAAGAGAGTTTTGTATGAAGGCTAAAACCTCAAAATATAATTGATAGTGCTTCACTGACTACTGCAACAAACACTTACTTAGAGGTTTCCTACAGAAATCAAAATTGCAACCTACAGACATCAAATGCTGTGCTACAGAAGGTGCCACTGCTACAGAAGGTAACCCAAATCAGACATTATTTTTGGAACATTTTTAAGCCCTTAACATTTGGTTTTCTCAATTATTAGTTACTTTACCATTCAAATAATGAGTCCTTTCAATATGAGAAAGCAACCTAAGTTTAAACTTGGCTGCTAAACTTGTGTGATGGCAGCAATGTTTGCAAAGATACTCAGAGACCACCCAAGGCAGTGCAAACACAATTACCCTTCCATGCCAGCTGTATACAGCACTTTTTGAATAGCTCACAGCTTCAGTTCCCAAAAAGATAATATTAATAGTCTCCATGTAATTACTCCTCTTACAAATCCTTGAAAATATTTCTTTACACGATTATACAACTACATAATTTTAAAATGTTAATGCCAATTCTTGGCTCTTTGCAAACTGACAGTTTCGCATATCCCTTGAAAGCACAGGAGTTGTGCATCATTGTTAGTATCAGCTGTTACTTATTCTCATGAGTTCTGAATCACTAAATGAATGAAATTATCTTAATTATGTTGTATCTATGCTCCAAAAACATAAACAAACCAACACCACATATTCCATGCCAAAAGAATTCATTTGGAATGCTTTATTTCTGTGTACTACATAGTTGTGCTTCTGTTGCTCTAACATTGCTTTCGCTATTACTTTACTTCAATCAAAAAATGCAAGAGCAGATGGCACAAACATGAGGCAATATGATACATACAGTTTCCCTACGCTTTCTACAGTAGGCTATGCTGAAAATACAAAATTCAAACCAAACCTAATGATGAGGTAATAAACTTATATGAGCCACAGAATCACTGGAAACAAGAAAGAATTACTATTTTCTGGTCTGACAACTTGCATAAAAAAAAGCCACCTATGAAAAGCGGGATGGTGTTGTGTGGTGGGATGGTGGGGGTCTTCCCATGCATTTCTGTCCTGGTTCTGGCCAGGATCAGGTTAATTTTTGCAGTAGCCAGGAAGGAGCACGGCTAAGACATGGACATTGTTCTATTATCACCTCACCTCATTTCCAGGGGCGGGAAACGGCATGATCAGGTTGGGCTCTACAGTGAGTGTTTGCTCATGAATCACTCACCTCTCTTATACATTCTTGTTATTAATATTGTTGCTGTTACTCTCCATTTCCTTATCACTGTTTCCAGTAAACTGTTCTTATCTCAACCCGTGATCTTTACCTTCTGTGCCTCCAGTTCTCCTCTCCAGCACAACCAAGGGGAGAGGAAGGGGGGAGCAAGCCAGCAGTGTGATTTGGAGTGGTTACAGTGAGAACACTAAATTGGAGAATACCATTCCTAAGCCATGACAATTTATAACGATCTGTACTTCAGCAATTAATTTTTTATTAAAAACAAAAAGAAACAGAAGTGCCAAGAAAACTTTTGGGTATTTTGGTTTTCCTTAGAGTATTAAACAAAATTCAAATAAATTCGAAGTAGTGGAATGTCCTGCTTCTGTGGCTGGTGTTATATGGCCTTCACATTTTAAGAATTTGAAACTTATGTTAAAAACCACACTGAATTCAACCCACAGCTGTATGTTGACATGTTCCATCTGTTACCAAAAAATGAGGGGTTTTAAAAAATATTGTACTCTTCATTTTGTCCTAGAAACAAATATTCAATATAACTTACGCTGTAAGCGCATAGGAGAGAGACTAAAACTGAAAAACTAAAGACTACAGCCATAGTTCTCCATTTTCTCTGACAGAGAAATTCCCAAATTCTTATGTACTACTTATTATTATTTTCATGGAAAAAAAAAATTCTGCCAAGCAGCTGTTAATTCTATAGAATTATACAATGATTTGGGTTAGAAGGGACCCTTAAAAGTCATCTAATTCCAACTTCCCTGCCTCACCATGCTCAGCATGGAGAAAGAATTTTTTACCTTTTTTTTTCCCTATATCCAATTTAGATCTACTCTCTTTCAGTTTAAAAACATTGTCCATTGTTTTGTCACTACAGGCCTTAGTAAAAATGTCTCATGTTATCAAACAGTATTCCATTCAACAATTATACAGGATTGGTAGAAACAACAGTTTTATTAATTTTGAGGGTTTTTGCAAGAGGAGTGCCAAAACTGAAATCAAGAGTTGAACTAGATCATTTTTCAGTAGCACTGAAATTACATTTATCAGAATTTTTGGGACTTCTGAAATATTCGTGCTGATAAAGTACATTCAAAAATATGTCCTTTCACCACTATTGCAAAATCTACAGAACTACTCTGAAACTTGGTTTGAAAGAATTCTTTTAGGAATTTTATCTAATAGAATGTGTGAGCATTCCTCTGAAATACAAAGAGTTAATTCAGCTGACCAATGTACCTGACTCGACCTAGGTGCTGACTGTGTGGATGTGGACTGTAGTTTCTGCCAGTGTCCACTGGCATTTTGACATTCCCCAGCAATTCCTAACTCCCACTGCATATACAGCACAGAACTGCAGAGTATTTCCCCAGAGGTTCATGGCCTATTGCTAACAAAAAAACCCAACCAACCAAACAAAAACCAAAAAAACCAACAAAAAACCAAACAAACAAACCCCCCCCACAAAAAAAAAAACTCAAAACAAAAAAACCAACCAAACAAAAAAAAAAAAAAAAAAAAAAACAAAAAAAAAAAAAAAAAAAAAAAAAAAAAAAAAAAAAAACAAAAAAAAACCAAACCAAACAAAAAACACCCAGAACCGAAACTCACACTAAACCAAAAAAAACCCTCACAAAAAGTACATCTGCAGTACAGTTTTTTTGTCTAGCATTTCCAAGCAGGGCCGGTCAGTCACAGCCTCTTTGCTGAGTGGAAAGCACTGGAGTAATCACGCACGCATAACGGGTCTATCATGCAATCCAGACTCTATGAGAGAAAGGAGAAAACTTTTTTCCTCAAAATTTACAAATTTTTTTGAATATTTGAATAGAGGTTTTTGTCTAGTTACAGACAGTTTCTACAAATCAAAAAATTGTTTTAAAATTAGCATATTTAGGATGCACAAACATAATTCTGGTTTGAGATAAGCATTTCCAGAAACAAAAAAGATACCTTTACAGTGCCTTCAAGCACATCTGTTGCCCAGCATATGCCAAGTGTCCCAATAATAGGCAAGTGCTTCCTATTATCCTTTAAGCTTACAGCTGTAAGCCTCAGGTCTCCATTTTCAATGTCACCTGAAAATATAAACAATATACAACATTACAGCAGTATAAATCAAATTCAGCCCAAGTCCACAAGTAAATGTTCTCATCTCCGCTCCATGCCTTTTTCTTCCCACTCACCAGTAAGAAAACCTGACATAAACCAACAGCTAGATATCAAGCACATTACAGAGGAATTAAGCTGCAGTTTGGAGCTTGGATCTGTGATTCACAGCAGAAACAGCAGCTAAAAATTTTGTATTTTTTAGTATAAAAATAAGAATGCCACCTAAAGAACTTGTACAAGGATGCAAGGAGTAAATTCCATATTCAACATTTCAATTTCATGCCCCCAGTGCCTCCATCACTGCCCACTTCCCAGAAGTGAAGCTCAACACTAGCACACAAAATAAATGATGAGGTAGCTCCTCCAACCTTTTATTGCAAATGATTTAAATCTGACTGGAAACTCAACCCAACACAAATGGTATACAGGTAACTATTCCTCCTTGGAAAGGATATTGCATCATTCAAATTGACATGCAGTATGCTTTAATTTAAATCAAGTTTTTAAATTATGGATTTGTTCATTTCTTGAATAGCTTTCCAAGGGCTCAGAGGTTTTTTTGACAGAATAATTATGATTTGTGATTTTTTTACTTCTACATATAAGCACATTTCTTTGGTATCTCTTCCTCTCCTCTCAGAAGAGATCGACTTTTTTTTAATTATTCTTTTTTCCCTTGCTATCAGAAGGAAAATTAACCAGGGAGACCAACAGTCTAATTATAATTTGGGGTACATCCTAGTGAACATGATCTGACTACAAAAAAAAGTGAAAATAAAAGCATCACATCATGACACAAGCAGATTTCTCAGTAGGACAAGCCTTAAAGAAGTTTCCTTGAACAAGAGATACTCTCTCAAAAGAGCAAAACAAAAACACTAGAGACCTCAACACAAAAAAGAAAGTATCTAGCACTTGCAGGAGACAGATAGGAAGGGAGAGAAGGAATTCCCAGGAACATAATGCATGTCAGGATCCAGTAGCAGGGCCTGGGTGGCAAGGTAACAAGAGAAGAGGCTTGTAGAGGTTTACGATGCAAGTGACAGAAATGAAAAAAGAGAGGAGTGTGTTGCCTGTGATTCTCCTTCAATCAAGCCCAAGTAGCAGCATGAGGCTGCACAAAAAACAAGCAACATCAGAAAGGCTGGCTGTGAGTTAAATGGCTGCAGCCTGCGTGCAGTGGCAGCAAAACCTCTGCTTGGTGGCTGCTTGAAGCAGATAGCTGGAGGCAGTGATGGAGAAAGAAAGCCCACACTTTACCACAGAAGCCAGAAACTTCTCTGAAGTGGTACTGTAGAGGCAAGCAACTCCCAAGATAAAACTGGCCACAAACCAATGCTGGAAAGGCATCACTCACCACTGGGGAGTCCAAAGAATACTTACTCTGGGGAGGAAGCAGACCAGCATATGACAGAGAACAGCAGCTGCAGGTTTTTCAATACAGACACTATCTGGAATAGGAGTGTGAATATAGTGAAACCAACATGACTATGCTCAGGAAATACTTTGTAGGAAATATTTTATATGGTTGAAGGCAAATGTAATCCTCCAGAACGTGATAGCCACTGTCCTTGCAGTGAAGTTCAAAAGAAATCAGTGAGGAAAATTTAAGCAGAATTCATTTCCAGGATCCAGCTCTAAGTGGAAAAAGGCCATTAAGTTGATACCTGCCCAAATGGTTCAGTTCCAAACCTCAGTAAATCAAATTCAGTGACAAAATTTTATTCAAGGTAAAAATATCTTAGATAAATAGTTTATTGACTAAGCACTGAAAGCCCACATTTAAAGATGATCTTTTATACAAGAGATTTGAAAACATCAGTCAACAAGCATTTTTTCCAAATGACTATTTGGTTATCCACAATTCCAATCTGAATGGAAGTGGCTGTTTCTCATACTCATTCAAACCAAATAAAGTTTGAATGGAATAAAAATGGATTGAAGAAAGCATTCTGCTAATCAATTAATGAAGCCCAGGACATCACTACTATTGCATGGTATTAATATAGCATTGCTAGATCAATTAGCTGGCTGAGGTGTGTTGCAGCTACTTCTTAACTTGAGCCAGAATGGAACTAAGAACAGAACAGGAATCTGAAGGCTAATTATTCATGGGTTAGTTAATCCAGTTTGGGTTTTTTTTAATATAAAAACTCCATTCCAGTCCTCACATGCAGAAGGAAAGAAAAGTCTGCCTAGAAACGAGCAAGAAGCTGAAGGCTAAGTACTGAAATCTCCCCCTCCTCATCCCAGTCAGATGAGAAAACGAAATTAAAGGGCAGAACAAGCTATGTTAAACACACCAAGAGAAACACAGAGGAAGCAACTTGGACAGGGCTTTCTTCAGCCTGATCCAGACTTTGTTTCATTGTCCCCTTATAATATCACTAGTTCTTGGTTTATGCAAGACACGTGTAGCAGCAAAGCAGCAGAGGAAGTTATAGGGAACAAATATTTCCAAATAAAGGTAAAACCAACAAAGAGAACTTATATCATGTAGACAAACCTCAGGGGAAAGAAACAAATAAACCAATAGTTCCAAAGCATTTATTTTAGCTAAAAGCCAAGGAAGTTTGTTTTGCTAACTAAGCCTTTGTTGCAAGTTGTAATTTGATTAGTATTTTCAGAGGAAAAGCTGTGCTTAACACTAATTCTGGTGCCAACAACCAGCCTTACCACACTGAAATGGTTATTTAAACTTGCAAATCAATCTTCAGGGTCAAGCAAAACATTTCAAATGCCTGATACGAAATTTTACAAACAAATCTTAAAAGCTCTCTAAATGCACAAAAATCACCCATTACATTTTGCCAGCACAACACATCAATTTACATCAACAAGAAATGACATTGAAAAGCCAAAGCTTAAGCTACCATGTGGCTACAAAGCTGTGCTTAAAAAGTTGAAAACCTAGGTAAATGCATTTCAAGAATGTTTATTAAGAAGCTAGATTCATGGCTTCAGGGAGTAGTATGAAAAGCCTGTCATAACTTCCTGAAGACAAGGAAAGTTTTCTAAATATTTTTAATTCAGTTAGAAAATATTTAGTATATTCACCCTACAGTATCTGTCAATAAGACCATATTACCAATACTGTTTACATGAAAGGGAGCATAAAATAAATGCTAAAGCCCAGCCAAAACAGTGGGAAAACAGCTAGTTACTGCAATGCAAGTATTAATAACAGAAAAAAATCTGAAGCCATATACACTCCATCTGCTTGGTTCAATGAAGTGTGATACAACCTTTTAAAATTTAATATTAAGAATTCTGCAAAAAGAGTTGAAAACAGAGTAGCAAAATGAAGCACAATATTAATAGACACTAACAAAAAGCAGACAAAAATTAAACTTGAACAAATAAATCAGTTATTCTGCAGAATATAAATGGGCATTCTCTGGTAACCTAGGAGTGTCCAGAGCTTCCTAATGAAAACCAATAAATAAGTAAAACAACAGTATAATAGCTGACAACTGATCTGTGTCTCAAGTTGTGGAAACTGCCATGGGCATGTCACATCCATAATTTAAAATAAAACTGGATGGGGTAGAGAATTTTAAGAAATAGCAAGACTTCTCAGTATGTTGCAGACCTCCTCGATTCAGAGTCCTCCCAGAGGATGGGACAAAGAGTATTATTAGAATGGAGTCTAAAAACAAAGCACAAACCATCAAACACAACCAGCTTGGACAAACCTGGCCACATTTGCCAATACCATGTTTACCAGAAAGAGCAAAATTAACAATAAATTACAATGAAAAATGTGACAGCAGACAGCCATAAGCTGCCTCACTATACCATTTTTGGAGGAAGACAAGCCTTTTCCAATAGGAATTATTGTGCAAGCACATGGAAGGGACTATATGACAAATGAGCTTATTGTCTGCAGAACCATGGCTTCAGCTGTCTGATGTCCTGTGAGACCAGAATCTGGTGGCTGTCATACTGCTGAAGGTCACAAAACCAAAGCAATTCAGAAAACTTGTGAGCATAAAACAGATTCTGTAACTTGCAAAGTGAGATGACATCACAACTGTAGCTCAGGGACATTTGCTACAATTTGCAAAAACATCAGCTTAATCTTTTTTAGAAGTAGCTTCTAAGCAGCAAAAAAGTGGTATCAAGAAAGGAAGTGTGCCACATAATACTTTTCCTTATGTAACTGTATTGCTAGGAACATAACATTTTAATTTTAGAAAACAAAACATGATATTCAGCTAAACAACAAAAACCAAAACACAGCACAATCCCAAAAACCCAACCCTCTGGCCAATTTTGAGAAGACTTTTTTTTTTGAGAACATAAAGAGGACTCCTGCATTGCACACTTCAGCCAAGATTTCTTGCTACATGCATAGACTTTCACTGAAGTTTTAGCCTTAGAATTATTCCTTTAATTCAAGCTTGGAGCTTTTCTGGAATCAGAAAACCTGTATATTTCAGGTTCAAGGACTACAACTGCTCCACACTGCACAAGGCTGCAGTCTAAATGACAGTTCTTGGAATCACCAAATACAAATGAAAAAACCAAATCAAGTCATGGGGAAATTCTGTAGCCCTGTAAAAGCACTCACGCCTGACAACAGCGCCCTCTACTGACTAAAAAAAAAAAAAAAATAAGTACTTTCTGAAATCCACAGACGGCTCAGAAGTTCTGGTGTCAACAAAAATAATACTGGAGAGCAATAATTAATTTACAGTACTTAATTTTAAGTTGAATTTATTAAAGTGTTGAATTTTAATATTTTAATCTGTCTCTGCTTACAGAAAGACAGCTGTGTAGCTGTAGGAAGCTATGCTGAAGTTCTGTCAAAAGAGAGATCACCCATATATTTTGCAAAACCTCAGTACAGTTATGAATTTGGGCAGTACGAGAACAACAAGGATGGCCAATCATATCTCATGAAAAGAAGTGCTGAGAACTGAATGAAGCAGCAGTTAAAAACAATGACTGAAATTGTTTATTACACAATGAAAGGATGTCAGAACAGGCAACCTTAAACTCAGTGAAATAAAAACTATAAATCTTAAAGTTCACAGTAATTTCTACAAACATATTTACATATTTAGTCTGTCAGTGCACCCAAAGTATACTCGAGGAGAATTCCACGGGAACAAGCCTCCAAAATGTATGAGGACAAACTGTCTCTCTGTTATAAAATACATGTAGAAGAAACATCAACCTGCACCAAAAGCTGTGCCACTATATTATTAATTCAGCACAGAACCAAAAGAAAAGACCCTGACAATCTGCATAATTTGTGTCCCAGGCTTGACAGTGTCAATGTTACAGAGGGCAGATTTCCTACAGACCAGGCTTAGGACGTCACACAAGATAAAAAGAAACCACAAAATGAACAGAGAGATAGCTTAATCTTAAAATTCCACTTCAGTTTCTCCCCTTAAAACAGAGAAACTGGATACAAGAAGGAAAAACATGACAGCAGGGATCATTTTAAAAACAGACATTATTGTATCATTAACTTTACCTTTTCTGCAGAAGAGGCCCCTGAATGTTCCACACAGGTACATGCAGGTCCTGCCATGCAGATCAAGATGCAGGCTGTAGTCATGCAATCCATATTCTGGGTCAATATCATCCAGTAAAGGTTTATTAGGTGGAGGAGCATATTGACTGGAAAAAAAAAAAAAAGAATTTAGCAAGGGGGGGATTATTTAATAGAAAGAGACGTAATACATAGCCCCACACTGAGATTATCATCTTAAAGAGAGTTTTGAAATCAAACATCTCTAGTTCATCATGCTTCTTTTAAGCTAGTACAGTGTCTAATACTGCTGATCAGCTGTACAGTCTAGCCAAAGGCAGAAAATATGGCAGTCAACTTTAAAAGGCACATCTGTTAAACCTAAATACATGGACTTGTCCACAAAAAAGCATCGGCTTAACTACAAATCTAAAAGCCCACTAGCTAGAGACTTCTCTGAAATAGTAAATATTGAAATAATTTTGTCTGTGCCTAACTAAACGAGAAACTACTGCACACAAATGACCTGAAGAGACCAAGTGCCAGAGGCAACTAAGCAACTTCTACATAGGATCCAATTTGGCACTAAGGGAGGTGGTGTTAAATCTTACCTTCTGTGTGAGAAGAGCCACGCTAAGTTATAATGGGCATTTAAGGCTACTGGTACATGCAACAGTATCTGACCAGGAAGCTGAGAGGGAAATAAATTCCCCACATACTGTTCTAAAGCTAAAAAACTCCATCTTTTAAAACAATTTACAGTGTATAAACAGATATTCTATTCTATTATAAACTGCAATATACACAAACACTTCATAGGAAACCCACCCACTTTCTCAATAGGACTAAAAGATAAATGCAGGCACCTCACCAGTTTACCAGAATTTTATCCCTCCCTCTTACACAGCTGAAGATTACTTCCCTACTTCTTGAAATGTGTCTCTTTCCTTTCTCTGTTTGAGATAGGAAGAGGAAATAAAGACTGCTTGTGAAATGGGAGAAAGTATAGGCAGTGTATTTCTAACTTTCTCAATACAGCAAGTACTAGTATACTTGTATAACTAAATTATCTCCTTAATAGCATAACAATGTCAATATTTTAGTATGAAAATGCTTCTATGGTTTTTATATAGTTACTGTAACTGTTATTTATATTAAACAAGAAGAGTTAATTACTGCCTAAATATAAACCTCTTACCAGCAGCCAATTTTAACTGTAAAACTCAAAGCTTTATTCAAAAGGTTATCTTTATTACCCACAAAGGAAAACCAAACTTACACAGTAGCAGAACCCAAAATGCTTCTCTCAACAAGTTGATTATAATGAAGACTTGCCATAACAAAAGCAATTCCATTTCTCTCCTGAAAAGTTAATTAAAATAGATGTATTTTCATCTTTAAATTCTTTTTTTCCAAGGTCTTTCTGAGCATTAAAATTCATAGATAAATGCTGCTGCTTATTACTCTGTCAATTACTGTAATAATGTTAGTAAAGGCTTGCTTTAACACTTGGACTGCTAAAACCTTTACTGTCTTTTCACAAGAATACAGAACATATAAAAAAGATTACAGTATTTCTATATTATGGGAAAGAGAGGGAAGCTAGCTATGCCAAGGCAAAAGTTAGGAGAGCAATCCAAGAATTGTATATCTCTAGATTCTACTTACCACTTTACAATAGATACCTAAACAGAATCAAACAGCACTTACTCCCAACTACTGAAGCATCAAGTTTATTTTCATATGTAAGGAACTATTTCCAAAGAGGGCTAACATCAGTGAGGACTACAGAATTATTCAACAGAAATGGTGAACTTCAAAAGTAAAAATCTTGTCTTCACCAGATTATTTACTCCTGGGAAAACATTAAAAACATAACCTTCTATAGATGCCTATATAGTCAAAGAAAACATCAATGTGACAACTTGTAGCTTTCCTATTTCCTCTA
>VZTJ01001072.1:0-18476 GCA_013397795.1 Orthonyx spaldingii
GGCCGGGGCGGGGGGGCTGCGGCCAGACCGGGCTGCGCCGCTGCCTGCAAGGAAAAAGGGGGTTTTCGGTGGGAAGAAATGCAGAACTGCGGTATCTGCGCCCGGGCACGCGGCGTCCGAGGTCGGGAGCGAGAAATAAAAACTGCCCGGGAGGAAGTTTGCTAAAGCTCTGATACGTTGCGGATGGGGGGTTCCACCAAAGCCTTTAAAAGGCAAAACTCGAATTGCTGTGGAGTTTTTTTAAACTTCACAACGTTCTTGGCTTCCCTCCCCACTCTCCTCCTCCCGCCCCCAGTGCCATTCCTTAACTTAAGCATCTGACAGCTAAAACTCTTTACAACCAGCTGAAAATACTGCCCAGCCGGCTGTGGTCCCAAGGGTTCTGCCTGCTTCCTGCAGCAGCAGACCTGTCTGAAGCACTGCAGAGGGAATGCCTACCCTTCTGACACACGGACCGAGACACTCAAGATCCAGAGGCACAGCTTGCTTTGGAAGGTGCCAGCCTGTTGTGTTAGGATTTCCCACCTAAAGCACAGAAAACTGGAGGTGCCAAAAACATCCCGAACCTTGCTAGAGGCAGCTGGTAGGAGAGGTCGGGCAGGATTCCAGAGCAACAGCATCATAGTTTTGCACTCTTGCATCAAAAGCTGAACAAACCCAACAAGCTACTTCTCCCAGGCAGACATAGGTATTGAGAGGGAAGAGCAGAGGGGAGATGTGCCACGCTTTGTGCCAGGGCTTCAGCCTGAGTGGACACAGCTCTACTGGTGCCACAGGCTGCTGATCTGGACTAAGGCTTTTGGTAATGGCTTTGGGGTATGTGCCACTCCTGTGGGACTAAAGCCCATTTCTGGATATGAAGGGAGGGTTGTGGCCATGGCAGAGCGCTCACAAACCCACCTCAGGTTGTACCCGTGTGGTGGGTGCTGCTATCCAGGGGCAGGCCGGGACTGAGCGATTCCATGGAACTGCCAGGTGGGATCGTGCAGGCCCTGAGGGCCTCCTGGCAGGACGACCTCAGTACCTGGTGCCAGGAGAGGGACAGAGGCCCTCCCTGAGAGACTCCCACCACCACAGTGGCAAATATGGAACCTTCCTGCTTCACTTCTGTCTCCTCTGCAGGAACTATTCTTTGACTACAGCCTCGCTGGAAGGACTGACAACCTCATAACACGCCTGAAGCATGCAAATTTTCCTGCCAGTGCCCTTGAGCACCAAGGTGTTTTCAGTACATGAGAACAAAGGGCACTGTAACTGTTTCCCGTTCGCTGTGTGTTGTGTCTTTCTTTTTCTTGGGTCTTTGCCTATCTGGGAGCTGCAAGGGAATGTCTCGGGGGTGCACTCAGGGCTCTTGTGCCTGGAGTAGGGAGATAATATGTCACACATGAAGCAGAAACTGCAGCTGCAGCCAGAGAAGGAAAAGGTGGGCTGGGAACCAGCTAGGACTCCCTCACCTTCTGCACCTCTTCCTTTCTGTGTTTGTCCCTGCCACGGCTCCCCAGGCAGCAGCTCTTCAGGTGGCTGTTCTGGCTGCCCAAAATGCCAGGCAGTAAGAAGGCACCAACTCAGGTCCTCTGAGTGATTCAGGAAAGCTGCAGCAGGGCTCTTCTGAGAAGGCAGCTCCTCACCTCTGCTTTCTACTTTGAACTGCATCTCTTTTCTAACCCGCCCTTGCATACCATGCCCACCTCTTGCCCCATGGGCTGGCTGCCTCCCACCTGATCCCAGCCTGCTCTGTGCAAACAGAAGAGGGGTAAGGTCTTCACTGGCATTTCACTGCTCACGTGGCAGCTGCCCAGACTGGCAATACAGGACCTGAGGCCGGAGCAGGCCATACACAGCGCCTGGTTTGGCAGCTCCCAGCTCTTGGTGGGTTTTAAAAGTCATCTTAGTCACCTTTAAGACTCCTTATTGAAGAACCTAGGAAACAGCCTAAGCCTAGAATTTCACCTCTAAATTCCCATGACTCGTGGAAGAGTTGTCCACTATGAGGAGCCTTGCAGGTCTCTTCCAGCTCTGCATGTTCTGGGATTCCATGTGAGCCTGGCAGCAGGGCCTGGCATGGTGGGGGGAGCCCGGGGAGGCAGGGGGGAACTGGGCTGATCAGAGCCATCATGTGAGAGCAAGAAAACACACTGCTGGCACCACAACAACCCTGCCGGGGGATGAGGCTTTGCCAAACCAGGTTATGGACTTTGAGTCCGAGACTGTGAGGAGAGTTGGGAAGCAAGGTTGTAGCTTTTGTAATTGCAGCTGAACTTTAAAATGTAATTAAGGTGCAATCTCAGCTCTTAAAAAAAAAGTCCTTCCCTAATTAAAACAGAATTGAAGTAATTATTGTGGGAGGAAGCAGGCTCTGCCCCTCCCCAATCTACAGTTCCAGCAGTGTTGTGAAGGTTAACTCTATAAAGTTTTTCTTTAAAAAAACGTACATCTGGGCATACTCACTGATGAATTATACATGGAATAAATATTTCACAAAATAAGGCTGAAAGCCATATACTTAATAACCACACCATATCAATTAGCTCCTATTAAGAAGAGGAGGAGTCATGCTGTGGGCAGTCTAGTTCAGCTCCAGCCCCAGCTGGGAAAAACATCTGTCAGCAGCAGCCAATAGGCACTATGCTGCCAACTGCACTGAGTCTTTAGCTTCAAGTAGAGAATTCAGCCTTTGGGATCTAGAGGTGTTGCAGAGATTGTGTGTGGGGTGGAAATCTGTACAGCCCACTTGCCCTGGGTGAAGGGCAAGGAGCTGCTTGTCTGGGATAAGAAAATTATTGGGCAGGATGGATTAATGTGTGACTGTGGTCCATGAATTACCTCTATGTCCTTGACAAGGAAAACATCCCTGCCCTTGCTCTAACCTGTGCCTGAGTCAAAGAATAGAGTCACAGAATGGTTTGGGTTGGAAGGGACCTTAAAGGTCATCTTATTCCAACCCTGCTGCCATAGGGGGGGGCACCTTACACTAAATCAGGCTGCTCAAAGTAACATCCAACCTGGCCTTGAACACTTCCAGGGATGGGGCAGCCACAACGTCTCCAGGCAATCTGTTCCAGTGCCTCACCACCATCGCAGTAAAGGATTTCTTCCTAACATCTAACCTACAACTCTCATTTTTTACTTTAAAACCATTCCTCCTTACCTTATCACTATCTGCCCATGTAAAAAGGTACCCTCCCTCTTTGCTATAAACCCCCTTTACTGGAAGGCTGAGTCATAGGAGTTCTTTGAGGAAACATCTCCTGGCACCACACTCCAAATACTCCAATCATTACCTGCAGTGGAGGGAACAAGAAAATTTTATGGCCCTGACTGGCTGCATCTGAAGCTCAGGCTATTAGCAGTGTGCCTGCACCATGGGCCACGTGTGCTGCCCTGCCCAACACAGATGATGGAGGGGAAGTCATCTCAGTCTAATGTCAGGATGACAAGGAAATTACTTCTGTCTACTCTTAAATACAACTTTAGAAATTCCCCGGGCATATGAGTTGCTTTCATATGAAATCTGAGAAGGTCTCTGAAATGTACTGTTCCTGTAGAGGGGAAATAAGTTCTAGTAGTTTTACCCAGCCTTCCTGAGAAAAATTTGGGGCGAAAGATGGAACACAAATTTTTTCACTGCCTTCAGTGCTCCCTCACACCTGCAGCAGCTATTTCATTTTCTTAGGTTATAAACTGAGGGACCTATCTGAGGGAAACACAGGACACAATAACGAGGGGATGTAAACTGGCATGGCTGCATTTTGGGCCAACACAAATGCAGTGAAATACGCCTGGCCCAGACTGCCCTGGAGGTCTGTAATGCAGAACAGCAGTGACAGTATTTCTCCCATAGTAACAGGTGCTGTTTCCTTCCCCCCATCACATACACAGGGAGATGAATAATGTAATAGCTGTCAGGAGCATCTGTTCATTACTTATGCAAGTCAATCCTACATTGTGCTTTAGGGTGTAAAGCGATCTCTGCAGAAAATCCATCCCTATGGACATCACTATCATGGAATAAGATGTACTATGGTGGATTTATTTTTTTAATCCAATGAAGTTTAAGTATTAGCTACCCATTTTTTTGGGAGGAACAGGAAACAAACTATCTAAAAGAAATAACTCATGGATGGCAAAAGGAAGAAGGATTTGTACAATTTTAAAACCATGATTTAAATAAGTGGTGTGGCTTGCAGAGTCAAATTCAGATAGTGCAAAGATATGCATTAAATTTAAGTTTTGTTATTAGTGAGAGTTAGGTACCTCTACAGAGCAATTCAGAGGGTGCAGGCAGGACAGTAAATATGGATGAAAACCAGTGAGAATCACCAGGAGTAAGGACTTAGCAGAACTTGTTTTCAAATTATGGTCTTGTTTCAGTTCACGGAGAAATCACGAGTTACGCTGCAGCTACAGGAGCCCAGTAGATGCTGGTTTCATTACTCATTCTATCACTTTCTGGGTGACTTTAGGGGAAAAAATTACCATTTCACGCCTCAATTTTCCTATGTGCAATAAAAGGATATCAGCATTTCACATTCCCTTTAAAGTGGTCTGAAATAGAGATTAGGCATCCTACACTGAACAACAAGAAGAGCTGTCATTGTTAGTTGTGTCTTGAAATGAGTGTGGGAAAATATGGCTCTGGCACTACTGGCCTTTGGAATCAGTACTAAAAAGCACCTCAATCAATATATCTTGCCTGCAAATGCTACTCACAAAACCAGGTAAGTCTGAACAACTGGAGGGAAACAGATTGGCAGAGTGAAGCAGTCCCTGCTCAACTAGCACATTTCAGTACATTATTCTTGGCTCTGGCTCCAGCTATTTTCAACAGCACTAAACATTCATTAGATTAAATCAAATGAACCACATTCTTTAAAAATAGCCAGAGCCTTGTCGTGCTAGTTGGAAAAACCAACAAATTTATTGGGTACTAAAACAGATAAAATAAATTAAAAATAAATAAATAAATGGAGTCATATTCCCTCCTGGCGCAAGAGAGCACAACTCCAAGGAGAGATTTTTGGCTCCTCAGTTCAGCACAGTGGTAGGTAAAAAAAGAACATTCTCAACTAGCTAAACCAAACAAATTAAGAAGAAATATAGACAGTCCAGCACAACCTCCACGCTGAACTGCAATGTAGGCATATGTTCAGCAAATGTTAGGATATATCATTCTTATCCCTCTGCTGTGGATGTCAGCACGGGGAGGATTTATGGCAGCTTAGAAGAGTTGCCATGACCTAACAGCATCCTGGCACTCCAACTCTACTGTAAAGCCAAAGGCCACAGCTGGAGCTATCTGCTCTGCTGTGGTGGACCTCACCTTTACATACTGCCCACCCACCTCTCCCAAACATCACAACTCCCCTACTGACACCAGTTTTTTCTTAATTTACAACCCATCTTTTCTTTTTCTCTGCATTCTGTGAAGAGGGAAGAGTCTATGGAAGCAGAGAAGTTGCTTGGAGACTTATCCCCGAAAGTATCTTAAAAAGATCATAAAGTCAAGGTGGATGACTGTAGTGCAGACCACAGAACAAGATACACATATTTGCTTTCATGTGATGCAGTCTGTTTCAAGGGAATTTAGAGTTGCCCCCAAGCTATTCAGGTAGGTACAACCTAGGATAGTTTCACCCGCTCTCGGGAGCAGAACACGCCTGCAGAACACATGTGCCCCTTCAACCTCCAGCCTAACTTTGCCTCTCAGAGATCTCAGAACAGATTTCTACATTGTCCAGTTCCTCTGGTTTCCTGGGCACAGGACCAATTCTCCTATATATACAGCTTCTCCCTAAGCAGTAACCATTTGCTGACAGTGAGTTGCTTAAGAGAACGGTTACAAGCTGCTGTAAAGTAGAGCCCCGTTACCATCATCCCAGACCTCAGGGTAGGCTCACCTGCCCCTGGACTGGCTCTGCTGCTTCAGCAAGGTCTTGTGTGAGAAGAGGGAACTTGTCTGGCCCGCCAGTGAGTTACGCTCAGACGAGGCTGCAGCAAAGAGCCTCACCTCACAAACCAGTCTGACCTGGGAGGCCCCGTGAGCGAAACCACACCACATTGTGTTGCTACAGTATCGATTGGTTGCTCGGGAGCTGTGCTGGGTGGTGGGCACATCCTGAATGAGCTACTGGTCAGAATAAAAACAAAAACCCCAACCCTTCAGCAGAAAAGAGTGAAATAAAAATTTAAAGCAGGTTTTGCGTTCGTTTCCTGAAGCACTTATCTCCATTAGAAGAGAGACATATCTTTGGGACTTACAGCAATATCCAATGACAGAAGACAAGAAGCATTAAAGTGCTGCCTTTTGGACATGTTTTGGCTCCTGTCTTACTGTTTTGGGCCTCGGTGGGGAAATCACGGGCCTATCTCAGCCCATCATGGTCTGCTTTCCAAGACAAACAGGAGCCTCACCCACTTGTGCACGACAAAGGTGAGTTCTTTAGCAACTACAACCCAACAGTGTAACAAAAATATTCCTGGCCTGCTTGTCCCAACTTGCCTGAGGTTGTTCTGTTTGGATGGTAGAAGCCACAGCTGATTTTCCTTTAAGTGCCATTTCTCTTTCTTTAGAGTAAGTTACCTGTTTTGGTTTGTTTGTTTGTTTGTTTACTAGAAGAATATTCAGACTATTTTCCTGAGACGTTCTGCAGCAAATTGTAAGTTCTGTTCATCACCTTTCCCCCACCCAGTACCCAACACAAACAGGGTTCAAGGCAAGCTAAAAGAAAAATTTAAAAACTGGCACACACTATTTCCTACTTAGAGAGAAAATTTTCTCTGTCCAGCCAATCTGGAGGAATTGCACTGGAAATAAAATAATATTCAATGTCAGTATTGTAAAAGCTTATGTTTATTTGGGCCAAATTACTGCATTAACTGTATTTTCCACTTTCGTTTTATTCTAAGGTAAAAAGAATGCAGAGGAGTTCTTACCAGGCAATGTTTAGGATGGCAAAGCTTTCTGATTTACAACACCAGATCTAAGACAAGCATAAAAGAATCTGTAAAGCTGCTATTGAAACTTATGGCGAGTATAAATAACAAGGGCACACATAACAGGCAGCCTGCTGTGCAGAGAACTGAAAAAAAAAAAAAAAAAGAAGTTTTAAAGCTATTTTTATCAGCTGGTGGAATGACTGGCTAGAAAACAACCTTTCTTTTTTCAGTGTGGAGCACCTCTGCCTGCTTTCATTGTTCGGTGTCCATCTACCAGCAGTTAGGATATTTTGAGGATGTTAGCTCTCTGACAGGCAGGATTTCTGCTGATGTCCTGTACAGAAATGCTGCTCCTGAGAATGCCAGTGACTGACTGCCAGTCTAGCACTGAAAACTCTGGAAATCCCCCTTCTGCTTGGTACCATCAGATATTGCCAAAAGCTGGATTTCTACACACTGGAATTTCCAGTCACCACAAGACAGAAAACCCTCGTGTCTTTCTGCGACAGGGACAGGTACATGATGTCATGGAGCACTTTTTAATTCCTATGTTCAGGCAATCTCTTGGTATGTAACAGTTCCACATTACATGATAGTTCCATGAGCACTTTCAGTTGTCAAGAGTCAACAGTCCTGCCAAGACCCTTTGTTGTCTTTTCTGTCTCTCCCAGGTACCCACTCCTTCCTGCTGCTTCCCCTGTGCCAACAGAAATGTTTGTGCAGCCTCACAGTGAAACTGATCCGCAAGTGGATCCAGGTTAAAATTAACCTAGCGGGGAAAAACATGTTTTTAGCCCAGATTGGTTCCTTGATCTGCCGTCATTCTCCTGTCAGTATTGCTCAGGTTTCACTGCAAAAGCCTCAAGTTGTGTGGTTGTTGCATCACCTGCACGGCTGTGCTGTCTCCTGGTCTGGGTGATCCCACTCGCTGTGGTAGATCCTGGCTGCTCAGGTAGGCACAGGACACATTCCTGATGCTCAGAGAGGTTCAGCCTCGCCGTGTGAGACAAAATGGGAACTTCCAGCTGGCTGACAATCTTCTGCTCAGCTGGGAGAAGCACCAGCCCAATGCTGCTGAGCTCTCTTGTGCCTGCATTCCTGTTTTATGATGGCAATTGGAAGCTGATGGGAGTGGAATGAGCATTTTTGCATTTTTACGTGCAGAGAGGCACATCTTTGGAAAAAGGAAAGGCTGCAGCAGATTGAACACCGCAGAACGTGCCGAGCTCCCAGGTGAAGGCTGTGTCCCAGCAGGTGTCCTGTGGAGCAGCTCCGTGTGTGCACAGCAGATCTGTCTCAACAGATGTGCACTGGCCATGAAGGCTACGGGGTGTAAAGCCTGACCTGCCTTCCCCAGCCATCCGTGCACAAAGCTCTTTTCAATAAGGTTTTTCACAGGTCAGGTTGGCACCAAGAGCACCCCGATTCCTTCACCCTGCATGAAACCTAATTTGACTTTTGTAGACAGTGAAAGGAAAAATGTTCTTATTTCACTGAGTCCTGCAGAGTTAATAAGTTCTTCGGTGCTTTTCTGAAGAATGCCATTTGGTTCTTAAAGCCAGCATCTGTTCTCTGGTACCTAAATGCAATTCCCATAGATTTCCAAAGAAATGGGATATATGTTCCTTCGCAAAATTCAGCTATTAGCTTAAAATCCTGAAGATACATGTAATCTACAGAGAAAATAAAGAGCTGGGTACAGTCTGGGAGAAGTAAAACTGAAATGTACAAAGACCTAAAAATACCTTTTAGAAGTGTATCTTGAGTTCAAATATTTCAGTATTCCTCCCTAGTCTAGGAAATGGAAAAAATGCCCTTGAAATATGAGCACTGGGTGCTACTGTTGAACTTGTAATCTTTTTGGCTTGCAAAAGCAAAGGGTAATAAAAAACCTGTAGTTTGGCATCACACAGTTTAATGTTACTGGTGAGAAAAATGGAACTTTAGGTTCACTTAATGAAAAGAGAAGTCACCAACACTCATGAGCTGGAAATTCTTGCTAAGGAGAAGTCAGGGCTGCTTTATCAGTGAAGTGTGTGACTACTGTTTTTCTTGGAAAGCACACCTTCAGTGAGGCTGGAGGCCATTCCAACCTTTCCTGCAATATGCAAACAATTATCTCTATTTTTATACTGTGTAAAATTTAATTTGTATCTTGCAAACTCTGGAAAGAAAAAAAAAACCAAACTTTTTTGACTGCATGAAAATTCTGCAGAATCAATGAATGTTCAATGCATTTATGAAGAATATGTGATACAAATGTAAAATAGCACCTTCTAATGAATGCTTAGGACATCCAAGGACAAGAATGGTTTAACTTCTGTTATCTTGTTCTAGATTGTGAGAGACTTATTTAAACAGATTTAAGGAACATACAGTCAAATATGGACTCTGCCTTAAAGAAAAGTACAGTTCTGGAGTTAAAGACAAGATTTTTATGAAGAAATAATATTCTTTATGAAACCAGCCAATAGGAATGAAAAAAGTTACACTGGCATTTATGTAAATGACCTCCTGTTCTAGACTTTTAGACCATCATAGTGGCAATAACATTAACTCTACTTTCTAAAATTTGGGATTAATCTGAACTAAGTAAATTTGACATTGTTTCAGGCTCTTTTGCAAGATGTGTAACCTGGGAATAAGTGCTCTGACAAAATGCTTGCGTAAATGACAGGAAAATCAGGCTTCTTGTGTCAGGATCAATATATCAAATCTGTGCAGTGTGCTGAAGCAGATACACAGAAACATAATTTCTATTTCTGGAGATACATTATTTAATACACATGTGCTTTGCATCACAGTTTGCCTATCTCCGGCTCAAACCAGTCAGGGAAATGGGATTTTTAGCAGAACCAGTTCACTTCAAAACATGCTCATAAAATATTTGTTTAAGATTAGCAACGGAAGGACCAGCCCAGCAGTATTCAGGCCTTGCAGGGTACAAATACCACATTTAGGATTAGTCCCTTTAACTGTCTGGAAGCTGAAAGAGTGGGGAGGCAACATTTTGGGGAAGTCAAAATCATCAGTCATTAGTATTTGTCTTACTGCAATTCTTGCAAGGATCAGTAGTTGTAGGTTCAGTCTTTGTGATGGTGCTATTAAAAAGTACATCCACAGTTTGACATTAAGTTAGTAGGGATGTCAGGCCAGAACCCAGAATCAGCAGTTTACTTTTCCTTCATGCTTAAACTTTTAGAATTTCAGGGGAAAAGATCAGGCAGTAAGTCACAGAATATTGAGCAAAGCAGCAAACCCTGAGGAACACAACAATGAGTGGTGGTGCACTGGAGCTGGTTACACAGCAAAAAGCCCAGGCAAACAACTCCCATCCCACTCTTCACCCCACAGTCCTAGATGGAGTATGGTTCTATGTCCATCTGTGAAAATGCTAAATTTAGTCTGTCCTCAGAGGAAACACAACACGCAAGTCATGCACATGCTCCAGCTGATCTCTGAGGATGACCTTCCTGTCAGCTCCGCGGGCCAAGCGCTACAGAACACCCCCCTCCTCACCACACTACTGGATTTCAGGACACACAACTAAATGCAGAGGAAATAGATTAAATAGATTTTACTCAAGGAGCTATTTTTATACCCTTCCTCGGGTGCTTGTTTTTCACTGGTGGGGCAGAGGTGTGGGGATGCTCTGGCTGCTGGCTTTGGATCAGAGCTAGTGTAAAACCTCGTGGTACAAACTGCACTGCCTGCCTGCCCTGGTGTCTGCACTGCACTGAGGCACCACAGCTCCCAGCTGAAGAAGAAACAGAAGGCATCTATAACATTCCTTTGCACTTAATAAAAAGAATATTCAGACCATTTTCAGCAGGTGCCTCCCCTGGATACCTGTGCAGAGCACTTTGGATAATCCCTGACCTGGTCTCTTGACCCTGAGCACCACAGCAGGAGAGCTGAGTCCCTTCTCAGTAGAACAAGCGCTGCTCAGACTCTGTGAGCACCATTTGTGGAGCTCCTTCAAAGGTCCCTCGCTCTGCTCCGATCCTGCTAACACAAGGGAAGGCTGAGCTCTGCCATTCTATGAGCAGACACGTGCTGGGATCACTGGAGAGCTGGGGACTGGCTTAGAGTCAGGAAGATGCCTCTGGTCTTCCCCAGGCCATATGGGATGCTGCATAGCCCACATTACTCTAGGAAACGATCTCATTTAATTAATTACAAGTTTAGTATTTACCTAGTAGAACTATCTTTGGTCTTTGTGATTTCCCAACAGCTGGGACATCAATATGTGAGCAATAAAAATTAAAGACTCCTTTTCCAGCATGTCTTTGAAGACAAGTTGGGATAAAAAGGACTGATTCAGTCTTGTTTGTCAGCACGTATGCACAGCTGAAGTCCTCTCAGAGGGCCTGTGGGGCCAGGACAGGGCTGTGGCCACCCCCTTACCCATGACCTGAGCAGCCAGGGGCCAGCTGGGATCTCTCCTTCATGAGCTGCAGCTGAGGAGGGAAGTTCTCACATCTCTGCAGGACAGCAAAAAGAATATATCTGAGTTGGCTTAACCAGGCCCTGGAATGCATGGGCTGGCCCCAGGAAAGGAGGCTGGAAAGGCAGACAGGAGGACATGGAGAATTTATGACCCTGGTCTTCCCCAGGGGCTGTGCAAGGAACTGTGGTCCTGAGTCTGACACAGAGAGGGAAATCACTTCTGAGTTTCTCCCCAGTTTCCTTGCCAGACCAAGTGCTGAACCCTTTAGCATTCTTGGTGAATCTCAGTGGTCCACAGCATTTTAAATTCCATCAATTTTTTTTTCAGTGATAAAACCACCATAGACACTGTACAGTGAAATTTGGGATCAAGCTGACAGTGACTAGGTGGATAAATTTTACCTCCTGTCAGAAGGGGAAGCAAAGGCAAAGTAAACAAGAAAATTTGCAGGCCTTCTCTCTTTTAAACAAAGAATCCTGTGTTTAAAATAATAAAAATCCCCTGTACAAAAGCAAAGCAACTTCCCCCAAAATAGCCTTTCCTGTTTTATCAAAGCATTCATCAAAATTGTCCTTCTCCACAAAAATAAAGTTCCAGGTAGAGTACTGGAGGCCTTTTGTTTTGACTAGGTAACTGAAGCTGAAAGAAGCTGAAGCAATAAGTGACTTTACTGGTACCTGGTATGTCCTAAACAAATCCCAATGGCTGAATATAGGTGTTAATATCTAGTAATGCCCTACTGAAAATGAAAATTAATGAAACAGAAATACTGCATCAGTGAAATGGGGCTATTCACAAGCCATGGGAGTGTGGCTCCCACAGCCTCCACACAAGCTGTGCCCATGACTTCTAGTGGAGGACACATATTTCCCGAGGATTTGTCAGTGTTTGTTTTCTTGATACATCCATCAGGTAAAATCCCTGGCAGAGCTACAGGCATAGTGATAGGAATACCCCTACACAGGCATGGCTCATCCTCTCAGCCTTGACTTGGCCCACCCCTCAAACACAATGAAAATCAGATCTCATCACCCATATTGCTAAATATTTGTTTATTTTGTATTATTTTGGAGATAACTGAGTCTAGGAGAAGGTATAAGCATGGATAACAGCAAGGGCAGACAGTTTATGGGTGTCTGAGTTCTTCTACATGGTGACTGTGAAGTAGGAGAAAGCACAGAAGTCTGGGATCAAAATGCAGCAGCAGGGAGGGCAGTCAGGCACGGCCACCTCTCCAGCCACTGCCCACTGAGGCAGAAAGGAGAGAGATGATGGGGAGAACTGTGAAGGGCCATCAAAGTGAAGGCAGTCAGACACTGTTTGATGAGAGAGAGGAGGGAGACTCAGCAGAGAAAAAACAAGGGAAAGGGTGACCTGACTGAAATAGCAAGGTGGTTTTGAATTCTTTCATCTTTATTTTCCCATTCCTTTCACAGCTGCATGGAGCCACACTTGGATACTGAGGCAGAGCAGCAGCCCTGAGCTGGGCTGTGGCAGGCCTTGGTGCCAACCCATAGGGCTGCCATGTCCCACCACACTGGTGACAGATTTGTTCCAGCTGCTCTATCATAACTCTAAAGAAGAGAAAATATACATTTCCTGATGTGATTTTTCTATGTAAGCCTTGTCTTGAACTTGTAAGGGATGCCATGAGGCACTTAATGCCAGCAGAAGGGGTTCTCGTGACCTCTCTTGAAAGACAGACTATACTACAAAATTTTTACTTTGAACACCCTTGTTGGATCAGTATTAGGAACAGAAGTGAGGGTTTGCTTTTTTATTTAAATATTGCATATTTATATAGACAATGGGAGCCTGAACATTGTTTGTTTAATAGAAACCCCATGACCAGCTTATGTACCAGTTAAATCAACTGTGTTACCTAATGAAATGTTTCCTTTAGTTAGAGTCTTACAAACATTTTAATCGACTGCTCTTCATTAAGACTTTCAAAAACAAAAACAATTTCTCAGCCTCCACAAGGACAAATGAAGGTTTAATGCAGTGCACTAAAACTTCTGAATCGTCCTCACACAGCTCCCCCGGGACATCAGGAGTCATTACCATCGAATATGTTTGCAAGAGAGGTTGTTTAAAACACAACAGAGAGCGTGTGAGCCACTGCAGATCGCAATTTAAAGCTCAACAGGAACAGGGATATAACAAAAGCAGCCTAGACTCTTTTCCCGCACTAAAATCCAAGATGTTCTTAAAAAACAGAGACGTGGGAAGAGACAATTATGCTTTTCCCTACACAGCTGATTCTTCTCAGATCAGAAACTGGAGGAAAGAGTTTTTCAAGCACGGCAAGAGCTGGATTAGCCTCACCAGCTTTGCACACTAAGGCATTAAATGGCCTGCTCTTTCCCACATGGAGGAATTACCAAAGTGCAGGTCTCAGTGTGACCTCTTTTTCATTGATACCACTCTTCTCACCAGCCTTGTTAAATCCTTATTCTGCTTCCTGCTGTCCCAGCCCAGCCTGCCAGGGCTCCTACCAGCCCCAGGCTCTCTCAGGCTGTGGGTGACCCCCAAACACGTGGGCTGTGACTGGCGCAGCACCCAAACTCTCGTCCCTCCTGCCCAAGGTCTGGTGCTCTCCCAGTGAGACACCAGGGCAAGGTGACCCATCTGGGAAGAGCAGGCAAGATGGTCACCCTGCTAACATACACCTTCCAAAACCTGTGTTTCCTCTTCCGCTAGAAGAGCTCCAGCTATTTCTCAGTCTGTTCTGGTACAGGGACCCACTACTGCCACCAAAGCCCTGCTGCTAAGTGGCCTTCAGCCTGAACAGGCAGATGTTTGCACAGCATCTAAAAAAATATATATTCCTCATCTCCTCCAGGGATATGCACCAGACACAAGTATCCTGTTTGGTTTGGGGCCCTGAACAGGACCTTCCTCTTATGTATCGTCAATCCAAAACACATGCCATGAAATCCTATCTTTTTTTTAATGTCCTCTTTTTCTTTTTGTGATGGAGGTTGCTTAAAATTACTGCAAGAATTAATCTTTTACTCTTTGAATTACCCTGTGTGTTCAAAGTTACAAGAAAAATGCTATGTAAAGGGTTGTATGACAAAGACTTTTAAGACCAAAATTTCATCTAATTCTTTCATGGGCCAAATTCAAATTTGGAACCACTCAGTCAAAGTTAACAGGTTGCCACCAGGAATATGCTTGGCTCAGTGTGCTTAATGAATATTGGCTAGGTCATTAAGTTGCTTTCCATCCAAGTGGATTTCTCTCTCAATTTGAAATTTATAGCTTAATATCTTAGTGCTAAATTATAGGGCAAAAGAGACAGAAATAAAAGTCACAGCTTTCCTGTACTCAGTCATGTGGGATGGTTCAAACAGAGCTTCATTTCTAGTACCAAAGTTCTTTCTTCTTCCTTCCTAGGAATGCTAGTCAGAAAAAAAACCATCCTACAAATTCTGGAGTCCAGTAACAGAGACTGCAGACAAGTTCCTTTTACTCAATCATCTGCGTATCACTTGCAAAAGGTTAATCCCAGAAACCTGTTTGACTTTTTACAGAGGGTAATTGCAAACATTGTCAGATCATCAGAAAGGAAGGACAGGCAGGAGGATACTTGTGCTCTGAGCTGTAGTCAGGTCATGAAAAATCAAATGTGTGTTCTTCAAAGGAACACAGCCAGGAGTCAGACAGAAGGCTGGGAGACCAGTCCTTAAAGTCTCTGCGCTTTTACTGATCAACAAGAGAGATCTGTACAGACATTTCATTGCAAAAGGTAGGAAGTGTTGTCTTCGGAGTTTGTTCTCTTGTATTCACACCACGTCTTTTCTTTTGCAATATTTTATGCTAATTCACCACCTATTTTCCAAGGAATAGTGTAAAGGAGTGAGGAAGAGCCAGACAGAGCACATGTTCAGTTGTGAAGTTTGGTTTTGCATTTCCAGTGGCTTTCAGTTAGACTTCTCAGAAAGACTTGATGAGGACTTGCACTGATACTTCACAAAATGTTCTGGTGATCCCACCAAATCTTTCAAGCCTTCATCTGTTCAGGTGTTGGCTGACATATTGCTTTTTTACTCTTTCACTTTAAGGACAATAGGTAGCTTCTGTGAGCCATGATTTACATTCATACTCCACCATTACTTATAATAGGACCAAACAGTAATTTGCTGTTTCCCTCTATGCAGATGTTACTATGTTTTGATACTTGGCAAAACTCTGCATGTTTCTAAAATAGATGGCAGATTCTATTATTAGAAATGTTAAGTTTTGAATATAGGTACTTTCTGCTCTTAAAATTACAGTGCTTGTAAAAGCAAAGAGTTATGTGCCTTGGTAATTGCAAGCAAAATTCAGCTATTAACCTGCTTTTCTGCAACTGTGTATCTTTACATACTTGAAGCAGACCAGGAACATCATTAACGTTGATGTAAGATGTGCCAGCCTTTGTTCCGGGTTGCAGAGAAAGGCAAGAAATTGTGGAAGCCTGGACCAAGGAATTCTGCACGAGACCCACGCCTAAAGCTACTGGAAGTAGAGAAGGGCACAACTCTGAATAGTCAGAAACCATTTGTCATGCTAATCTTTCCAGCACCTCATAAGACCAGCGGGCTCTTTCAGCAGCTACTGCATTTTCCCCTTTAAACTTACTCCTCTTTCTTTATTTCCAGCATCTGTTCATTCAGTTTAAACAATTTCCTGTTTTCCTAATAGAGGGAGAACTGATTAGACACAGAGCCTATTTGCTGTACTCTGGCCAAAATTGTGGATTGGGTGGTTATTTTTATTATTTCTAGCTGCGCTTCTGGAGATCCCATTAGTTCTGAGGCTCCCTGATACAGCTTTGGTATGTGCAGGAAGAAAACTGAGGCCAAGGGAGAAAGAGATATAAAGGAAACAAAGGCCATGAATACATTGCTGGAGCCAGGCGCCCCAGACTCACTCAGCACTTGCTTAGAGATGCTGGGCCAAGAGGCAGCTCCAGCCCGGGAGCGGTGGCAGTGTGTTAGGTGAGAAAACCTGCCCACAGGCAGGCAGAGCATGCCAGCAAAGCCTTGGTGCTCTGCTGACACAGCCTGGAGGCTTCCAGCTATCAGTGGGCTCTGCTCCACCAGCCACAGCCCAGCACTGTGCCCATCCTGCCCTACCTGTGGTGCAGTTGTGCCCTCAAGCTCACACAACCATGCCAAAAGCAGAGTCCTTGTGTCCCCTGCCAGCCTCCAGCCCCTGCACCACCTTGTCTTCATCCTCAGGATTTCCTGCCTCCCTTTTCACAGCCTACTCTTGCACTGTGTAGTTTTATTTCGTTTAAGGGAAAGCTCTACAACCTGACACTCTCACATGCAGTTTGAGTGGTGTCTCACAGTGCCCGTGAGCAGAGACACAAGCCCAGCTGCTGGACCATACACAGAGCAGACACGTCCCCAGCTTCCTGTGAGTCATGCCAGGCAGTGACTGCTCTTACGCAGACCAGGCTGATTTTCAGCTTTACCTTTCTGTTAATTCACAGATAATTTGCATGTAAGCAACTGCAGCACTCCTCAGCTGAGGGCCAGGACATGCACGCAGCAGCAGCAGCAGCAGGGCAGGGCCCTGGGAATGCAGCAGGGAGAAGAGGCAGCAGCGGGTCTAAGAAGTGCATGAGGAGTTTGGAGTTCACACTGCAGACAGAGCTGACAGCTGAGGGGATCAAATCTGAGAGAAGCTGAGCTCTCCTCCCCCGGGTTTGGATCAGATCCTCTTGAAGGGAAACTCTGATAGCAGACCCTGGTACTCTGGCACTGCTCTGTCCTGGGCGTGTGTCCCACTCCCAGCTGCCCAGTGGGAGTGCAGGCAGGGAGTGAGGACAAACTACAGCTCAGTTTCAGCGCTTTTCCTCCAAATAAACAAAACCACCAAGCCTGACTTGCTCAAGCAACAATGGATCAAATTCTATTTCTCTTAATGCTGAGTGGAAAAAGAATTTAAAAAGACAGTTCAGGTGTCAGGCTTCCAGTTGGAGTGGGAAGATAGGAGCCTTTCCTCCCTGGACCTTACTTGTGTTGTGCATGGCCAGAAGTGGGGCCACAGCCCAAAGGAGACCTGCTCTGGCCACACTGAGCTGAACCAATCCTGGCCTATCAGTCTGGAGCGTCTCCTAAACCTGGCTGCATGGATGCTGTACGTGGGACACACATTGCTCAGAACAGAACGTCAACTAAAGAGACCAACCACAGACACCACAGAAATGAACAATATTTCACCATTCATTGTGAGTGAAGCCCAAGCTCTCAGGATAATACCAGTGATGTGGTTTGTTCCACACTGATTGTAAAGGATTCCTTCCCCGCTGTACTGTGCCATTACACACAATATCCCCAGTTCACAAGGTAGTAGTGTACCAGTACTCACTGGTGGCCTCTGTGCAATTACAGACAGGAATTTACTAAAAGAACATGAACCAGTGTGCTAAAATAACATATCCACAATTTGGGGCATCCTGGGTGTATAGACAGCATGGCTTTCCCCCCTTCCAAGCCTTTAGGCACTGAACACAGTCCCTCTGTTGTTTAAAGGTCTTATTTTTATCCAGAATCTCAAGACAATGATTACCACGTAGCAAAAGACACACATGAACAAACATTGATTCATGGACATGGAGTCAGGCTAGTGCTGTGCCCATTCACAGGGACCTGGGAACAAAACTCACCAAGGACTGAACAGCCTTCTGCCCGCTGACTGCAGGAGCAGCCCAAGCAGCTTTGCACTTACATGATACAAAGGGGAAAACCCAGAACAGTCTTAAACCAGCTGTACTGCTGCCTACCTTTTCCTGAAGGGAAGAAGCAATCCATCTCCACACTGCTGCGGGAATGGGAAATGCAGAGGGCGCTGCTGGGGACCAGACCCTCCTGAGGTGGGCTCCGCTCCGTGGTCCGGACCAAGCACCAGCCTGGCCTCTCACTCGGCCTCTCCAGCAGCTCCACCGTCTGCCCCACCTGAATGCTCAGCTCGCTGCTGTGGCCCGCTGTAAAGTCCTGGAGCACCACAGTTAGTTCACACCCTCCAGACAACTGCCCAGGTTCAACAAGAAGAAAAAAAAAAAAAAAAAAAAAAAAAAAAGACGTAAGCA
>VZTJ01001072.1:18497-63033 GCA_013397795.1 Orthonyx spaldingii
TTCAACAAAAAAAAAAAAAAAAAAAAAAGAAAAGAAATAGACGTTAGCGAGGGTAGGATGAAAGCAATCATCTTTTCACCATATTTACACTGGCAAAGACGGGATTTGTATTCCTTAGAAGCCAAGTTAATAATTTGTTTTGTCAAAGTTCAACATGTTGTGGCCCTGGTTTCCTTTACTTCTTATTGATTTTGCTGGGCTGAAGTGAGACACCAAAGTTACCCACCCAGGAACGTTTTGAATGCTAGCTGTGGGGGAGTTTTTGGGTTGTGAATTTTCTAGCTGTGAGTGTCCGTCAGAAACCCTGGGGGTTTCTTGTTGCTTTAATTTCTGGGGTCACTTTCTAGACTGGCAATAGCCCAGGCTGCCTCAGTGCTGTGCCTCATGGTGGGACAAATTCCAGCTCATCCCTCTAAAGCATGAGCGAGACACACTCCTACATGCCACCAGTGCAGTGAGGAAACAGCTTCTCTTTTCTTGGAAGACTAGAAACATACCCTCATCTTCCCAAATTTGCTCTGGGGACCTCTTGGGAGACTAGGAAATCCTGATGGGGCAGATCAGAAAAGCTCCTCCCATGCTCCCTGATGGAACCCAGAGGTGTAAATATATAAACACAGAGTGATTGATTATATGCTGACTTTCAGGATTTGTACCTAGGAATAAATGTATCGTTTTACTTCCGTACTGAGTGCTGGAGCTGCTGCTTTCCTTCAGCCTCACACCCTGTGACTCTTGAAGAACAACATTGGTCTCTGTGTAATCACAGTCTCTGTATAGCCAGGGACTGGGAATATAAGAACTTGTGTGTACATACAGAAGAAGTGATTGTACAGATTTGTTTTTAACAAAGCTTGGGGTTTTTCTAAGAGATTTGGATCTCAGAGTTGGATTCTTGTGTGTCTAAAAAGGTGTGAGAATGAATCTAAGCTTTTCTGGCCTGAGGAATCTTTCTTAATTCTCCTCTGCAATGTGGATTTCTTGCTGCCTGCTTGTCATTAGGGGCCCTCCTTCTTTGTCCTGTGTGCTGCCTGCTTCCCTGAGGTATGCAGGAATCTTTGGGGTCCTTATTCCAGTGTCAAATTTGATAGAAATTTTGATAGAAATTAGTTCACTGATTAAAAAGTTATTAAGATGAGAATAGTAAACAAGCATAATACTATAAACTTCATTTTCTTAGGCTATAAAGCTAAAAACGAAGGATAATATACCATGATTTTAAACGAGCAACTTGTAAATCCAACTGAATTGGAAGAAATCTTGTCAGGTGCTGAGTAATTGTGAAATCAGTAAAATCTGGGGTCTGCTTTTCAGCTTGAATTGGGGAGCCCTCGAGGAGAGCATGCACATCTCTACAGACTTCACTCTTGAGCTGGCACAATCTCAAAATCCCTCATCTTAGCCCAAGCAGCCCCAAATACACACTCCCATGGGAACAGCCTGTCTCCCCACTCAGTGGCATAGGGGTTTTTGTGTCCAGTGCAGATGTGAAAGAAATCCCACTCACAGGGGTGATATTCACAATTACAGAAAGGGTCAGTGGACAAGGACTGGTTCTCACCTGTCCTGTGTCTCTGCCGTAGACGAAATGCTAGATTTGGGGAAGAAGAAGGAAATATTTCTCTGAAAGATTATTTGTAAATAAATAGAAAAAAACCAAACAAAACAAACCACGGCAGCTGTTCGAGGCCATTCAGATAAAGTGCTGGCATTAATCCTGGCAGAAAGAGCTCAGTGTACCAATGAAAGTGCACAAGAGGTCAGTGTAGCACCTAGTTGGGCAGTTCATCAGCAAACCCATCACTCGTCATGCTGACAGTCTCCCCATAACTGGAGTACAGACATTCACAGGGAGGGCAGGGATGAGGTATTGCTATAATATGTGCTGAGGTTTCTTTGCTATGGACTAATTTGAAGAGCAGAAAATCTTCCTGATCCAATATAGTGTATGATTTGGTATGGTGTGGGATATTTAAGACACAAAGAAAAAAATCTGATTACTTCTTGCTAAATGCAGACATATCATACCAAAAGTGATGAATTTCTGCTAATTCTTCCACTGTTCCATGCTGAGTAAACCTTCTGTCCCCCAATTACGCTATCTATGGTATCTTCTCTAAAAATAATCAAGTCTCCTTCTTTTAGGGGAAAATGTGAACAAATACTCTGCTGTACCAACTTCTCTCCCACGGAGCTGTTTAGAGCATTCCATGCCCTGTCCCGGAGTACCACTAGGTGTCCGTGTTTGCCGTCACACAGCAACTGAATTTCCTATAAAGAATTAACTCCTGCTTGTCTTTGAGGTGCTTATCTAAAAACGAGATAAGCACCTCGTGTCTGGGCACGAAGGAGCTGGTTCAGACAGGATCCCCAGACTCATTGCTTTCAATGATATGCGCACAGGATGTTCCACAATATAAAAAATTTTTCTTCAGATGGTTCAGATTGAATTTCGAAAAATAAGTCATTTTAATTGCTTAAGTAGGAACAGTGAAACTGCCCAGGAATATTCCAGGGGGAAAGACCTGGTCAAGATGACACCTAGGAAAGCTTGGGACAAACAAGGCACTTCCCACAAGGGAGCAGCAGCCTGGGAAATGCTGCCCTAAGCAGCCCCTGCTCCCTGCCCTCCTCTCTGGGGGCTGAGGGACAGCTGACCTAACACCAGTTCATGGCAGGCCTTGTGATCCCTTCCAAAATAACTAAACAGCTGTGACCCAAAGAGATGCTTCAATTTGGGCAACACCTGTAAACGTCATCCCAGAGGAGGCAGATGTGCTCCAAGACCCTCGGGTGCCATCCAGCTCTGTGTGCCTGTTTGCTTTGATTCATTAAAATCAGCAATTTAATATAATGAGAACTGGCAGTAATAATCCCCTGGAGGAGCTCCTGGGCACCTGGTGTGATCAAGTTCCCCCTCACCAGGGGAGATTCTTTCCCCCCCTGGCTTCAGAACATACCTTTGATGTGTGAGGGAGGGAGCTCACCTTCCTCAGCTCCCTGGAGGCCTGAATATCCCTGAAGGAATATGAATTTTTATATCTGCTCCTCCAGTATCCACTGGATGGAAATGTGGACCAGGGCTTTCATGTGCTCCAACTGACCAGCTGGAGCCAGGGCTAAAATAATACATTTTCAGGGAAAGAGCCCCTCTTTGGCAGGTGGAATGAAGCAATTCCCTTTTTACAGGCAGGTGCAGGGGCAGGTACAAGCAGTTAGCTCAGGGAGGGGCCACGGATCATTTTGAGGTGACAGCTCCGAAGAACAGAAAAGGAGCTCCTTCCTTTTGCCCAAGGGCTTTCAAGTATTTCCCAGGCCTGTTCTGTGTCTTACATACCACCATACCACGAAGAACATTTACTCACCAAATTAACCCACAGCAAAGTAATCCAGAAAACTTTTGATATACTCATACATATACAATTTGTAAGCCACTGAGGAATAATGCAAATACATCTGATTCCCGATGACAGAAATCATTTCACCTACAAAGTGATCACTCAAACTGTTAGTTAGTTTGGTTTTTGAGAACAATTTTCCAACTTCAGAGAAGTATATCATGCTTCTCTCTATGCTGGAGCATGGAAATAGGAATACAGATGGACTGCTGGTTTCTCACACATATTGCAGTTGTTTTGGAAAGAAAATAGAGAATGCCCTTAAGGTTTAACTTCACAGGTAAATGGCTTCACATTTTAACATGTAACGTTCACTTTTATTATTCCTGTGATTAAAACCACCATTAAAGCCACTGACTGGACATATTTAGAACCCAGACAGCACTCTAATCTGTACATGGCACAACAAGACACATTAAAATAAAAATAACAATGCAACATGCCTTTGCGGAGCACAAGGCATAACTGAGAGATCTGACACAGGGACAGATCTAACAAATTACACAGCAAGCAACAGCCTTAAAATCAGGAAGAAAAGGAAATGGTAGAAGCAAATAGCAAAATGTAATGAGGAAGCAAGAGGGCCCCAAGCTGTCTGGAGCAAATGTGCTGCATGTCCTGAGAGAAGCTGGCAGGAGCCCCAGCCTGTCTCCACAGTGCCTGCCATCAGCAAACCATCTCCCACCCTCTCCTTTCGTGTGTTCCTGGGCTAGAAAACATCACTGTGCATTCAGAGTGTAAATGTTTTCATTAGGATGTTCTAATCTGAACTGGAATGATCAAATCTGAGCTAGAATGGAGCCCTGCCCATTCACCAGTGAGGCAGAGACCCAGCCACAGCCATTGGGAACTCCCCTCTCTGCCGCAGGACGCTGCTCACAAACCTCAGAGCATCGATGTGAGCAGTTAATGTCAGACATTGACTCTGGGGAATGAGCTCTGTCACCCATATGAGCC
This sequence comes from Orthonyx spaldingii, assembly GCA_013397795.1. Taxonomy (NCBI): domain Eukaryota; kingdom Metazoa; phylum Chordata; class Aves; order Passeriformes; family Orthonychidae; genus Orthonyx; species Orthonyx spaldingii. Next base: position 22,853 of record VZTJ01001072.1, read on the forward strand.
TTTCTGCTCCTGGGAACACTCACCTGAGTGCCCGTCAGCCGCAGGAGAGTGAAGTACAGGCAACCAAAATGATCCCAGGCATGGTCATATCCTGCTGTGGGGGCATCCAGGCCTCTCCAAGCACAGGAGCCAGCTCAGCTCCAGGGACCAGCATGCCCTGGTCAGTGCAGGATTACCATGAGATTGTCTTTCCTGAATCACAGTGTGTGTGCATGGTCACTGTGCATCTGTTTCATTTTCAGTCACAAAGCAGCAGCCAGAGGAAGCAAGGCTGAACATCAGGGGCATATTTGTCATAATACTGCAGATGGAAAACACCTACCAGGTCACAGGCTGTCCTTCCTTCCCTCAAACAGATCCCTAAAATAGATCTTCAGTAGTACTAAATCCACTCCACGTGAAAATAAAGTGGGCATGGTCAGCTCTCCAACAGGGTGAGCAGGTATTCGGGAGGTGGGAATCTGAAGTCTGTTGTAGAGTTTTGAAATATGCCAACATTGTTGTGGAAATCCACACGAGCTGTTATTTACTTCTATTCAAGAGGACACAGAGCTCGGCTAGTTTAAACAAAGCATTTTATGTGGTGCAGCACGATGGCCTAATATAAATTGCTAGTTTTCTGTTGCTTTTAGGCTTTCTGCCTGTCTGATTTTGGATGAAAGCCAGTTTTGAATAGAAGCATTTAGTCACCATAAACAGCCTATTTCAAGAGGGTGAGAGAGGCAGTAGGAGCAAAAATGGGATTTGCATTCTTATCAAGAGATTAAAAAAAGTGAATAAAACCACTTAGATGTTGGTTCTGTCTGCACTGAAATAAATCCAGGAGCTGTCACTCTAGCTGGGGGACAGACACGAGAAATCTTATCCCCTGCAGAGTTCTTTGTGAAAATTTCTGTAATTTCATAGAGATTTTCTTTTTACTGGGAGGGTAGAGAGTGAGAGATCAAATTCAGAAAAAGCCTTTGAGGAATTTCAGTGCTAGAGAATTGCTTTAGTTTTCTTACTCTGTAACAGGCTCTGTTTGGAGGGTGAACTCTGAGTCACCCACGTTTCTCACTCTAAAGCCTCTCAGCTCTAAAGGATGCTGAGCTGTGAGCTCTGGCAATGCCAGTGAATGCTTTGCTGCATCTGTGCAGAGCTCTTTCAGTGGGGACAGTCTGTATTTCAGGAGCTTTGGGCTGAACCAGCAATAACCTACTACGGTCAGTAGCATTGCTCTGGACTGAATTGCTCAGAATTGCAAATTCAGTGCAGAATACCTGACTCAGAATCTGAGTCCTTCTTAGTCCTCAGGCCCCACTGCCCATCTTCCATTAAGATGGAGTTAGTGTTTCCCACTCTTTCTGTTTTGACTGAACAGAGAGGATCAGTGCTTGAGCTTCAGGGGAAGGTCTGTTTATACTTAGGCAATTAATCCAACACATGGCTGGGATAATGGTGACATCCAATGGGCCAAATGTACCATCTTTGCTCTTCTCAACAAGCAGATAACAGAGGCATCTGGATGTGCAGCATCATGAATACAGACACAGCAAGTTATTCCACAGCAGGAAGAAGAGACACAGATGGCACGTGGGACAAATAAATGTGCTAAAGGAAAGGAAATCTGGTGTTACGGTCTCAAATAACACATACCTTTCCAGCATCTCTTGCTGGAGTCCCTACTAAATGACCATATCCTGACTGTGCTGGATTTTGGACTCTGGCATATGCTGACATCTGCAGAACAGCTTGAACAGAGCTGTCTGAATTATTTCTGGAGCCTTTTTTCCAGAAAGTAAGACTAAAGTTGATCCAAATGAAACAGCATTTCTAGCTATAAAAAATGCTTTTGAAGATAAAGACAACCAGATTCATTTTGTTTCACTCAACTAATTGAACCAGAGCATGCCTGTGTTTGATCTGAAGGTTTCCTCATGGCATTTGGCTCAGAGAGCTGGTACCCAAATTCCATTCCCTTCCCTGGAGAAGCACAAAATGGAGCAGATATCATCTCTGCTCCTCAGTGACACACAGCCAGAACGTCTGGCTCCAAAACCTTTTGGTTTTGGAGGGTGAGCAAGGCAGATGGCTGAAACCCTCCAAGGTAAACCCTACCTGCTGTCTTTTGCAGCCACAAGATGCTTTAAACCAATGCAGGGTTGATAAAAATGCAAGAATAGACTGAAGTCAGGGAGCTGACTAGCTGTTTTCTTTCATGTTTGGCACAATTTTGAACCAGGGGACCAAGGGTTCCTGTCACAGATGATTCATCAGACACCAACTCCCGAGACACTCCTAGCAAGTACACAAAACCTGATCATGTATTCTGTCCAGGAACTTTGTGAAACACCTTCAGGTATAAGCAGCAGAGGCAAATGTGCACAGTACAAAGTCTTTCTTCACAGTTGATGAGTTTTAAAATAGAAATCCATCTGCCAGCATCACATACTCGGTACTGGTGGAAAACTGAGTCTGACAGAAGCTTTAGAAACACAGGGGATAAGAAAATGAGGCTTGCAAAGGGTGAGTTATATGCACATCTGTCTTTATCTCAGTGGGCATTCTGCTCTGAGCAGAATTTTAAGGAAGAAACCAAAAAATCTTCCAGAAGCCTTTGTTCCCTCCACAGTGCTCCCAGCTGAGTATGACCCCCACTCTTTGTTTCTCAGCAAAGAACCTATGGATTCCCTGATACCAACATCAGGAAATAATTAGGTCCTTAATTAACCACCTTCTAAATTACACCAAAAGGAAAATAGTTCCCTGAAAAACTGTGAACAAGGGTTCACAGTAATCAGAGGAGAAACCTTTTGGGAAGGGAACAAATGATACAATAATAAATTTAAAAAAGCACAATAAGACCACCTAGGCATGCTTTAGAACAAAGTAAATCTCAATTTGTATGCTAGGTTAGATTTGCTTTATACACATATCCCCAGATTATATTTCTCTTATAATCTGGATAATTATTTTAAGCAGGTACACTGCTGTCTGCACAGTTATACTTTTAATAGACTTATGAAAAGTGATATAATTTCAAACAATACCTGCAAGAGATCTCCCTCCCCTTGTCAAGTAAAAAGCAGGCATTTCCAAGACAAGAAGTTGCAGATTGCTTCAAAGCTGTATTTTCCTGGCCCTGCTATAAGAAGTGAGGGCTTGAAGGCAGGAAAGGGATAATCTTATATTCTCTTCCTCACCTCTGCCAGCATGCAGGAATCAGGATTTAGTAGCCAAGTACCACTGTGGTTTAGACACAAGTAAGACTGATTACATTACACAGATACCCTCTCCAGTGACAGCCATGCCCAGCTTCCAGCAGACCCTCTGCTGACCTTCACTGACCTGCCTCAGCTGCTCTGGACTCTCCCCCTGCAATGAATGCTGGATATCTGAAGGCAGGATGGATGGGGAGTCCAGCACACAGAAACACAAAAGCCTGCCCTGATGCCTGGTAGCATCATAGGAAACCACAGCACTCCTTCTTCAGGGATATTAGCCCATCAAAATGGGTGAGGATCTGAACAGAAAAACCAAAACCACAATGAAGTACTTAAAGTATCCCCTGATGGTTCTTTTGCCCAAATTGATGAATTCACAGAACAGATGCTTGACATAAAACTGGCTTTGTTCTTAATTGGAGGAGATTATTTAAACTATGTCTAAGCCATATGGTCCTGTAAAGTCTGACTCCCCTCTGCCATTGCTGGAGAGACCAGCTTGGCATCCCTCTCCATTTCCAAGTCGTTTCCTTTTCACAGATTTAATAGCTGCTATTTTTCTTTTTTATTATTGGTCCCTAGGTCCCGTTACTATAAATCAGGGCCTTAGGCTCCAAATTAACTCAAAGGTGGATTTGGACAAGCTGCTTTGCATGATTTTCAGTACTGGGTTGGTTTAATAGAACATAAAGGGAAATGCAGATGTGAATACAGAAAACACAATGGGAGGAATGGTGACAGTGAGTGGTGTCCCTCTCCAAGACACTAAAGGAAGACCTGGTCCTGGCTGGCACATTTTCCTGCTCCTGTTCACCTTGCAAGTGTCACACTGAAGACAGTGAATTTTCAGAGGGATTTGGTACACACCAGGGCATGTTACCACCATGACGTTAGAAGGTGCTGGGTGCTGGGCAGGCTTCAGGCTGAAAGAATGTGTGATGGCTGAGGGCATCCTAATGATCTGCTTCAGCTCAGTGTCCCCATTAATCACCACATAAAACCAGGCCACTGCTGCTGCAGATAGGCTGCAGGGGTGAACTCTGCTTGAAGCAAAGCTGACCTTGAGCAGGAGAGCGTGCAAAACTGTTGCATGCCAATACCCTCTGATGGTGTTTGGCACTGAGGAGAAAGGAGCTCGGGAGAGAGGATCACTTGTGTTTGAGTCCTCCCTATTGCTTGCCTTGCCCACTGCACCCCCTGAGCCTTTCCAGCACTGCTGCAGGATCTTCCACCCATGATGGGTTGCAGCTTGAGTCCCAACAGTTAAATCCTGGGGTTTTCATTCCCTTCCCCATAATACTGCCATTTTCTTGAGGTGACCTCATTTGCCAAGTGATGTAACAGTGTGCACAATCGAGCCTGGCACGTCTGAGCAGATGTTTTCAGTGGACACAGAAACTCCATTATGAAATGAAAATATCACCAAAAACCTGAGCAGCACAAGAGATTACAATTGCCTTTATGAAGATCAGCTTACCTAAAATAGCATTGAAAGGCCTTTGGCTGCAGTCATATGGTTCCCTTCTAAAATGAAAGATTGTTGCTTGTACTACTGTAATGTGACTCCCAAAGGAACCAGCAGCTGCAGGTTTTGAATTTTATAATTTTTGGCCGCTCTATTTGATGGAGTTGACTGAAGCATGCCCAAAGGACAGTCCTCTCATAAAATTTTCTTCTTTAACTACAATAATAAAAAATGGTTGCACACTCTTTTTTTGGTGTGTTTTGTTTTAGTTTCTAGCAAGGTAATAAATTCTATTTCAAAGAATGTAAATCCAAAGACTTTGATAGCTGATCTCGCTTTGTTTCAGATGAAAGGAAATGCTCATTGACTCTGTCATTTACATTTCCTGTCATGTCACATTATCAGGGAGGGCTAAATATGAATCAATGAAATCCAGCACAAACAAGTAGGAGATTGAGAGGAGCCTGAAAGAACTTGCTAGGTTCATTTATCAAAGGCTAAGCAGAATAATAAGGCCTATTGATAAGCACATTCCCAGCCCCTGCTTAATTTCTTTCCCTGAAGACACTTCCAATAAAACGCTCTGGCTTGTGCAATCACTGTTACATGTAGAGTACGATCATTTCTGTTCTTCCTAGACTCAGTTCAGTCAATATGGAGGCCTCGATTTCCACAGACAGATGTCTGTGTTTATCCACAACACTCACACATGTGCTCTTTTGTTCCCTAAACCCACATTTCGCCTTTGCACTCAATGCATGCAGAGGAAGGTGTTATGACCTGAGCTTAAAACACCCCCTGGGTATTTGACAGCGTGTAATGCAAGAGTGTTCAGGAGGAACAGAAGGTTTTGGTAGCCGAGTGTAACATTTTCAGCCTGAGACCCAAGTGCACGCAGTGTTTGTCATTAGCATATCCAGTGTGTCTCCAAAGCCATGCAGAGGACACGTCCAGGGCAGCTTGGTCACAGAGCTGCTGCTGGGAAGGGACACAGCCTGAAGGCAGTGAAGTTCAGTGTGAATTGGACACTGCTTCCTTTGGGTTTCTTTTGCAGATCCCTGACTAAATCTCCATCTTATCCTTAACTGGCAGATATAAAGACATCTGCTCAGGGGAACCACATTTGATTTTTTGTTAGTAACTGGGAAAAAAACTGTAAGAAATTCTCTTTAAGAAAGACGGTGAATCCACAGAGTTTGACAGTGGCTTTGAGTTGTTTTATTTCAGCTTGAATAGCAAGGGATTTTGTGGCATCCTAGGTTCAGGCAAGACGGACCATGGGGTCCATGCATGGAGGGATAGAGGCACGGGAAAGGAATAGGGCTGTGGAGAACTGAGGCTGCAGCGATGGAGGGGGGCTAGGGCCTGGGGCTAGGCAAAGGAAAGTGGTGAATACCAGCAGTGATAACCAACCAGGCTGATAAACAGCCCTTGTGCTGATCAGACTTGCAATGAAACCAAACAGTTCCCATACACAACTTTAATTCACTTTGAGATCAGGTTCTCAAGCTGTGTACCGGAGAATCTTAAAATTAATGAAAAAACTATTAACCTTTGCTGCACTTGCTTCAACTCCACTTCTTACTACTCTTACATCCACAGCATGCTGGCCATACTTGTAGCAATTAACGTGGTATTATCCCACCTACTTAACCTGAATATCCAACAGGACACTTTCTTGGCTGAATATTTCGTTTTTCAGTCACATAATTATGCTCTGTAAACAAATTCTGTTTTACAAATTCAGTATTACTTCATCCATCCTGTAAGACTTTTGGCATAAACATCTGTTTCCTTTCATAAAATAAGAATGATAAGTAATAAGTAAGCAATTTCCTCTATCCCAGAGAATACAGTAGCAAAGCCGTGTGTTCAAACCTCATTAATCCCCACCCAATCTAAAGAAGAAACTGCTGAAATGCTCTGTTTGCCAGAGTGAGTCCTAAGTGGAGGGAAAACATACTTGAAGTAAAAGAGAATGAATTAGCCTTTACTGCATGAGATAGGAATTTACTGTTGCATCACCACACCTAACACTATGGTTATGAGGTGGTGGCTCTTTCAATGATAAATTTCTGGAAGAAAATGATGCAAACACAATGTAAATAGTCCTTCCTTCTCAGGGTTCACATGCAAGGCCTTAGTCAGCAGTGACCCTGTTAAGGGCATGTACCTAACTTATCACATCCTGTACTTTCCTTCTCTTCTTTCTGGGTCCCCTTTCTGTCCCTCCAGCAAGAAAGGGACCTTTCACCACAATGCTCTGTATTGTACTCTAAGGAATGTCTGGATTGATCCAAGGTGCAGTTAAATGAATTTGCCTCTCTCCTATACCAAAGGTATTTTTTGTCAGTAACACGCACCATTGAGGCATGGGAAAAAAGCAAAGGGAGTCTGAAGAGAGTCTGAAAAGTCCCTGCAGAAAACAGAGAGAAAACTCAGGGGAAACATTCAGAGGCAGGCTTGCTCTTGGCAGACAGACAGAGGGTTTTGGTCACTGCCACATCACTGCCCAGCTGCAGCAGCAACAGGACACCTCCTCCCCTCCTGAGCTGAGAAGTTCCTGGGCTCCCCAAGGACAGCGTTTCCCACTGCCCTGCTCCTGCTGCTCCCCACAGAGGGCAGGGGCAGAGGGGACATTTGCAGTTTGCTGAGAAGTGGCAGCAGGAGATGTGCCAGTCTCTGAGACTGGCCCCTTCCCTGGGGGGCAGGTAACCTATCAGCGGTACTGAGAACTTAGGAAGAGTCTTATTTCGAAATGTCTATAATGCCTTTTCTAGTGTTCCAGTGAGAAAGTCACAAATAAAACTGAATGATACTATGGAGACTTTAGATCACATGAAATACCTTTTTGTCAGGCTGAAATCACCAGTAATGAGTGTAAAGAAAAAATATAGATGAGTGTAAAACATTTTCCAACCTGAAGCCAAAGAGAATTATAGTTCTTATAGATATCTCCGGAGTATCTACCCATACCACAATGGCAACAGTACTAATGTAGCTAAACCTTATTTCTTTCATATGAAGGACGATTTCATCTTCTACAGAAAACAATGTTTATTGCCCAGTTTTATTTTTTCTACCTCCTTGAAACTTGGCAGCCATTTGACATCACCCATCTCCATTAGGATACCACGGGTTATCAGCACTGGTTATTGGGACAATTATAATCCCAGATGGTTCCTTTGCAAAAATTTCTACAACTCACTGGCACCACTACCTAAGTTGGATTCCAACTGTACAATAAATGTCATTTACACTGGTTGACTCCATTTTCCTTTCCTGATCGCTTTATGTCATTTTATGCCATTCTTTTTCTCAGCCTTAACTCTACTTTGCAACCCGATATAATTTGAATCATCATCCCTCTAAAAGGCTCTGCTTCTCGTCTTTCAAACTACATGATAGGAAATATTCTGTATCATGCATATTGTTGATCAATAACAAGGGCGCCCTTTAATTTAAGAGAAGTATCATGTGTTACCATAGACAAGAAATGTACCTAATGCAAATTCATGGTTTAGCCACAGCAACAGAACCTGCATCGACTATTGACACAGTGCAGTACTTTAACTGATTCAAAGTTTTCTGCAAACAGAACTTCTGTGATTTTGCTGGTAAACATGAACACTGCAGAAAAAATGGTTTGCTTTCCCTGTTTACACATTTTTCTCATGAAAAGAAGTTAGCTTATTTCTAAGGAACTTTCAAGGCATTTTGTGACTACTAAAAATGGGAAGGTAGTCACACAAGCAACACTGATTGAAGTAAAAAAGTGATCTAATCTCACTTTACAAAACAAAAAGTAGCCAGTCAACAACACTAGACACAAAAGCATAGCACCCTCCAGAGAAAAATGAAGGAGAACTGTCATTCCAAAAATGGGCTACAGTGTAATGCTATACATCTACAGCTATAGATCTGGCATAGCAAATCTAGGTTTCTCTTTTCATGGAAGTGTTTCTAAAAAACTCCTTTAGTAAACACCAGCAGAGCCTTTACTCCCAAGCAAAGCAAACACACTGAAGGAATTTGGTGCTGTTCTTTTGAAGTACAAGACTGCTCTCCCCACCCTCTAAAAGGATACCCAAAAGAGGAGGGAATGGCACTGCTTGAGCAAATGCCTTGTAGCAGGATTTCTCCATGAGTGAAAGCTCCAACACCATCTGCTCACAGTATGAATCTGCTACAGCCCAGGAAAACTGCCCTGGGACTTGAATAACATTTTTTAAACCTTTAACAAAGTTGTTTAGAATCAGGGACGGAAAATGTAAAAGCCAACATACCTTCCCCTCTGGCAGTTCAACAGGTGTGTGCTACATTAACTAGCCCAGAGTCTGTGCCACTGCCACCTTGACGTCATTGTTACCGGGCTGACAAAAGGTTTCCATGACAAACGAGAAAGCTGATCTGTTATCTCCCCTTTGGAGGAAACTGAAATGCCCTCTCTCCCATATTCTGCTAGACCCACCCATCTTGTTTTTGGCACACAGTGCAGAGGGTGCATTTCTGTGATTGATTTAGATTTCCCTCTGCTCCGAAATAGAGAAACCAACTTGTTTGTTGCTTTTCCCCTAACTTAAATCAGAGGGTGTTACCCTCACCCCACTGCGATCCAACCCACCTCACCCACAGCACAATCTTCTTTGTAAGCATGTTGACTACCATGCTCAAAAAGAGAACAGATAACACTGAAAGAGGACAAACTTTGAAGCAATGAACAAAAACCACTATTAAGACATTTGATTCTCTTCTTGGCTCTAATTTATTACCTCTACTAGCAGGCATGACCTATGATAGTTAGCAGATGTTTGAAACATCTCATTTTGAACTTTACCTAAGATTAAAAGAGATCTTGTAGAATTTAAACAGCAGCTGCAGAATGAAATAAGGTTGCCTTTCCTAATGTGACAGAAATGTTCATCCTAGCCTTAAACAAGGACTGTTTTATGTTCTGTAAATACTGAGGAAGCTAAATTTCTGTGCACAGACACCCACACATTATAAATTTTATATGGGTCTAATTTGCAGCAATTGACACAAAATAACCCGAGTGGAAAAGGCTGGCCCAGCTGCCTGAATGCTTCTCAGGTTTTTGCTACAATTAACCCCAGGCCTGCAGCCCACCACAAACAGGAGGATGATGGATTATTTTGGCCATAAACAACAGGTTAGCAAATTTGGAGGTACAAATTTATTTATTGATCAACATTACTACTCTCACTGCATCAAGGGAGAACCCAGCAGGCCTCAAAGAGGAGCATGTCCTGGATATGGAAATGAACCCAGAGAATCTCCAAGGAGCAATAAAATACACTTTGCTATAGCTGCGAAATCCCACCAGCCTTTCTGCCATGCTGGCCCCAGCAGGACTCCTACCCTGTGCAGCAATGCACAGTCACCCTTTATTTAAGCACTGGGATTGATGCTAAATTCAGCCTCGTGGGTATGGTCCCTATGGATCCCCTAGGACTACTGATTTCACTACCTCTTGTTCCTACAATGATTAGACTTCAGCCAAAGGCTAACTAATTAACTGACACAGATGACTAAGCTTCTGTATTGAGGAAGTTAACACGCAAACAACTAATTTAAAAACACGTTTAGATCTCAAAATGACTTATTGTTCCCCTTCAGACTGCATGCATTTTTTCTTTGCTTGACACTTTAGGATTTTTCATTAATTCCCATACTTGCAGGTTTCTCAATGTTCACAAACAGAGATCCTATGTGGCAGACGCAAGATCTGAAATAGGTTTTGAAAGACCCGCTGTAGTGAGCAAAGATGTCTCTAGCCTGTATGCATCTGGTTTGAGTTAATATTTGTATCCCCTTAGAATACACGAGATTTTTTCCTAAGCTAGGCTTTTCCTAGTACACGTGTTTTAGTAACATAAGGTTGTAATACACTGCTCTCAAACAGATGGGATTCTGGAGGCTATCCCAAGGAGTACTGCTCACCTTCGGAGGGAGGCAAAGTCTAAACCAAGCGTGTGCTATTCTTTTCGGGGAAGACAAAATGCCTTGACTCCCATTAAGATTATTTTAAATCCTACTGCATGACAGCTGCTTACAACTAACGTGCCATGTAATATTAAAGATGTTATTGCTGAATATGAAAATAGCTAACACTTTTGCAAATCTAATCAACGTATTTAATTAATTGTCCCAACGTGGTTCACAACTCCAAAGACCCTCAAACCAGTGCAGGACGTAAACACATACACTTAACCTGACTCTATTCCTGTTGAACAGAGCTCAGCATATGCTTAACATTAGGGGCATGTGCTTAATGGGCTCATGAAACACGTCCTGGTTTACGATTCAGCATGAGCAATTTACAGCTCTGTTTTCATCTTCCTTACAACCACTAACGTGCCCACGGAATTACGACAGGCCAGTGGCAGGAAATGGAGCATTGGCCTCATCCAGGGGCCCACTGGGCTGAAGGAACCCAGCACACAATACCAGCCCAGGACACACAAACCTGTGCCAGCCCCAGTGGGCTGATCAGGGAGTTCCATTTACAACCAGAGAACGGGGGAAGGAAAACCACCACAGCTAATTACACACCATAGCTATTTAGCACCTGGAATAATACCCACAGGTGTTTTTACTAGAGATTTACTGTTACTCCACCACTCCCAGCAGGTGTCAACACTCCTGACTCGGAGAACACACCACCTGCATGCCTTTTTTATTTAATTACCATGATTTTCAGAAATTTGCTCTGCGGCGCTCAAAGCAGGGTCATTAATCTTCAGTAATCTCTCTGAACAACAATTTCAACTTTTCTGAGCCTGGAGCCCCTCTATAAAGCAAGGGCTGTATTGTCTGAGCACAGGAGTTTATGCAAGGCAGTTGCCATGGCAATGTGACAGGGAGGGCAGAAACCAAACAATAACTGAGCATCAAAGAATTTTAAGTGCAGGAAAAATTCAGAGCTAGATTCCATATTAGAGCTATAGGCTGTCCAAACTGCAGATTTTAAAGCTTAGGAAGACTGGATATTTTTATAAGCTCTCTTGGGGATAGCTGTATTCCAGCAGTGCATTATCACTGATCTGTTCCCATTATAATCCATCCATTTCACAGAAAATGACATGTTTTGTAGGGAGTGGAAAAGCAATCTGAAAAGGAACAATTGCACATCTTGGCTTTGAGTAGAGAAAAGAGAAAGAGGGAGGAGGAAGAAAAGGTTATAATCCAAACTGTATTTCAATAGAAAGCCTGGCTGTTATAAAAATAATAATGGTCTTGGCTAGTCACTTGTTGTGAAATAATGAACCTTGTGCACCTTTATAATATTATTGCAGGCATTCTATAGAGCACCCTAATAAAAATGGATGGCTAACAAAATGAGAAGAGGCTGCTGCATTGTTTTATAAGGCAATAATCCAGTTCCAGAACACATAAATCGTAAACTCCAAACCAAAGAGTTCATACCAAAACCACAACACAGCTTTATTGTTATTGTTACCCTGTTGCTCTTGCATATGCTGTTACAAATGTGTTTGCAAAATAATTAAAACCCAAAAGCGTTAGCAAGGGAGCAGACCATAACTGTGTCTCAAGTTTGCTGAGTGCCCCAAGCTGTTACAAAGCTTCATATAACAGAGGTGCTGGTTTTATGTTCATGTGGATTAGTTTGCCACTTAAAGATGGGAACATACAGATATGGAAGGTAAAATAACCTAGCAGAAGGCCTGGGACATAGATGATCTTCGTTCTAACTCCAGCTCTTTTTCTTGTCCAATGTTTAACTTGGATGACTCCACTCTCCTGTATCTCTTCCGAGTCTTGGAAACGGGGATAGTGCCAGTCACATTTTCATGAGACCGAGCACAAGCCTGCACTTAAGTAATGGTTATTTTTTGCAGGAAACATGCTCTTTGGATTAGCACATCTCTAGCAAGAGAAAAGCCACCTCAGTTCTGGGGAAGTCACCAGCCACCTCGACACCACTACTGACCCCGAGCCTGAAAGAGTGACCCATGTCCTGTCCTCCCTGACAGTGAGATCTGCTTGTATTAGGGCTGTTCCTGGTTACCAATGGAAAGCCCACCAAGCCATTTGTACCAGAAGCCTGTTCTTTTTGCTCCTGACTGCTCACCCAGCTGCAGGCATTAGTGACATACTTTTAATTTTTTTGGCTTCTCACGCATAACTAGCAGTCCCCACGGAGCAGGCCCAGCGCAGGCCAGCTTCCCACAGATCTGGGCTGTGTGGTCATTCTCCAGCTACGGTGGAAGCTTTTCCTGAGGGTCAAGCATCTATGAGGTCTCTCAGCCGTGAGGAGTCTCTAGCAATGTGTGTGTCCATAAATAAATGTGTTCATACCACTGCGTTTCTTCTAATTTGAGCCAATTCTTGGTTGCTCTCCCTATCCTTATGTTGATTTCCACAGAAATTATTTTTGAGATCAGAAGCTTCTGCCAAGTTGCTTGAAATTTGTTCAATGGGTACAAAAGTCGTTAGAGGGCAGAGCACAAACAGATGTGGAAAACATGAAAGAAAACGTTGTTTCCTTAGAAAATTAACTTAAAAACTTTCTCCTACCATAAAGGTAAGGATAGTCTCTTCAGGATTTCTCTACAAAGTTGCCCGCCCTATAATAATTCTATTTTATCTGTATCTGTCAACTAGCCAGGTTTCCATCATTTAATACATCACATGTTTATTGTCTATTGTTCTGCTCTGTTAATAAAAATATCACATGGCCCAAATCAAATGCCCACAAAAGTCTATCACTATTTCCTCTATTAGCTGAATTATAACCTCATAAAAATATCAAGCTAGCTTAATTTTATTTTCTATAAACAGGTGCTAACTTGCATTACTTACATGAACAGGGTTTAATACATCATTAACTCGTGCTCTTTATTTGTCATTTCATTGTTATTCCTAGAGTCAATATACCAGGTTTGCAATTCAGTGGTATTAACTACAAATGAGACAGCAGATTTTGAAAACTGCAATCTTTTTATCAGCTCCCAGGTGAGGTGGAATGACCTGACACTTACAAATCCTCTTACTGTTTTTATTTTAGGTTAAATTCAATTTCTGGAAGTTTCTCAGGATCTTCTGTATTATTTATATTTCATGCAGGAACACAGATAACCATTCCTGTGTCAGTAGAAACCACACCAGTTTTGACTGCTGTAGCTTAGACATTCTTCTAGCATAAGACACCCTGCTATGGAAACTCGAGCAGATTTGGAAAGCAGTTCCCTAATGGACATGTTAATGCAGCCGATTTGTGACACAGATTCCCTGTCCTGTTCCTGCTGGACAGGACCAAACAGTCCCATTACATCAAGAGCTTTAAAAGCTGTCTTGCAACAGAAGTCAAGGATCCTCTGTGCCTGAGAACTGAACTGCATCCCTGAATCCCAGAGACTGGAAATGACTCATGGTGGGTAAAATCTGAAGCTGCTCAATGCCAGGATGTTAAGTCAGGTGCAGGTGCATGTCTGACTGCTTGCAGGCTGCACTTGTGTTCCTTTTTCTGGGTCATGCTAGAAAAAACCTGCACAGCCTCCAGGCTGGAGGGGTACCATCAGCATTGCTGAGCACAAATCACATAGGGCTCTTTTTATAGCTCCAGGATAAGCAACTTTCACTTATATACCACCAGTTTGTCCAGTGCCAATGAGGCAGGCCAGTCTATGGTATGATGGCTTGTTTTATTGTATTAATTTCTGATTCAGCATTATTTGGCTTTACTGTAACCAGTTGTCTGTGGATTTCCACGTTTAAAGCTGCTTCTCTCCCAATCCACTCCTAGCTGCCTCTGCAGTAATAATGAAGCATGATCTTGGATAGTTTGGCATGTGATTAATAGCTGTTCAGATTGCCTTGGCAGTTTCAGAGTATGCTAATTGGGTTAACAAGGTACTAAGTGCTCCAAGGTGTTATGAATGTATTGTAAAATCAAAAACTCTGCTGTCAAATGCGTTCATTGCTCATGGTATGTAATTTGCTTGCAAGGAGCCTACTCCAAAAGGCAATATTTCCAGCCATTTCTCCTACTCATCTGTGACAGATATTAGCACAGCAGTGCCAAGAGCATCTTTAACTGATGCTGTCTCATTCCTAGAGAAGGAATATCACCCAACAGGCTCCTTGGTATCTCTGGGGAGTGTCATATTCCTCAGCTGCAGCCAACAACTGGGTCCCACCAGGCCCCTTGCCATGGGCTGCTCTCACCTGCCTCCTCTCGGGAAAGCAAGACCCATTGGGCCACATGGGCACAGCTGGTCCCAACGGGACATGGACCTGATCCCATCAGCTCCAAAGTGAGGAACACCCAGCCACTGCCTGGGGCTGTTCCACATGCCTCACCTCCTGTTTTTTCCCATCCCAGCCCCCAGGGCTTATTGCTGTTCCCATTCTCCTGCTCCCCACCATTTGCACTTCAGGCGCCATGCCTCATTCCCATCTCTTGCTATCCAGGCACACTGCCTGACAGTGTTTCTGATTTTTGCAAAATAACAACCTCAGCAATCAGACCAAAGGGCTTTCACGAGCACCCTGTGCTCTCCATTTTACAGGTAAGATCAGACCAAACAATGACACTACTGTTCAAGCCTACAGAACAGACAAGAAAGTCACAGTCACTTGTTTCCATTACTCCTTGTGCTGAAACATGCCCAATTCATCCACTGACATAAGAGACAGGTTCACATGATTCCTTCTCCTTCTGCTAGTTCTTTTCCTACTAGAGGTCACACCTCCCGACTTCATTCTGTGGAACTGCGCGACCCATTCTTTGCTGTCTTCCCTTTGCCTGTTCCTTTTCCATTCTATGAACATAAAAGCCTCACCCAACAGTGATGTTCAAGTTGACATTGATTTCTGCTGTATTTGAAGTCAACATAATATGATAAACCCTATATCTTTGCCTGGTACAACAGAGATATACTGACCTGAATAACTGGGCCAGTTATCCAGCCAAAACACTGGCTGAAATTAAAACTACATGGTGGGACAAAAACTACTCCTCAACTAACCTGAATAATCAGTGAACAAAGTTCCTGGCAACACTGAGGCTGGATCTGGATATATTGAAAAATGAAGGATAGGAAATTTCATTTTTTTTTCTCAAAAAAACTGAAGATGGAGTAAACCACTGCACACTATGCAGCAGACAAGGGAATAACACATGAATATGAGAAACAGGTAAGGAAATGATCACCCAGACAAGAGTTTGTTTACATAAGACTTAATCACCCAAGAACGCACTTTAGCGGAAGCTGGAAAGGTATGTATGGAGGATGACTTGTTCCAAGGAACAGCTGACTGCAAACGGTAGCAGCTCTTCATGCAGCCAGCACTTGTCAATGGAAACAGGTGTGACAGCAGGAAGGGAATGTTTAATCTTTGGATCTAAAAACATGACTCTTCCTTGCTCGACTAAAAGACTGGCGTTGGCTCAAAGCCAATAGGAGGCTCATAACATTCTCTTGTTTCAAAGCAATAACCTGCTTGAGAGGGGACACAAGTTCAGGCCCCACTAAAGGCAGTCCTCACATGCTTAAAAGTGCCTAGAACTGGTTTCCAAAAGTGGAGGTGGGAACGCACAGGTGGGATAGGCAGCTGAATGCAGACAGCTCATATGTGCGTTCTAACACAACACTTGTAACATGAGAGGATTCTATATTTGCTATATTGCATTGAAGAGAAACCATCTATCTTTCTGCCCCAGAAAGATCACTGGGACCCATCACACAATGGAAACATGCTGACCCTCAAACAGCTCCTGGAATAATCACTTGCATTGGCACATTGCACCGGCTCATAATGGTGGGCAAGGCAAAAAATTCAGCATAGCAATCACAACTTAGCAAAAAACCCACAAAAGAGTCAAATGTGACTGATTTCCAAGGACAGTAAGTATATGCCGAGCATGGAGCTCACATTGTGCTAAATCAAGGCTACCATTCCCTCTCTCTGCCTGCTGCTCATGAAGGAGCTTGGTCACCTATCCCATGTGGTGAGTCCAGGATGTGCAATCCCAGCTGCTTCCAGTGACTTCTTCCCTCCTGCTCAGCCACCAGACCCCTGTAACCCATCACAAGGCTGTGCAGGGGGAATGGCTGCATCTGGATAATCTAACACTCCTACACTCCCAACCCCTTTGGCTCCAGCAATTTAGAAGGAATGCTCACAATTTATTTAATCCTGAAATCCATCTTGTCACAAGAGTTAATAGCCAGATAATGCTATGCATAACATTCTAAGCATGGCGCCATAAATAAGAAAGCATTTAAATAAAAGAGTTTGCAGCAAACGTTCAAATCCAAGGTTCACTCATTAAAAACCAACCCGATGTATTAATCTCCACTGCTGCATATTTTAAAGACATGAAAACCAGATGCTAAGAGCTTCTGAGCACCACAAGCTGCTTCTGCAATTTGAAAAGGAAGAAGAAATAACATTAAATTGGCTTTTTAAAGGCTTCTCCTTCCTTTGCATGTTCTCATTCTTACAGCACATTTCATTTGTAACCTGGCCTTCAGCCCCTGAAAGGTCTTTTCCCAAAAAACATTCCAAGAACAAAAAAAGGTTCTTGCTATACTCAAGGACTTAGGGTTAGATCTACAAAGTATCAAACTAAGCTTTGCCCAGTACTTCCTTAAAACAAAAATTACCTGGAAAAACATAGGCAAGAGATTCTCTCTCAGCCCCTGGTGGAGCAATGGTGTCTGGCAGACTCCACAAACCTGACAACCAACGTCAGCAAGTACTGAACGCTGCTCTCCCAAAAGAAAGGGTGCCCAGTGGATTCAGCACGAAGAGGGGCTGAAACAGGACTTCTTCTCATGCTGGGCAGCAGTGTGAGCCCTGGCAGATCACACAGCTGCTCTGTGACCTGGTCCTCTCAGCCATAAAATGACACTGACTGCTTTGCAGTAGTCTGTGATCTGTGAATATGGAATATGAGACAGACTTCCCATGCAACTGAAGTCATTTGCTCTCTTACAGCTTGTCAGCGTATTTGTTAGAACAGGATTTGCCATCAAAATAGAACAAACTGCAAGTGAGACCTCTTCTGTTAGTGATGATAATGTGAAAAAGGCAAAAATTCTTCTTAATTCTGCCATCATTCAGGGTTCATTTAAAACTCAGTAAATTGCTAATAGCTACCATGATTTTATTTCATTTTCCTCAATCATATAGATACTGTTTTGGGAAACTCAGAAACCCCTTCTGTTCCCCATCATGACTTATCTTAACAATTTAAAGTTGCTTCTCATTGCCAGATTTATTTTCCCCTCTAGAGCACAAAGACATTTAGGAAGAGTGACACAATCTGTTGTGATGAAAATGCAAAGCTAGGGAAGTGTTCTAGCTCTTGCAATGGTATTTTTTATTGTTTCCCATGAGGGGAATTATCTCCATTAACGGTGATTGCAAATCCCTGTGTACTGGGACATTAGCTTCCCTTATGCTTGTTACTGAAATGAAAAGAGACAACTAAAATATTACAGAGCTGTTTTATAAAGCACTTATCCTATTAAGCCACTTAGCCATAGTCTTTACATAGGCATGGGATGCCCAGAAGAATTCTTTGGGGAATTAATCAGTTATAACATTAAGAAAACCAAAGGAATGCTCTCATTCATTTGAATCAATTTTATTGATTTAGTTAGTTACTGTATTGCTTCTATCAACAAAAATTCCAGGTGTATGGATGCCAGTGACCACCTTTCAGACCTGCACCTGGGGAGCACATCCTGGTTCTCCTGAAATGCAGCAGTGCTGCTCTTTCTCTCTCACAGCAGTCAAGGACTGGGAACCAGCAGATGGAAAATAAGCTGTATATTTGTTTAAAAGACATCCGCTTCAGCCCAGCTCTTACTTAACTATTTTTATTCTTTTACCTCCCCTCTCACAGGGAAAGTGATTTGTTCAAAGCCTGGAGGCAAATCCTGTCTTACTGAAACAAAACCCTGAGCAGCTGATGGTTTCCTGAAAGGCTGGATGTGGTGTGGAGCTATGAGAGGCTCAGAGCCAGATATTCACCTGGTGAACAGTGAGGTGCTTTCCTTGACCAGAAATAAAACTGCTTTACATATCAGCCTGTTTTCATTCCACTTCTTCAAATGACTTACCTTTTGCACCTTACATCTCTGATCTTACCAGCTGCCTCACCCAGTACAACAGCACTCACCATCCCCTTTCTTGCTCTTTGCAGTGCCACATAACTAATTGCATTTCAGCGTCAACGTTATCTCTTTTTTCTTACTTTTTTTCTTTTTTTTGTGGAAACGAGCAGCCAAGTGCTCATAAATAACACATGGGCATCACACAAAGAGAAGGTCATAAGGCAGGAACTCGAGGAGCCTGAGAAAGGGTTCATTTTTAAAGTCCTTTCTCAGTCCTCAAATTTCTCTCCCAGGAAGTCTGAAGGACAGAGGTTTCATAAAGGCAAAAGGTACCAAAGGTTCAGTTGCTGGGCAGGGCAGCAGAACTTCAGAGTTGGAGGGAGTTTCTGCACAATAACTGTGCTGAGGCCAGGACCAAAGAAAGGAGACGTGAAACCTCAGAGATTTCAGAAGATAACCCACAAAAACAACCCCTGGAGGCCTGGTTTACACCTCTGTTACATCTGAGAGGCAGAGGGGGGGGATGCAGCCATAGTCCGCTCAGCCATTGCAACAAAAGCCAGAAGGTCATTCAAGAACCTCAGCCCCCAGCCTGTCCCCTGCAGTCAGCAGCTGTTTAAGCCAGTACGAAGCTGGGGGAGGCTGGATCTGCTGCTGGGGAGGTTCAGGGGCAGGGGCCATCAGCCTTTCCACTGCCCCAGCACACACTGGAAGCCTGCACAGTAGAGGGCTGTCCAGGATGTGAAGGCAAAGACCAGTCAGCTGAACGTCACTTTGCCTATTTTATATGTAGCAATGGAGGGAGATCATGGCCCTTTACCTTTCTAAGGACAATCAATTAAATTTATACAAAAATCAGCTCTCACTGCATTATCTGCAGTAAGCCAGAAAGATGAAGTTTCTCTGTGTGTGTTTCAATTTCCTTTCTTTCATCTATATAAATGTCACACTTCTAGGTGATGGTTTAACAACAACTCCAGTTTTAAAGGAAAATCACACGGCTTGGGTAAGTGTTCCTTCTGCTGGGTAGACCCCTGCTGTCCTTTCCTACTGACTCCTCAGGATCATGCAGCAAGTATCAACACTGGAAAACTTTCAGTAGTAATGCCAACTGAGGCCCAGGACCTGTGGGGCACAGCTGGCTCCCACCCTCAATTCTTCCCGCAAGCTGAGAAGGCTCAGCACCTCGAGAGATGGTGCCCTAAAGACATAACAACAAACCCAACTGACTCTTGTCAAAATAAATAATCAGCAATCAACACATAGTTTTTCTCCATGCCAGTGGAAAACACGAATGTGTGGTCCAGCCTTGTTCTTTCAATAATTGTTTATTTGCAGCCACGGTCAGGAAGTGACGCTGTAGTGTCAGGAAAAATGAACCCAGGGAGAAAAGGGGTTGTGGAGTTGTGCCATGTTTCACACTCCTCTGTTTCTTGCCCGCACACATTTGAGGAGGGAGAGTTTGATTTGGATTGTTGGTGGGTTGTAAATTATTGCAAGACACAAACAAAAAAATAAAGTTGATCTGGATAGCAGCAGCACTTGGATCCTGGAAACAGAGGCTTAGGGGAAGCTTTGGATGTCCCTCTCCCTTCTGTTAGCTGCCAGTAGCAAGGCATGCATGTGGTTTACAAGGTGGGGAGAACGCTGACTCCAAGGCAGGGAAGTGCCTCCTGGGACATCCTGCAGCAAAAATACTTGGCTCCAGAATAAATACTGCCTCAGATCACTGAAAAGGCCATGACTTTGTGGACAAGCAGAAGCAACCAGAAGAGCCCTTACCATATCTCAAAGCCTCTTCCTACCAACTCGACCTAGGGGTGAGAAAAGGTAGACCTTTACTGGGATTTAAGGGGACAGAGAAGACAAAATTGTGTGGTGTGATCTCATGCTCCAGTCCCCTCACACAGAACATCTCCAGTTCTCAGGAGAGCTTTCACCTCCCTCAGCTACTCGCCCAGCTCTGTGCTCCCCTGTGGCTTGCCCTCCGTGTTCCCATGCCTCCTTCTACTGCCTCCCAGCCCAGTACCTGTGTTCTCCTCTCCTGATACTTTGTGGTCCTCCATGGTCACAGCTGTGCTCAACCAGTCAACACACAAAGACTGAGGTTAAAGTGTTAAAATCAGTTATCTCACTGTCTGGCTGCTCCCTTTTGCCCACAATCAGGCATTCCACCTTGTGTAAGGCCATGCCACATGAGAATACGTGCAGGAGTTTTCTGTGAGTTTTATATACAGGCTTGGATGGAGAAACGTTTACCAGCAGACAGCAAACGAAGAGAGGAGAAGTATGAGCTGAGACTCAGTATGAGGTTGTGAGATTTTCCCAAGAACTGATGAACTCTGGAGACACCAAGTCTCGATGAATCCCCAGGAACTGACAAATTCAGCACACCAAGAGTCAGCCAAATCTGGCCAAGGTCACCAGCACACACTGACATCACTCAGACTAGAGGCAAGGTGGCAATGGTTGCTGCTGCAGATGTACATCTACACTTGATGAAAGAAGGGACCCCTCAACAGAATTTCTGAACATTCACCTAAAAGCTGCTACTCACCAGTACTACCCTCCACGACTGAATTAAAGCTGTTCTTATAAATATTGTTTGTGAATTCTGTTTTCCTGACTTGATCCCCTTGATATGAAGAAAAAAAGTAATTTGGAACTGTTTTCCTTTGTCCCCCTCCTTCACACACAGTTTTTTTTTTTCCAATATCAAACCTCTTGCTAATATTAACTTTGAACTTGAATGATCTTCAGTGTCCTTTAATGTCCTTGATCAATGAAATGTAGTGTTGTTCAAAGGTCAGCTCCTAACACTAAGTTCTGACCTCACTTAAACTTTTCTTCATTTCTAGACAGTTATTCTGTGTTATCCCTATATGCCCTTTATAGTTGGAACCATGCTGTTCCAAGGTTTTCTAAGTTTCTTGAACAAACCTGGCACCTCTAGTAAGAATTAACCACACACAAATGATGAATTCTAAAGTGGAAGAAAAAAAAAAAAAAACCTATGCCAAAAAGAAAACATATTGTTCTTCCAGATGGATATATTTTATATTGTACATCCAAATTAAACAAACACACTGTAATCACCAGAATGAAACCCCAGAAACAACTCAAAACAACAGCACAGGAAAAATAAACATGAACTCAAGTTCTTTGAAGAACAGGAGGCAAATGATTGGATTTAGATGAGGAACAACTTCTTGCTTAATGACAACATAGAAAATAGAACTTGAGATGAAATAAAAAAAATAATAAAAATACCCTTTTAAAAAACAAGTTCTGAATAGTGTTTGCTGCTTTCTTTCCAAGTCAAGCACTTTAGATGATCTAGTGGCCCAAGAATGGATACAGAGACAACCCCAGAATACTGATGGACAATTCCTATTCTATTTATGTCCTCATTTGGGGGGGAACCCCATAATATATCTACTTTTAATGAACCATTTTGTCCCTTTAATCAACAGACAAATTTGGAACACCAGCACAAGACTGAGCCAGGAATGTCCATTTCATGTCCTGAGCAGGCTGGCTTCCAAAGGGGTGTGAGGTTTTTGGGAAGGTGGGCGTGGGCAGGTGCCCTGTACCCCGTTGGAGGTGATGGCTCAGGTCAGTCCACGGCAGCCTGAGGGGAGGAACCACCTCAGCAGTGTCAGTCCAGGACTGGCATCCTCTGCTGTGCACGAGGTGCAAGAACAGAGGTGAAAAGGAATCGCTCACAAGGAGGAAGGGAACTAACACAATGTTAGTTCTGATAAGCAATAATGAGGAAATGGCCTTTAATGACTTACAGTTCAGCTCGCACTGACATGAGCGCATATTGAGGGAGAAGGAAGTCAATCGCTGGATCTCTTCAAATACATATGTTTTTGTCTAACCATTTTTGCTGGAAAAAAATACTAATTTTGACTAACATGAATCAGTTTGAACTGTTTACCAATCAAAGATTAGTTCAGAGATAGAAACCCCTCTCCCATCTCAAGTCCAACTCAATTTCTAATGCAAGGTAAAAGGCAGCAAATCTTTGACATCTGATTCTCTGAAAACCACAGCACATTTATAAAAGTCAAACAACAGCTGGCCGCTCTTTAGAGCTGAAAAACAGAATATCCTTTAATTCTTCTGTGCAAATCAATAATTTAACTTAATCCTTCTATTTTAAAATCACTGGGGTTGGTTATAACTTTGAAATAAAGACAGGGATTTTACTGTACTTCCTTCCTTCTTAGTCTGTTTTGATTGCATCAAACTCATTCACTTAAACATCCCCATAACTTAAACATCCTCTTTCTTCACAGCAGGCATCAAAACACCTTTTTTTGTTTGCTTAGTAATATAGATTTATTGATATGGAGCTTATTTCCTGTCATGTAAGACCACAGTGCTGTCCACAGCTGAGTTTCCAGCCATCTTTTAAAGGGCAGCACTCTCCACCTGGTGCTGTACATTTTAGGATAACAGCCATCCAGCCTAAGCAGGATCACATGTGCTGCAGAAGTGACTTGTGACTGAGAGATACCACATTTGCAGTGGATTTGGGATACTCATCACATGAACTACGATTATGTGATTATATGAACTCCAACGGTGTGCCTTGCACCTCTCTGGGGAATGCGTCCACCAGCACATCAGTATAGAATCTGATTTTCACACTGCTTGCCAGAATAGAAAGGAGAGATCAAGTGGGTTGCCACAGAAATTACATTTAAATACCCTCAAGAGGAATGTGTTGATATTTATATCTACAATATCCTCAGGAAAGCTTCAGTCTGAAGGAGTTCCATACACTTGTTTTACCACAGAGGGACTTGACTTACATTTTCAAGTGTTACTGATTTACTTATTTTCCACCAAAGGATGCATTAGATTGAAATGATCTAAGAATAAAACTGAAAGCATACTGAATGCTGACCCTTACTTCCTAAATGAAAAAAAAAAAAATTAAAGTCAATAGTAAATGTTCTTCATGAAATGGATAGCAATAGAAATGAAAATTTACAAAATAATGCACTTTATAAAAGAAGTGGAGGGTATTCTACCTGCCCTGGATGTAACTGCCAATTATGCATGGAGGAAAATGCTGAAAAGACATCTTTGAAGAACCCTTTTCTGTAGGACTTTACTTTCAGGGACTTTCAGTTGAATCTGTTCTCAGCATCTGATCACCCAGCTGAATCTGGATTTATATCTCTGTCACTTATAGCCATGGAAAACCAACCAAACCTGGGAGAGGTTTTAAGAAAATATCTGCTGCTTCTTGCACTGGTCTGGAAATAAACTTGTGAGTGTTGAGCAGTGCCCCTGCACTGACCACCTTTGGGGAAAGAACTGTGTCCCAGAATTCTGAGAGCAGAGGTCCCACTACAGTTCAATAGCACTTTCAGAAATCCCATCTGATGTATTTAAGATGCATGGCAAATTTCCTGCCTGCCTTTTATGAAGCTATTTCCTGGAAAGATTACCCAACGAACAACATGATTGCTATTTCTATGGGCACTGCAGATGTTTTGGCTTTGCTGTATTTTCCCAGTGTGAAACACTCAAATCTCTGGGAAGCTTCTTGGTAAAATTCTAGATAAAAAATAAAGGAGGCCTTTGGGGAAACTCATCCATGGTCATCATCTCCTTGGTAGGTGTGTGGGGAATTGTCCAGCCATGCAGTACAAGAAAAAATGAATAAGGCTCCACTGCCTGGTTAGGACTTTAGAGGAAGTTCCCTGAATAACTACTATGAAGTTTGCAAGTGCTTCCAAGTGTTATATTTTAAAAGCAGCTGTTCATATTTTATTTTCTTTTTCAAAAGAACCTTTTCTGAGAAGGTTCTGTGAAACAAGACAGCCTGTGCCTGGTGCTGCCTCCACCCACAGCTGCAGCAAAAACTTGCTGGCAACAGAAAGCAAATGTTCTTACTGTCAGCAGAACTTGCACCCTCGACAGATCTCTTCTTAGAGCTAAATCACCTGATCACCTACCTGTTACATTTAGAAATGGGTGCCAGAAAAGACAGATAACATGCAATTCAAGCCAGGATTAAACCTGGCTGAAAATCAAGATAGGTAAGAGTTACCTTTTTGATTGTTTTGAAATCTGATTGCAATCCAGGGAAGACCAAAGTCCATTTTTTCAAAGTTCACATAGGAAAAAAGGGCCAAGGGTTCCAGAACTGTCCTGGGAGATCTGTGCTGTAGGCAGAGCCAGTGTTAATACTTGAGCTGGAGATTCTGTGCCACATGCATTATAAATCACTAAAAAGAGAGCTGTCAAATGACTCTGCCTGCCGATGGCAGGTGGGTAAATTCCTGTACAGCTACAAGCCATAGTGACTGGTGTACAGACAAATAAAGGCATTGTGAGACCTATCAGCAAAGTCCCCAAAGAAGATATTGAGTTATACCAAGGCAGGGCATAGGCCCAACACTGAGCAAAGAATGGTTGTAATTATTCGGATCCCCTCTGAGGTTCAGAGTTTTCTGTGAGTCCCCATGAAAGTTTGCACAATTTGAAATATGTGTAGCACTTCAGTCCAGATTTTCTTCGTTTGGAAATCTAAAAATGTAATTTATACCTTGTCTGTTTGAGTGTGCTATGTTTCACTCCAAGAGCCTCAAGTTAATTTTCCAAAAGACTGAAAAATATCAAATTTAGACAGAAAAGTAGAGCTCTGAAAATCAAAAGCTGGAACATTTCATGATGTTGGCACTGCTGCATTCCTGATAAGAAATACAGGAAGCAAAGGCAAAGTCCTTACTTACAGTTAGGAAAGAGAGAAAAAAAGAAAAGTGCCACAGTAATACTTCTGAACATCAATGATTAGAAAGGCAAGTTCATGCCAAATAAGGCATTGCCAGCAGAGATAAACCAGCCTCATTTTATCAACTCCAAGTGTCACTTCAATGACTTCAGTTTCAGGGAACCATTCACAGTGAAAAGAATGATACATACATTTGTATATTTTTCTCAGGGAAGAGCTGAATTTACAGGGGTTCTAACCAAGGCTCAGAGCCAGAATGGAGAGGCAGCCTCCCAAAGCCCAAGGAAATGTTAGGAAACTACCATTAGAGAGACAGAGAGATGCCAGCTCCTGGCTGAACAATTTATTTCCTTGGTGAGATAAACATTTTGCTACTACATGACAGTATCTTGAAAAGAGTTAACCACCTATAACTAGTGAGCCCTCAAGAAGGCTAACTAAAGTGCCAAAATGTTTTATGCCAGGTTTTCCTTTGATTGCTATCATGTTTTCCCTTTTCCACAGGTGAGGGCAGTAGGAACTCAGTGTGAGAACTGCTCTAATGCTAGGCAGCATTCAAGCAACAGAAATACATCCTCTGGGCCGTAATTCACTCCTCTTTATCATATCTTCACAGGAGAAATTCACTTAACAATCAGCAGTCATTTTCTATTACATAAATTTAGTTTTACTTGTGGTCCCATAACTCATCAGTCACTGGAAGGAAGCAGCACTCCAGACAGTACACTGAATTCTGGCACATCGCTTGCTTGGACAGTGGCAGAATAACCACAACAATACTTACACAAAGGAGACCAAATCAATCCTTTCCTTTGCCCTTTAGAAACTCACAGTTGTTTAATCTAATCCAATTTACTGAGAGTAAAATGTCTTGGTTGGAGGAAGCAACCTCTTCAGGTCAATGCCCAGCAGATGAACTGCTGGCACCTATCAGAGTGCTCCAGAAAACAGGAAGATTTCTGAATACTCCTGATTCTGTATTTAAGTGACTCCCTGCTTCACCACCCACTCCATATTCCCATGATCCTGCTCTCCCTTGGCTCTGCCACAGAGTTTACACTGCACCTTCCAGCTTCCCTCCCATCAGCTGCAATCCATAGCACCCACTAACCACTGGCAGAGGGATTTTCCCACTGACAGGTGTTGGCTGTTCAGGTCAGTCCCACTGCTCAGGTGCTGCACAGACTCCAGCCCATGGTGACACAGGTTTTGGCCACACACAAGCACTGCTGGTGGTCAGCAGCACCCCCCTGTCCCCCAATATTGCAGCAGAAATGTCTCCTGCACGTGACACAACACAGAGCTCACCGCCAGTGAGCGACCACTTCCTGCTTCAGCAACAATATCACAGGGAGAAAGCTATTTTACGTGGATTATAAGCTTCTCAAGAAAAGAGAATTTACCCCCAAGTAACTTGTTCCAACAAGTCCTAATTCTAAAATCTCCTCTCTTGTACAAATTACCTTCAATTAGAAAAAGGATTACTCCCACATTTTATATAATACCACCAATGTGGAAGAGGTCAAGATCTCAGTCTCATGACTGCTGAAAGACAAGCTGAGTCTAGTATCTAATGGAAAAGATAAAAGTGTATAATGTGGATTTATTTTTAGAGAGTAAAACGTTTTCAGTTCACATTTCAGAGCCTTCTTCCACATCCAAAACCAACAGGAGGAATGAGAACTGCTCTCCTCAGTATTCTGCAGAAGCCAACAAAAAGGAGGCCATTGGAAGATGGACCAGTATCGCCAGGAACAGCTGCTTCACAAGCCAGCAGCTCAATGGCTTAACGAATGAGAATGCCCTGCATGTAACACTTCCTTTGTGCAATTCCCTACTGCTCTGAATCCAAATATAAAGACTGAAATCCTGTCTGCTGTGAAGTGAATAGGGCAAGGATTTCTCTCTCAGGAGAGGTTTTTAGATAGCAGGCTGAAGAGGGCTTACTGTATGGAACAAAAGCTGTCTCCTTTGCCTTTTGGAAGAGGATGAAGAAATTTTATGTAGTGGGTTACCTAGGACCTGACCTGGATGCTCAATGGGAATTGCAATTACTGTAATAGTATTCATTATCTATTGATTCCTTAGCACTGAGTCTTGGTCATCTACCCACTTTTCCCCCTCCATACAACACTTACACAATAAAAATGACAATCCAAATAATTCTTTTCCTGTGTATGAAATATGTTAGATTACAGATTGCATATAGAAGAAGTCATGGATTGCAAATGGAAAAAAACCATTTTATATGTTCTCTCTTTCTTTCCTTTTACCAAAGCAGACCTACAGACCTTACTTGAAGTCTGTTTCTACTATATAGTATTTAATGAAAATGAAATGTTTGAGCCTGGGGATAATTGCTTTATATATTTTTGAGAGAGAAAAGTCCAAGGAAAGTAAAGATATTAAATACTTATATCCAGATTTAAGAAGCTATTTAATCAGGTATTTAATTTAAACAGACACAGACATTATTAATTTTTTTTTTTTTTAATCTGGAGAGTCTTATATGATCACCTGACCACTGCCTGCAGTCAGGAAAGCCCGCATATTTAAAGGCTTAATAACACTTCTGGAGTCAGGCACATAATTCTGAATGTTTTCAAAGCAGAGTCTGCTACCACAAAGGCTACAAAACCAGGTCTGAATTCAGCTCTGCATCATGCATTGGGACAACAGAGGACAATGCTGTGATTAATGTACAAATGTAATGTTTGCAAGAATTTCTGTCGCCCCCTGAAAACTCCTCATCCAAACAAGGGAAAAAAAGGAAAGGGTCATGTGCCATCGAATGTACTTTGTGATGGCATCCAACATGTGAGTGACAGAACAGAACTAGGACTCAGCCCCCAGCCAAAGTGCTCTATCCTCTGCACCAAAGGATCCCCCTGATAAATGCTGTGGCTACATTTAGATGTCTTGAGAGAAAACAAATCCTTGCTGAATTTACAGTAATGTTATTTAATCCCCACTTAACAACAAAAAACCTTTTGTCTTTTTAGGAGTTTGAAATGCAACAGCAAAGCTTAGCTCCAGGGCTGTGCCACGGTGAGAGAACACAGAAATTGCTACTTACAACTCAGGAGGAGATGACTCACAAATACATTGAAAGAAATACATATGACTTGAGGCATGAGGAGTGTTGTTAAGCAGAAGTGCTACTTGAAATTGAGAATCTTTGAGAAGTTGTGATTTTCTTTGTCTAAAATGTTGTTTGACATTCTTGTCTGAACATTCAACTAATGTGTTAGGCAATCCTCAGGCAAGGTTTAGGGAAAGGACTAAGTGTGTCAGCTAAATCTTTGAATTCTTCTGCCTTCAGAGAGTAATATCAACTTTTACGTGTTACTTGATAATTGTTTCTGGCACTGAGTAATATATAGATGGTCTCAAAGCAGGATTAATCTGCTGCCATCCTGGCACACTGCTGGCACTGCAAAGCTCTTGGCGTGGGTTTGCAGATGAGGCTGCTGTGAACAGCCAGAGTTTCCAAAGGTAGAAGTTCTTTCCATTGCTCCTCTGAATGGAGATCTCACTGGGGCACATAGAGAAGTCACCCATGGAGGCTGCAGCTGCGAAAAGCCTAAGGCTTGAATCTGAACTCATGGGAATAATTCTGCTGACTCTGCTGGAGTTCAATAGGCAGGGAAATCACTGATTGCTGAACCTTGTACCTATGGGAGCTGCTCTCAGCCCCACACGAATTAACTGCAGCATGTATGTTACAGTGTGTGCCAAGCACTGTCACCTCTGCCAAGAAAAGCTACCTAGAGAGCATGATACAAGCCAGTCTTCCAGTGCTGGTAACTAGCACCAGTCCATGTGAGAATATAAAACCTCCCAGTCCAACCACATTCACTCAGACCCTCCTAGGAGAAAAACTCAACTACACACTGAAGGAGAAACATCCCATGGGGTAAAACGTCACCAGTAGGAGTCCTTTCAGAGCTTTGGATCTGCTGAGAGACAGTGCCCTCACAGCCCCTCACAGCAGGAGCTAACACGTGCTGAGGGCTCCGTGGCAGTGGGAGAGGCCGATGTTTGAGCAGACACTGAACACGGGTGTGACTCTGTGCCAGTTCCACGGGAGTAAGGCAGCTCAGCTTCACCTGCCGGTAACCTGGGTAACATTGTGCAGAAAAACTGAGAGAACCACAAAGAGATGCAGGGAGTTCATTCTCCTTGGAGCAAAGACATGATAATGCAGCGCTCTAGGAGCTGAATTCTCCAAAGTATTCTGGCATTAGCATCAGGGACAATAAGGAAACTGTTTGGCAGGAACTGCCTCTCTAGTTAAGGACGATACACTGCTACCTCAGATTCAACAAAACACATACAAGTAATCTTTAGCCTTAGCTGTACACTCAAATTGGTTTCTATTCACTAAATGTATAAGAGGACACACAAACACATAACCTTAAATCAGCAACTGAACCTACCCACCTTAAAAAAAAGTTAAAAGCACAACAGAACCCTTTTCCCAATGGTAACAACTTTTTCCCTGTGCGATCTTTACTCAGTTTATCTCATACACATTTGCTGTTCAGCTCAAACAAGGTTTTGGATAGGAATTCCTTTAAACCTTTCCAGTCTTGTATCCTTAAACCAACTCCTGCCACGATGGGCTGTCTTTCAGGGCACACAGCCTGTGTTGGCACCATAGCCCTCGTATGCAGCTGCAGCATGCAACATGGAGCATCTTACCTAGACGTGGCCAGAATTCATGCAACCGAGCCAATGGGCTGGGGGCAAACGAGCGAAGCTTAGGCGAGTGCTTAAAATTAAGCATGAGCTCAAGTACTGCACTAAGTCAGGGCCTTTTATCAGGAATGATAAATGTGAAAAGCACAGAAAGTAAAACAAGTGCATGTGGATCGAAGACTTCTCAGACATCGGGCAAAGTATTTGCATACATTACAGTGGCCTTTGCATTGTGAGGCTTAATAATTTTCTAATGCACATTATTGGACACAATAGTAAAATCATGGGGACGTGCATTTAAGATAAATACAACAGACGGTGTTACAAAGGTAATTTATTTGCAGTTAACTTATATTTCTGAGTCCAGCTTTCAAAATAGTATCTGCACTGAACCTTACCTGTGAACTTTACAACCAAATCTTGGACTCTTTTGTGAAGACACCCTTCTACCTTGTCTAAGTGGCAGCATAATTAAAGCCCTGACAAACACATAATTCCATAAAAGCATGGGAGAATTCATCTTTTTTTCAAGTTACATGTGATTTCAAAACAACACATGAAAAGAATATGGGCATTCTCTCACCGGCTATGACAAACGCCATCTGTGTAGCTAAGGTCATTAACTGCCCATTTACTCCTACAATCAACTCCTAATTCTGTGGAAGATCACAGCTGGAGATATCAGGGTGACAAATTCAAGTGAGGCATCCTAGTGGAGCTGGGGATCTGGACTCAGACTGTCTGACAAGTAAAACGACAAATGCATATATGCCGACAGAGTGCAGCATTCCAGCAGAATCTAGCATGTCTCAGGGCCATCCATATGCTCCACCATATGTCTGTGAGGAGAGGGGTCCAGAATCACAGTCTCTGGAAATGGTAGGTCTCCCAGGCTCTCAAGATACCAGCCAGGATCCCAATGTTGCCGCATTAATTGGTGTGGAAGTACCTGCATTCCCTCCAACAAACAACCGATTTCAGCTCAGAGGGAAATATGTAACATAACCAGCTGTTTGCTCGTTCAGAAGCTGGATCTCACAGGACAAGCTGTACTAGACAAGAAAAGGTTGCTCTGGGCTGTTTCTTCAGAGCCAATTGAACCTCTGTGTATTAACCACAAAGAAGCTGCAGTAACAGAGATGTTACCGTGTAGAACAGCAGTACTGACGAGCACACAGACAGACTGGATTTTAATAACCCAGCAAAGGGGAATAAAAGTTTCAACTCACTCAGTGGAAGACAGGTTGCTTTCTTTTGCCTTCTATTCTGCTTTTCACTTACATTTTTCTGGGGGCAATTAGCTGCCATGTGTTTTCACGTTTCAGTCCTACCTTATCGCTGTCCACTGTGTTCTGTGATGTCCTGGAGGCAATGGAAATGGTGTCAGGTTGACTGCTGCCATCCCCTTGGCTGTCTGCATCATCTATTCCATCTCTGCAAGAGATGGAATAGGGAAACAATGACATTACTTAGCACAGCACCTCAGAGTGAGCACAGCGTTACAGGTGGAGTTGAGCAGTGCCGAGTGAGCTGGGCAGAGCTGGCTTTGTGCTGAAATTACCCCACTGAGGCAGCCCCTGATGCCACGCAGCTCCTGCAGTTTAGAATTATATCACCCTCAGGGGTTTGGATTTGCACATAATCACAGCATTTGTTTAAATTTCTTCAGGCATTTAATACCAAGCCATAAAGACGCTATCCAAACATAGATAAGGACAGTATAGAGCTCTACATATTTACCTCTCTGAGGCTGCTGATACAGGGTGTTTTCTTCCCTTTGGCTGTATAGATAAAGTTCTCATAAATGTTTATTGGTATTTCAAAGTAAATATTTAAATAATACAAAATACATATTTAGGGACAAAGAAAAAAAAATTAGCATCTCCATCCTGTACTAGAAAACTTTTGTATCGGTGCATGTTCTTAGAGGAAATGTCTGGATCTCTGCTTTGCCACAGGTCTCCCAGGTGACTTGGTTATTTATGCTTTGGATGTCTCTATAACACAGCCTGAAGTAAAAGAGGGATAAAATTTGATGAGGAAATGGAGATGCTCAAATTACAGGTGGCTTTTGGGAATGCCCCAGCAGAAAAAGAACAATTCATTATCTATAATTTCTATTTAATCCAGGATTGAAACAAGTTGACAAAAAAATTTTAGCATTACTTGACAGGCTGAAACAAGTTTGTATTTGATGATCAAACACAGATTCTTCACTATATATTCTTCAATATATTGTTAGGATCAACTGTGATTTCCACTGTCAAACAATTAAACGTGCCAAACAAGGCAAAAAAACCCATCTGGTTTTACTCAAATGTGAAGAAGTAAAACCTACTTTAGGAAAAACTATAACCTTGGACTCTGAAGAATTTTTACTATTTCTCTCTAACTTTGGAGTATAAAATAAAAGGTCTTTGTATATATATTATAAAAAAGCTTTCTAGCACATAAAAAGCAAAGACGATGAAAACTGTTTTGACTACAGTAAAAACCAGTAAAAAGTCCACAGACACTAAACTGCTGTGGGTTGAGAAAACACCAGTGATTTAATGTTGTGGGGAATGACTGAAGTTACCTTCTACTGTTGTTTCGCTGCTTTGCTGGTGTCTTGGGGAGCTGAATTGGCTCTTTCAGAGCTCCTTTCAGATGAATGATCCTTTCTTGAATAACTTCCCGGATATTTTTGATCCATTCCTGTTTTGTTTCAATACTGGATGCCTAAAGTTTCACAAGGCAGAAAGACAGAGGCTTTACCATGTTCTCACCTGCTGTGCAGAGGGTGGTTGACTGATTAATTCCATGATTAACTGTTTGTCCTCTCTGCTGCACTGTTGTAACTGCTGGAGTACCTGGCACCCCCAGGGGAACTGGGAGCATTTTGACCAGACCTACTTGGCAAGCAACAGCAAAGCAGCTGAGCTCTGGATAAATACACTTAATGCTAGCAATACAGCATGCTCTGTGGAGGGGAAACAGGTTATCAGTGCACAGCTGGGATTTCGTCAGAGAAAACAACTATAACATGAATTCTTCAGCAGAGACTCACTTGACAGAAAAGGCTGTCAGCTCTGGAGGTCTGTGGAAGAGGCTGATTGTTGATAAGCTCAGTGGCAAAGGTCTAAGAGAATTAAACCTCCCAGCCAAACACCCTGAGCCCTGCCCTGTGACTGTGCAGCTGCTCAGCCCAGGCTGCAAGAGGAGGTGCAATTCCAGCAAGGCTGCACAACTGTCCCGATTCCTACTGAAGCCTTAGAGCTCAGCTGTCCTGATGCAGGCATGACCCCACAGGCAGACAGGGAAGCCACGTGAATGTGAGGAGGGAAGAAACTGACCTTTCATTCAGGGCTCCCAAGGCCTGAGCTAAAAGTGCTAAAGACAAAGAAAACAAACAGAAAAGGCTTACTTTCAGCACTGTTTTGTTGTCTGAGGATGGCGTTCTTCCAGACCACAAAGCAAACTTGCAGGGATCTCCTTCGACATGTTCAGTCACTCCCAGTTCTGAGGTCTAGTGTGGAGGAGAGATGATGAAAGATATCACATATATGAAGCTTCATGAGTCCAGAAAACTTTGGACTTGTAGGAAGAAGTGGGGAGTCTGGGATGGATAGAGGAATGGGATCTTATCTCTGTTTGCTACACACAGATAAAAGAAACAGAAAACCTCTGGGGTGGCAGGGAAGTGAATGGCTGGAGTGATCCTGCTTGCATTTCTCCCCCCGCCCCTTCACATCCCACTACCTTGAACCTCTCCAGACTCACTGCAGGCTGACCTCCAGGTGAGCCCTGCAGGGCTCAGAGTATCCCCAACCCAGCAGGGGACACGTGAGCCTCCTAAACTCCACTTCTACCTACAAAAAACACAACACCCAGAATATTTTCTTTGCAGCCACACCTACCAGTAACTTGTTCTTGTAAACATATTTTGTGTGTCCTGAAGAATCTTTGATCTCTTTGCTAAACACCAAAGAGATTTCAAAGAGAAACAAATGCCTCTCACGGCCTTTCCGAATGAGAGACTTGGGATCCCACACTTGGAAGGAATCCTGAAGAATCAGCTCTCCCTGGACATCCAGATTCTCATCAAACCCTAAAACCACAAAATGCAATCAGTTGTATTTATTTTGGGGATGAGCAATTCACAGAAACACCAGAACAGTAAGGACTTAAAATAAAAGGGTCTTTCTCTTTTTTTTTCCCTTTCATATTCTGAACGGACAGTAATGGGTATCCATTGTCCCAGTGATAATATTTTTCTTTTTGCTTTTTTTTCCTACTGCAATGACGTATTTACTTCATCATGGGCAAATACATCATACGTGCTAAATGAGGCTGCTGCTGAAGTGTAGTAATAATCACTCAAAAAATAATATTATGAAGATTGCAGTGGTGGTTACTGTACACAGAACTGCATTGCAAGAAATTGCATGCATTTCATTACACATTCAGTTTGCCCTCCTGCTATTTTAATCACCTGGGCTTATTGTGCTGCCTGGCTACTGGCACCAGTTCCTTTTTTCACTTGTTTTAGTACTCAGCTTGTTTCTTGGTTTTCCTCACACCAGACTGGAAATTACTTTCCCTGGCCAAGAAAATGTGTGAGACACAATAAAGCATCTCAGAATAAAATCTTTACATTTTAGAAATAGTCCACACAAGAATAAGCCAACAACTTCACTTTGTGCCAAACTTTTTTTTTTGTAGTTTTAAAATATTCTTTTAATACTTCTTTTTAAGTCTTTGGCATAACTATGGTAACATTTTGAAACACAAGCTGTTTTGACTCAGAAAACCAGAAATTTTGAAATGTTGAAACAGTATTTAGAAATATTTTCACCCAATAATTGTTACAGCTGCCAGCAGCTAAACTGATACTGTTTCAGGAGGGGATTTTTTGGTTTAATGGAGAAGGAATGTTTTAGTTAAACACATATATATACACATATATTGCATATGTATACTTACACACACATATGTATATATATACATACACAGAAGATACAGGTACATAACCCCCACCAAAACTTCCTAGCCAGCTTTATTCTTTCAAGACTTTTGAAGAAATACCAGAAAGGAGCCAGGAAGTACCTAAAAACTATGATGAAACAACAGTATTGTTACAGTCAGCCTCTACTAACTTTCACCACAAGTTACAAACTTCATTTATCAGCAGGGCCCTCCCCTGCCCACCTTCCAGCATGCTGACGTGCATGGCATCGTTGGCCTTCTTTGGGACACTGAGCATCACTTCCAGACCATCCTTCAGCTCCCCTTTGCCCTCCTCACAGCAGGTCAGCAGTTCCTAAGGAGCAATGCAGACACCATAAACAAACCCTGACCGAGGTGCTGCCCTCAAACCCAGCTGTGCTACTTGGTACAGCTGCCTCAGAGACAGGAGAAAGCTGAACTGCAGCAAACCCCACTGCGGGATGCTCACAAATAGCAGGGGTCAAGTGGGAACAACTATAACACAAAACCAAACAAGGTGCTCTCAAGGGAGACTGCGCACTTGGAAGATATCTGGGGACTTATGCTTACAGGTCATGAAGCAGCTCCCTTAAGCATAAAGTAACTCATTACAGGTGTGAACTGCTCTGCACCAGCTGATCTGTGCAGGTCACTGAGGTACCTTCAGCAGGAGTTGGTATTTTGTGATCCTCTGGACAGGCTTGATTAAATAAGAAGAGATGGAGTTGGCCAGCCCGTGTCTTTGCTGAATTTCCTGGAAGGGATGAAAACAGCAGTCAGTCATGGAAAACTAGTAAGACCCTGCCAGACAGAACCACCCATAACTAATTTTAGCTCTGGATCCCTGCATTTCTATGTTTACTTTTTTAACTCTCCTAAAGCTCACACGCAAGTACGTGTGGTTTCAGAGAGGCTGGCAGTGAACTGCAGAGTCCTCCTAAGGCCACTTAAACTGCAGGGTCCCTCTGCAAGCCAAGCTAAAGCTCTGCTGAGTAAACAGGCCTTGATTTAGATATGACTTACCTGTCATGTTATCTGGTTTCCCCTAGCTATGAAAGCTGAAAGCAGAGTCTTAACATTCAATTAAAATGAAGTGACATTAAATTAAATTGCATGAGCAGGGTGTAATTTAGCTGTCTAAACATAGGCATCACGTCCCATTTGAGAGCCCTGGGGTAGCTGAAATATCCACGTGGGAATAACAGGTCTGACACAGTGCTGACAGACCTGCTCTGCTCTGAGGTGGCACCTGGGGGCCAGGAGAGATCCCCTTATGATACCTGTTACTGCACTGAACACTTCTGTTTCACCACCTGAACCTCAGCCAAAACGCCTGGGCTGATCAGTGTGATGTGCTCATGAATTTCTGGAGACATCACAGACAGGCACCTGCTGAGGGCTGCAAAGGGCCCAGCTGCCTCCTCCCAGCTGTTCCAGGGGGAGTTAGGAGCTCCTGAAAATCCTACAGGACCCTAATGGACATATTTAGCCATATAAAAGACTCCAAACTCATGCTGTACAGGGGCAGTTTCTCTGCTGAAATAGAACAGATTGGAAACCCTTCTGTCTCAGCCAGGCCCTGGGCATGCCTTGCCTCACTCTTGGCCACCAGGAAATCCTCGATTCCTAAGAAAGCAAAGGGAGAAGGGGAATGGGAGTTTTCTCCAGCTACTGGAGTGTAAATTTGAGACTGTAAAGTGAAGAAGTTATGGAAGATGAAGGGGGAAGAGCTGCCAAGAACAGATATTTTCATTCTGTATACAGTCTGATTTTCTGCTGAGTACTAGGGAGGTTACTGCTTCTTTTTAGCTCCAATGTTTGTCTTAATGCTGGGATGCAAAGGCATCCACTTTTCACACAATGTGCCAACAGATTTTTGGTTCATTGGTTTGGGTTTTTTTACTAGACAAGTTTTTTTTTAAATAGCTCTGCTGCCATGAACAAGGCTCAAAAGGGAAGGGGCTCTGTTTGGAGGTTAATGGACTTTGCATGAAGCTGAGTCATAGCTGACTTCACACAGGAACTGTGCCTGCAGAGCCCATGGCTGGGACTCAATTCATAACTGCAGGAGCCAGCGAGACCTCGGCCACGTCTGTGAACTTCCTGGAGCTGGCGAAGTCCACTTGTTTTTGTAGGATCCAAGTAATGAAATTAGCACTGCTCCCTCCCCCCAGCTCACTGAACAGCAGGGCACGCTCTCAGCAAGATGCCTCCCCTCTGGGCATTCCTGGCTCTGCCAGGATGCTCCCTGGTCAGACTGTGCAGAGACACGGTGGCTTGGTGGAGTGATGTTCATCAAATGCACTGCTGGGAAGGGACATTCTCCCTGCAGCTCATCCCTCTGGCCCTGGAAGTGTTGGAGTAAGAAACCAGCCTGCTGGAGTGTGCCTTGGGTTGGCTTTGGAACATGTGGAGAGGTCTGGACTCACTGAGGGTGGAGACGGAGGTGAGAGAGGTCTGTGCAGGGCAGAGCAGACGTCTCACACACCTCTGAGGCACAGCAAGCACAGAGGTGTCTGAGCCTTGAAGCAGCTGGCAGGCTTCAGAAGCAAGCTGGACACGGGGGTCCGTGCTCTCCACTTCGCCCCACTTCTTGTTTAAAGCAAGCTTGGTTCACATTATCATTCAGCACCATAGCTCACAACTTTATTTAGTCCTTGGGTGGAAAAGTGTCCCAAGGGCCTGGAAGAAATGAAGGCAGCGTGTGCTGGAAGTTGTGCATTGCAAACCAGGTGAGCTGCAGAGCAGGAAGAATCTGCAGTCTCACGTGCAATTACAGAATCCCAGAAAAAACCCCAAAAATATCCTCTGTGTATCCTCTTCTGATCCTCTGAAATCTTTGGATGGACAACATGGAGACAGGAATACTTAAATACAATTTCATACCATAAGAATTGCTGAACTGGCCATGAGGCAATGATAACATGCCCCGACTTTGTATCAAATATCTAAAGAGATTCACAAATTTAGACATCATCTAATTGTGTACAGTTGGTTGGTAGGAGAACAAACTGCATCCTGAACTGGGTGTACAAACCAAAGACTTGCTAAGTAGACTGGTTCAGAACTAAAACTCCCATGAAACATTCAGGTTTTGTGATGTATAACACAAATGGGATGAGCAATTTCAGGAAAAATATTAGTGAGGAGAAACTGAGCCCCTGTTTGTGCCTCTGCTCATTTCCTAAGGCACACTGGCTCAGCAGAGGAACTGTCTGAGGAACCTCATCCATGCAGAAACACCAAGCTCTGCAATTCTACCGAAGTCAATGAGCTTTACCATGTTCTGTGCTGGTCAGGAAAATGAAAAGTGCCCTGTGGCTTCTTGAATATAAAAACGAATCTTTTCCAAGATTCAATGCAAAAAAAGTATTCCAAAGAGCAGAAGCATGTACATGACTCAACCAAACTCTGTTCCAAAGATCAAAGCTTGCTTAAATAAAGACACTAAAATCAACTTGATTACCTCAATAACATGCTGATTCTACCAACTGACGTTGACAGCTAACATATGTTGGTAATCAAAAATATACCTTGCTAGCCTGAAGTATATGGTATTACAAATATTAAAATTTGCTCAACATGGCAGGCATCATTTATCTTTGAAACTATTGGATAAAGAACACAGTTTTAAGTAATGATGAACAAGACACACACACAACTGAAAGACTGGAATTACTAAGTCTACTGCAGTTAAGTCAGAATAAACAGACTATTTTCATTCCCTATAAAATTTCCAGCTAATATAACCATACCAACAATTTCTGAGTTTTATAAACAAAGCACCATCTGTAGGGAGGGAAGATGGTAATCTTTATGCTTTATTAGACTAATGCTGTAGGATAAACTAGGCATGTTTCATAATTGAGAGTTTGTGCATTGTTTTCCACCTGTCTCAACTGGTTCAGTAAAATAAATTGCTTTTCTCTCCATGCATGGCTTCACTTACATCCTTAGAACATCCCAGCTCCCAGCATCACTAGTAATTCTCTTCATGCTTCCAAACGAGATATGTCACCTCTCTTTGCTCCTTCTCCTAATTAGTTAACCCTTAAATGAGCCCTGTAGATGCAAGTTTTGCGTGGATTTGAAGGGTTCAAACACATTACAGGGACTGCTTGTTTTCATCTCAAAGGAGGCTTTCTAGGAAAGCTTATGAAATTTGAGAAACGCTTGTGATTTTCAAGCAGGCTTCCTACTAAGGGATGTTACTCTAGATAATTCACTCTCATCATCAGGGGGTTTTGGGAAATTCCAGGTTCTGTCTGGAAAAAAAAGAACCAACTATTTTCTCTGTATTCCTTGTGCCAGGCTGTCCTGTCCTGCCACTGAACCACTGCCACTCCAAGATCAAGGTAAGAAGGATCTACAGGTACTTTGCATTACCTCAGTCACTCAGACTGAGTGCCTCCTGGAGGATTTTTCGGGGGGACATTCAGCTTTCTCTTTTTGCACAGGCATCGCTGGGTGGCCCAACACCCATGGAAGGCAAACACATCCCCCTCGAAAACAGCAGAAGCTGACACGTGCACATTCACTGCTAAGCGATATCAGGCAGCTTTCCAGCCCATAGGGAGAGCTGGAGTGGAAAAGCTGAGCAGAGGAAACGCTTTTAACCTGTGCAAACAACACTGATGGACACCTAAGGCAGCTCAAGCCCTGCTCGAGTCACCGACCAGTACAAACCATTCCACAGGCTCACGCGCCACCTCCTGGAAAATCCCTCTCAGTTCCAGTCGACTTTTAGACCATTCGGTAACAAGGCAAAAGAAAAAGGTGTTCATCCCTTTTCCTGTGGCTCCTGTGAGACCTTTCAGTGTCGGGTGCGACGGAAATGCTGTAACCACCGGCACATACAAACCCCAGCGGGCTGAGTCAGCTGCCAACTCCATCACAGCCTGGATCCTCCTGATCCTGTTACATTTGTAAACAGTTTCAATGCTTTGGAAAAGAAGTCTTAGCTTTTTTTTTTTTTT